>CM049428.1:126114256-126480537 GCA_026929855.1 Poa annua
GACTAATACCCGTAATATGCATTTTCAAAATTCGCATTTTCCGAGATAAATCCGTACGTATTCCTTGCTTGGAACCGAACAAGGTAAGTTTACCCCATACTTGTTCCTTGAGCTGAAATGTTATCAGAATGCTTAGTGAGTGGTAGCAAGCAAGGTCAAAGAGACTGGCCAATTTGAGTCCGAATGCTGCAAATGTCCTCTTTTTCAGAAAGAGAGAAGAAAATGCTGCAAATGGCAGGACCGAGTGGTCAGGAGCAGTTTCTGGTAGATCGATCGCTCCTCAACTTGTACAGTGCGTATGGCTATTACACGAAGGGAATCTCAGCATCTGTTCGAGCACCTGACCATACTGATACATAACTACATCTTGGTAGAGCATTTAGTACAGTGTATATTAAACCGTCTATACCGAAGCATATTTTGTGCGTATACATTCTCCAAAATGCACCAACAATGACATGCGTGTTTGGCCACATCTGAGACGTAGCGATCAATCGGGTGCGGACATGTCAAAACTTCGTTGATCCACCTTTTCACCGAAAATTATGATAATTACATCATATTTGATTCTAGCTTATTTCCCGGGGAGATAGAGAGGGTGGGAGAGATGATCTGTACACGACATCATATCTCAAGCTCTCTAGCTAGACCTGTAAATTTTGCTGTATCTATGTCATCTAAGACAAACGCAAAGCCCATCGCTGGCCACGAGCCGGGTGACCACCGTCGGTCATCCCTTGGATGTCGCCGTCGGCAGCTGCGGATAAGGGTCGGTCCAGCACTCGTCCTCCGCCACCGCCTGCTTCCACCTCCTATTGAATATCTGCAGCTCCGTGTACGACCGCAGCCGCACCACGTACCTGTCCGCGGCCGTCGACGCCGACGACGCCCTGGCAGCCTTGCCGCCCCCGCCGGCGTCGCCGAGCGTGGGGATGCCGCGGTGGAGCACGTACTCGCTGTCCACGATCCCAACGTTCTTGCTCCGGTCCCCCTGCGCGCAGTAGCCAAGCTTGAAGTCGAGCCCCCACGCGAAAACGAGGTCGTTCTGGATCATCCGCCACGCGCACCGCCACGCCAGCGACGTCGCGGAGGTTCTTCCAGCGGAAGAACCTGGCGACATCAGCGAGGTCAGTCAAAGACACAAGTACACAACCTGCAGGAACCACGGAGACATCGATTTCAGTTTCAGAACACTGAACAACTGTTGCCGTTATCTGCGTGCAGAACCAATGCCGGTCTCCAGGCAGCGAGGCGCTTCCGAGGGGCATCGTGCAGGACAAGTCCAACTTCCAGTTCGAGCCTCTTGGCGGAAACCCTGACGGAAGGAGGCCTGGTCGGCGAAGAGTCTCTTGGCGATCCCCGTCGGCATCACTGCAGAAGGCCGTCGTCGACAAGCTCGTCTCTAAGGTGCGGGCATGATCATCCAGTTCTTTTGATCAGCTCCTTGTTCATCTGCTTGATCACTTATTGATTGCGGGAGCGCAGGGCATGTAACTGAATTTGACACCGAGAGAAAGGTGATCAGATTTCCAACAGTTTCTCCCGAGGATTCTGAAACCCCAGTCCTCTGAAGTCAGTTCAGTGAGTTCCTGGATAGATCGATTTCTGAGCAACTGTCTCCGCTCCGCTGCACACACTGAAGAAAACAGAACAGCTCGTAAAAGACGGCAGGGAGCGGCGCGAGTTCAGGGGGAAAACTGTTATGCTTATCCTCACTGGAAAAAAAATGTAACAAACGGAACTCCATCCGTATCTCCTCGAATGGATGAATTCGAACTCAGAATGAATCCGGCGGAGAATTATGACGACGAAAAGCAGAGAAGATCAAGTCATGAAGAAGGAAGAAAGCGGCGGCTTACAATGGCGAGGCGGAAGAGGCGATCTTTTCACGAGTTCGTCGAGGTTTTACGCCGACGTCCGGCGACCATGGACGAGATTGAGTTGGTAATCAGAATTCTGCGAGGACGAAGTCGGAATTGGAGACGAAGAGGAGGAGTTTTAATGCTTTAGCCCCTCATGAGTCATACCTTTTGGTTCCGTTATGGATGGTATTGCCTTCTTTTCCTATGCATGCCCCTATTATTTTACTAATTTGGATATATATCCACGAATGGGTTTATGGTTTAGTAAATTTGTGTCCAGCCTATGTTAGTTAATACTTAGCTAAAAATTGATCGCTTTTTGTCTCGTTATGAAACAATTACAAAAACATGACAACATCATGTTATAAAGATACAATGCATTTAACATGTTACTAGTACAATTGCACGTGCAACACACGTCTTCATAATTTTTTTGAAATCTACTACACACTTTCCTCCGAATTGTATTTTACATAGATTTACATGTTGCAGGTGTCTATACAGAAGGAGGCAACAGTAATTGAAAATCATACCATGCCATTTATTTCTTTTTTTTACCAGCCAAACCGTAGGGGAAGCCCCCACGGTAATTTTCTATTGCTCCAGCATAAGCTGAAACCCCAGAGATAGTTCAAGTTACAAAGTCAAGCCATTTACAACAAATTACAGGGTTGAGAGGATCAACCTAAATAAAAGAACAGGAAAGAAATAAGCTAATGAGTTAAACTGAGTCTATCCACTGAAGAAAGCTAGCACGTTTGGAGGGCTTAACCCTGTGAGATGTAAGAGGAGCATCCTTCCGAAATCTGGTTTTCCATCTTCTGAAGCTAGGTCTTTGATCTTCAAAAATGAATTCGTTTCTTTCTTTCCAAATATTCCAGGCCGCCGTCACAGCAATCTCCATAAAACAGGGACCAATGAAATTATTTTTAGCCGCAGCAAAAGTTTCAGAAATATCATTTCCTCTGGTCCATAAGATTTTCAAATGATTCCAGCATCTAGTTGCAAAAGAGCACTCAAAGAAAAGGTGATCTCTTGTTTCCAAAGCACCTGTATCACAAAGCACACAATTTGGTCCAGTGTTTAAATGCCAGTGCCGTCTCAACATCATATCTCTGGTGTTAATCCTGTCTATTATCATCAGCCAAGCAAATACTCTAAGTTTCGGAATGCATCTGCTTTTCCACAATTGTTTAAAGATTGGAGTGGAAGGCAATCCTTAGAAAAGGAATTTGTAATAACTCGATGAAGAGTACTGCCCCTTGTTCAAAGAATAGATCCACTGTCTTTATCTCCTCTCGTACCATTCCTGAGAGAGAGTATCAGAGTTTGCAAAATATTGTACTCTTCGAAAGCTTGTTCTGACAGTGGCAAGAAAAAAAGCTGAGCAAGGTTTTCCGTTTCGAGAACTTTCTGAACAGAGATGTCTTTGTCCCAAGCAAAAGAGAACAATCTGTCAAATCTGGTTGCAAGGAGTTCGTTTCCATCCCATTTATCTTTCCATAACAGTATTGATTGACCTGATCCAGGCACACACGAGGTAATACCTCTATATTGGAAAGAAAGAGAACAAATATCCCTCCACCAGAAGGACCCAACTTTGCCAACCGCATGAAGTGTTTGATCAGTATAATAAGCATGCCACACCAAGTCCACCCAGGGTATATCTTTTTTGTTCATGAACTTGTCCATATGTTTCAAAAGCAGAGCATCATTTTGCAATTCCAGATTTATAATTCCAAGCCCCCCTTTGTCTTTGGGTTTACAAACTGTTTCCCAAGCCGCCAGAGGCTGTACTTGACTTTCCCACTCACCCTTGGCCCAAACACAATGCCTTCTAGCTCTGTCCACAACTTTGATTGCTGTTTTCTGAATTTTGATCATGCACATATAAAATGTTGGAAGGGCAGATAAAACTGAATCCACATATGTCAGTCTGCCAGCATAATTCAGGAACCGAGAGCATGCATTAAGTCTTCTCTCAACGCTGTCAGTTAGTGGCGATAAATCCTGGACCGTAAGTTTAGTTGTACCGAGTGGCAGACCGAGATAGGTAAATGGCATTGTTGACATTTGGCATTCCAAGATCTGGGCAAGCTCCTCTGCTAGATTATCAGGGCAATTCAATGGGATCATGTTGGATTTTTGGAAGTTCACTTTCAGTCCAGTTGCTTCAGCAAATTTATTGATCAGCGATTTCAACAGAGTAACTTGTGTAGGACAAGCTTCCATCACCACAATGGTGTCATCCGCGTATTGTATTACAGGGAAGTCATGACCTGGGATTGGAAGTGGTGCATTTAAATTCCCTTGTTGAAATTCAAAATTTATCATAGTTTGAAGCAAATCTGCTGTCCCCACATATAAAAGAGGTGACAATGGATCTCCCTGGCGAACCCCTCTTCTGCATTCAAACTTTTTCCCGGCAACTCCGTTGAGCAATACAGAGGACGTGCCACTCTTAAGAATATTATCTAGCCAATGCAACCATCTGTCATCAAAGCCTTTCAGTTTAAAAAATTTCAGAATGGCAACATGCTCCATCATGTCAAAAGCTTTCGAGAAATCTATCTTGAAGATGATAATAGGCCTCTCCGATTGTTTGCACTGAAAAAGATATTCAAAAGCCCATGTCAAACAGTCTTGTATTGTTCTAGATCAAATAAAGCCATATTGATTTTTGTGGATGACACTCAAGATCTTGGATTGTAATCTGTTCGCAAGCAACTCTGTCAGGATCTTCAGGCTAATGTTCAGTAAAGAAATTGGTCTGAAATCATTGGGCCCAAGAGGAGAATTGATCTTTGGAATCATTGATGCTCTGGAGATCCACTAAACCGTGTTGGAAGGCCTGGCACAAATCATAGAAGTCATTTTTAATTATCTGCCAACAATGTTTCACAAATCTCCCATTAAAACCATCGGGTCCCGGTGCTTTGTCCACCGGCAAATGTTTAATAACAGTATCGATCTCTTCATGAGTAAAGTCTGAAGAAATATCGGACAGCGAATCCACAGGAGATATCAGATTTTGCAATTCAGTGGGGAAAACAATCTGATTACTCTGACCCAATCTATCTTTGTAAGTTGAGAACAACATGGCTGCTTTCTCATTGTGATCAGATACTTCCCTTCCATCCGGCAAGATAAATTTGGCGATGTTGTTTTGTCGAAATCGAATGGTTGCCATTGAGTGAAAAAAGGAAGTATTCTCATATCCTAATTTGGCCCACCTTATGGTACATCTATTCTTCCAAATATCTCTCTTGCAATTTGTGAGGTGCATGTATCTATCCTTGATGATTCTTCTGAAATTCCATTCAGTAATATGTAATTCTCGGGCCTCTTCTAGCTCATCAACCAAAAGAATGATCTTGTTGCAATTTTCAATACAGAAATCAATTTGGGAGAGATTACCACTCCATTTCTTCAGACCTTGTCTAAGCAGCTTTAATTTTCCGGTGATCCTTTTAGCAGGGTTACCATGTACCATAATGTTCCAGATCCTTGCCACAAGTTCCATAAAACCTGGCTGTCGTATCCAGTAGTTTTCAAACCGAAAAATTCTTGCTTTTGGTATCTTGGTGCCAATATTTAGAACACAAGGAATGTGATCAGAGACAGGACGAGCTAAAGGTGTGACCACAGTGTTTGGGTAAGCAAGAGTCCAGTTGGTGGAGGTGAAAAACCAGTCGAGCTGAACAAGTAGGGGGTCTTGCTGCATGTTGCTCCATGTAAACGCCCTCCCTTTAATGGGTAATTCAATCAGTCCAAGATGTCCTATCAAATCGTTGAAAATATTGATGTCATTAATGTTAGCACCAGGTTTATTTCGACTGTCCACATATCTATAAAAATTGAAATCTCCTAAGAGGATCTAGTTGTCATCATCCTGAATATCAAGGTTATATAGCCAATACAAGTTCTATCATAGTTGGCACGATCCAGGATCGGTCCCATAGCTAGAAGTCAGACCAGTGCCCGATCCAGGCGCGGCGCCGCCGATGCGTCGACGAGCTCAAAGAAGCCCGCTGCCTCTGCCGCCGTCGGAGGAGGTCGTCCCGCGGCAGACGGTGGCGGCGGGGGCCCTCCACCGTCGTATTCCTCCCCAAAAATCCGAACCCCTCCACAATTCGGCCCCCAAATCGACTGCCTGCTTCAGTAGGCCATGGCCAAGCACAACCACCTCGCCCTCTTCAGTAGGCGTTGAGAGACTCTCCGGTCCGGACCAAGGCGTCCAGGGTTGGACCGTCCAGCGCGAGGAAGAAGGCGTTGAAGAAGCCCAGGAGCAAGGCCGTGCTGCGGCCGAGGCAGGAGTTGTTCCTCAACACGAAGCATCAGAAGGAGCCGGTCGCGACGGCAGAGATGAAGGGGGCCGTGGTGAAGACGCTGTTCACGACCACGTCCAAGAAGGAGACGACGGCGAAGATCCAGGCTGGCGTGCAGGGAGATGCCTAGCAGGTACCTGCCCCAGCTCTCCACCCCGAAGATCACCAAGAAATGCGAAGAGCTCTATATGATGACATTCTTCTGCAGGTATGACTGCGCTGTTAGATTGATCTCCTTTAGCGATCGAGCCCAACGGCTCGCTCGCCCCTTGACTGCGCCCTGATCGGGGGCGCCTGTTCCGTTATGGACGGTGGGCCCCTGTCGCAGCGCTATATAAAGGGTGGGGTCCGGCAGGCACACAGTACGAGGTTAAACCGTGCGCCGCCAAACCCCACCAACAAACCCTACCGATCTAGGGCTAGCGCCTGCCGACGGGAAGCTCCACCGCCGCCGTCACTAGCCCACACACCGCCACCGTCGTCCACCAATGGCATCAGACTCGAACTCGTCGAGCCAGAGCCAAGGTACGCCATATTCCTCCCTCTCCCTCTCTCCGTTTCCTCTCTGTCAACTACATGGACTCAATGCACATATGTTTCTACCAAAAGGATCTACTCCTAACAGTTAATAGGATCTAACAATGGTATCAGATCAATCTGGATCCTATTTTTTATTTTATTTTCGGTAGCAAAAGAGAAAAGAAAATCCCTCCCGAGGATCCCCTAACCCAATTTTTAAAGTGGGCAAAGAATTTACACCGGAGGGCCTCGAGCTCGCCGGCAAAGAGCGCCGCTGCGAGGCCGCGCCGCTCCTCTCGATCCATGTCCGTATCGGCAAGCCGAGGGACTGGACGAAGAGCACGGGCAGTGGAGAGGGGGCTGCGCCTCCACCACTGCCGAGAGAAATCCCGCAAAAGAAAACCAAACCCTAACCCTAAAATTTTAAAAAGAAGGGGGAAAAGAAAAGAACTCACCGGCCACGACGTCGCCGGCAAAGGGCACCGCCGCTGGGCCGCTTGACGGAGTTGCGCTCACCCGTGGGTGCACGCAGCTCCGGCAAGAGGGCCACGGAGGCACCGTCATCTTCTCGCCGTCGTTTGCGCCGCGTGCGTGGATGTGTGAGAGAGAGAGGCAGTAAAGAAAGGGAGAGAGGAGAACGAGCTCGTCGTGGACATCATGCGCCGCGGAGCGCTCCTCGCCGTCGCCGGCGACGGACAGCAGCCGCCGTCGGGCTCGGGAGAGAGAAGCGGGAGGGGAAAGGAGCAAATGGCGCTAGGGTTAGGGCTGGGAGCGGTTCGCTCGGTTTTGAGCCAGCGAAAAACCAGCGCTGCCGTCGGATTCAATCGGACGGCCAGGATCGGCGCAGTGCGTGCGCTGGGAGCGACGCGGGCCTTGGGCCGGTTAAAACGGGCCGAGGGAGCGGCTGAGCGCCGCGCACGTGCGGTAGAGGAGGCCGCGGGCCGAGCGACAGAAGGTTTTTTTTCCGCCCAACCGGCCATGGGCCATTTTAGAGCACAGTTTTTCTTTTACAGAAACAGTTTTTTGTTTTTTGTTCAGTTTTGAGCAAATTTCTTTTAGTTTTTTCTATTCAATTTATTCCAACGAATTTTTTGTCTAGAAAATACAAAGTATACAGAATGTTTCTGAAAAGTATAAAGTTTATGAATTTTATTCAAAGTTTCCGCTGCAAATAGTTAAAAGAAATTGCTTAAAAGCAATAAAGTGTGAATTAAAAGCATGATTAAAAGTGATATTAAAGATGATTATGATTCTGTTATTATATGACCAACGTTGTTGATAGCGTTATCATGATTCATATATAGTATGTTAAATGGTGCATTTATTTCTTTTATTGCCCAACGGTGATATTAATTAAATGCACAACAGTTGTATGCTTTAATTTATACCAACGTTGGATTAAATGTATGCAATTGTTTTTTGTTATCTTATATCCTTATGGTTTCAGGAAGTTTTCACCTGATGACCTGCCTGAAGGATGTTCCTACGCTCAGAGGTGACAACTACTCTGAGTGGTGGAAGAAAGTGGAGCTGGCCTTTGTCTGCGCTGAGGTCGACTGGGTTGTGACTACTCCACAGCCAGTCAAGCCAGCAGAGCCAGTGAGAGCATCTGGTGATAATGATTCTGCTTGGCAGAAAAAGCAGTTGGACTACGGTCCAGTAGAGATGAGCTACACCCTAGAGAACCAAAAGTGGGTGAACGCCAATAAAAAGTGCATGGCATTCATAAAGAACACAGTTGAGACCGCTATTGTGGGCTCAATTGAAGAGTGTGCCTCTGTAGGAGAGTATCTCCAAAAGATAAAGAGCCAGTTTACTGGTTCTTCAAAGACATATGCTACCCAGTTGCTCAGACAGCTGGTGACAGAAAAGTATCATGGAGGTACACATGGTATAAGGGAGCACATTCTCAGAATGAGCAACATGGCTGCTAAGCTTAAGTCCATGGAGGCTGATCTGGAGCTCAAGCCTGCACTTATAGTTCATTTGGTGATGGCTTCACTGCCACCACAATTTGAGAATTTCATCATCAACTACAATGTGTCACCTGAAAAATGGGACATTGAAAAGACAATTGCGATGCTGTCACAAGAAGAGGAAAGGCTGAAGTCCCAGAATGGGGGCTCCTTGAACTATGTCAAGGACAACCAGAACAGGAGCTACTATGGTTCTCCTTCTAAGCCGCATGGCAAAGGCCCTCATCAGCATAAGCCACATGGCAAAGGGCATCAGAAGTATGAGAACCAGCTTTCAGTGGACAAAGACACATGCCTCCACTGCAAGAAGAAAGGGCACTACAAGAAAGATTGCCCTGATTGGCTCAAGAGCATAATGGCAAAGAAAGGTATTGATACAGTTTCTTTTGTAAATGAATCCTTGTATACACAGTTTTCCAAATCTACTTGGTGGATTGACTCAGGTGCAACTGTTCATGTTGCAAATTCTTTACAGGGATTCCATTCGACAAGGACTTTGCAAAGAAGCGAAAGACACATTGAAGTCGCGAATGGAGTTCAAGCAGAAGTTGAGGCTGTTGGCGACGTCTCCTTGGAGCTAGCTGATGGTTTTAATATTATGCTTAGAGATGTGTTATTTGTTCCTTCCATTCACAGAAATTTAATAAGTGTATCGTGCTTGGATAAAGACAATTTTGAATGTTATTTTGGTCATGGCAAGTGTGCCATATGGATTAAAGATGCTTGTGTGGGTATTGCTTTACTTCATGATAAGCTTTATTTGTTATCCTTGCGTCAAAAAGTGCATTCTGTTTGTAATGTGAATGAACAAATTCCCTTGTCGAACAAAGAACAAAAGAAAAGAAAGCGAACTCATGACTCATCGAAGTTATGGCACTGTCGACTAGGCCATATTTCGAGGGGAAGAATAGAAAGCCTCGTTAAAAATGATATTCTTCCTCCGTTAGAGTTCTCAGATATCGAACAATGCATAGATTGTATAAAAGGAAAATACGTAAAGAAAATTAAAAAGGGTGCAAACCGAAGCACAGCGACACTAGAAATTATTCACACCGATATTTGTGGACCATTTCCGGTGAAAAGTGTGGATGGCTATGACTCATTCATAACATTCACAGATGACTATTCCCGATATGGTTATATTTATCCAATTAAAGAAAGATCTGAAGCATTGGATAAATTTAAGATATTCAAAGCTGAAGTTGAAAATCAGCATGATAAAAGAATTAAAATAGTCAGGTCCGACCGTGGGGGGGAATACTACGGCCGGCACACTCCATATGGTCAAGTACCTGGACCTTTTGCAAGGTTCTTACAGGAAAATGGAATAGTCGCCCAGTATTCTATGCCGGGCGAACCACAACAAAATGGAGTAGCTGAAAGGCGTAACCGTACTCGTATGGATATGGTGCGCAGTATGATGAGTTATTCCACACTGCCATTGGGATTATGGATGGAGGCGTTAAAAACCGCCATTCACATTCTCAACAGAGTACCAAGTAAATCGGTGCCCAAAACACCGTACGAGTTGTGGACAGGGAGAGTTCCTTCTCTAAGCCACTTGAAAGTCTGGGGGAGCCCAGCTGAGGCAAAAGTTTTTAATCCACATATTGCTAAGTTAGACCCCAAGACAGTGACTTGCCATTTCATTGGCTATCCTGATAGATCAAAAGGTTATCGTTTCTACTGTTCAGACAGACACACAAAGTTTGTAGAAACGAGACACGCGGTCTTCTTAGAAGACGAAATGATGAGGGGGAGCATGGTAGGCCGGAAAATTGATCTTGAGGAGAAGAGGGTGTGTGCACCTTTTCCGATGATCCATGAGCCATTTTTCGCCCTACCTGTTGTACCTGCATCGACAATCCCAGAGATTGTGATGCAAGCACCTGTTGTAACTCCACCCGTGACTTCAACGAGGCAAAATTCGGAACCTGTCCGCCAGGAGCCGAATCAACCCGTTGTTGAGCATGAAAGGGAGCAGCGACAGCCACATATAGAAGAAGAGTCGCAAATTGAGACACATGATGTGCCTGAGAATGAGACTCTTAGAAGGTCTACAAGAGCTAGGAAATCAGCTATTTCTAGTGATTACAAAGTTTATAACACAGAAACAGTTCATGTGGAAGGAGATCCCACTTCATATGAAGAAGCCATGAGTAGCGTTCACTCTTCGAAATGGCTGGAGGCCATGGAAGATGAGATAAAATCAATGAGTTCTAACAATGTTTGGGACTTAGAGGAAATTCCTAAAGGAGCCAAAACAGTAGGCTGCAAATGGGTCTACAAAATAAAGTTTGATTCCAATGGAAAAGTAGAAAAGTATAAAGCAAGACTCGTGGCAAAAGGCTTTACGCAAAGAGAAGGAGTAGATTACAATGAGACTTTTTCTCCGGTCTCATGTAAGGATTCCTTCAGAATAATCATGGCACTAGTTGCTCATTTTGATTTAGAGTTACATCAAATGGATGTAAAGACGGCATTTCTAAATGGAGATTTAGAAGAGAATGTTTACATGAAACAACCGAAGGGTTTTTTCATGGAGGGGAAGGAACATATGGGATGCCGCCTAAAGAAATCCATTTATGGGTTAAAGCAAGCCTCTAGACAGTGGTATTTAAAGTTTAACAATACAATTAAAAGTTTTGGATTTAAAGAGAATGTTGAGGACAACTGCATTTATGCAAAGTTTAAAAGTGGGAAATATATTTTCCTAATTCTGTATGTGGATGATATTCTGCTTGCGAGCAATGATGTCAGTCTACTACTAGAAACAAAGAAGTTCTTGTCCTCAAATTTTGATATGAAAGATCTTGGTGAAGCTTCTTATGTTTTGGGCATAGAAATTCACCGGGATAGAAATAATGGAGTGCTAGGACTATCACAAAAGGCATATTTAGAAAAGGTTCTAAAGAAGTATAATATGCACAAAAGTAGTACTTCACCTGCTCCTATAGTCAAGGGCGACAAGTTTGGGAAATTTCAATGTCCCAAAAACCAATATGAGATCGATCGAATGAAAGCAGTACCATATGCTTCGGCTGTTGGAAGCTTACAGTATGCACAAGTGTGCACTCGCCCTGACTTAGCTTTTATCACCGGGGTACTCGGTAGATATCAAGAAAATCCAGGCCAAGAGCACTGGAACATGGTAAAGAAAGCTTTGCGTTATGTGCAAGGCGCAAAAGACCTCATGCTAACATATAGAAGATCTGATTCCCTAGAAATAAGAGGGTATTCAGACGCAGATTTTGCGGGAGATAAAGATGATAGAAAGTCTACGTCAGGATACGTGTTCACTCTCGCAGGAGGGGCTATTTCGTGGAAAAGCTCCAAACAGTCATTAGTTGCATCGTCCACGATGTATGCAGAGTTTATAGCATGTTATGAGGCCACGGGGCAGGCAGTATGGTTAAAGAAATTTATACCCGACTTGAAAGTGGTAGATTGTATTGACAAACCACTAAAGATGTACTGTGACAACCAGCCCGCAGTATTCTATGCTCACAACAACAAGTCGAGTAATGCTACAAAGGCAATAGATATAAAGTATTATGTTGTGAAAGATAAAATCCAGGATCAAACTATAAGTCTCGAGCATATAAAGACAAAGGATATGCTTGCGGATCCGCTAACGAAAGGCTTACCACCCAGTGTGTTCCAGGAACACACAGCCGGCATGGGTTTAATGGAAAGCCTATGATTTCTGGATTACAGAGGCCCAAAAGTAAAAGAATTTGTTTCAAAGTAGAAAAGTATGTAGTGGCTGTCTGATTCTATCGGCAATTGAGCTGTGACGATGAAACATGCTCTATGTACTAATCCGTGATGAAACGAGTAAAGTAAAAGGTAAAAGGTAAAAGTTGAGATCAAGGGGGAGAATGTTAGATTGATCTCCTTTAGCGATCGAGCCCAACGGCTCGCTCGCCCCTTGACTGCGCCCTGATCGGGGGCGCCCGTTCCGTTATGGACGGTGGGCCCCTGTCGCAGCGCTATATAAAGGGTGGGGTCCGGCAGGCACACAGTACGAGGTTAAACCGTGCGCCGCCAAACCCCACCAACAAACCCTACCGATTTAGGGCTAGCGCCTGCCGACGGGAAGCTCCACCGCCGCCGTCACTAGCCCACACACCGCCACCGTCGTCCACCAATGGCATCAGACTCGAAATCGTCGAGCCAGAGCCAAGGTACGCCATATTCCTCCCTCTCCCTCTCTCCGTTTCCTCTCTGTCAACTACATGGACTCAATGCACATATGTTTCTACCAAAAGGATCTACTCCTAACAGTTAATAGGATCTAACATGCGCCGCCCGCCACCGGAGATACATGGAAAGGTGGGGAGTAGTGGAATTTTACAGCTGAAGAGGTGTTCTTCAGTAACCAGTTCCCGTAACTGTATCCGAGCTGTGCCGTCGCCGCCAAGACGCCACCGTCGAGAGCTGACTCCGCTGCCCCCGGGATTGGGACGAAAGGTAGAGGATTTGCCGTTCCCACTCTACGCTCTCCCAGATCCAAACGCCTCCAAGGATGCTACTGACGTCTGATACCAATTGTTAGTCTGAAGTTGGAATATGCAGACAGAGACACAGAATTCAGTCATCACCATCTCCTTTTCTCTACCTTCAGATGAATGATTTGAGCTAGAGTTTGCTCTTACAGGAGATGGCTCGCAGGTATGATTTTGTTCGCAAACATTTCCCCACTGACATTTTACTCAATTACCAGGCAAACAGGTTCAGTTGTTAATATATGTGTTGAAACTTAGATATAGAATCCTACTGAGTATAGGGATATGTAGTTGATCTTGCCACAAGAAACAGAAGCCTAGCAGAGAAGATCAGTCAGTCATTTGTATGTTGCTAGCCAGAACGTCATATCCCTAAGAGAAGTTTCCCATAATGTCAAATCAACCCTCTTTCTTAATGATAAATGATTTAGGAGATGTCCCACCTTGAAATCTAATCAACGGTTCTGTTACTATGTGATGTTATGACATTTCTTTACTAGTTAGACCTGTGCTAGGAAAAGTTATGTGGAGCTAACACTTCATATAGGATATTTTTAACCTGTTAGCCACAGTGGAAGGCGCACGGGCTCCCATGCCGCCCCTAGTGCTTCTGGCTGCGCTGGAGTCACAGTGTGCGGTGCGCCGCGAAAGCGTGAAGATTGCTGTGACGTCCCCGCCGTCGGACTTCTTCATCCGGTTCTTGTCAGCGGACGACTGCACCCGTGTGCTAGATCACTCTGGGATCCTCCAAGCCGGTGGCGAAGTGGACGACTTAACTCGTGTGCTAGGTCATTCTGGGATCCAAGCCGGTGGCGACTTCCAAGCCGGTGGCGACACCATAAGGTTTACGCGTTGGCACCGTGGATCAGGTGCGTCGCAGTCGTCGCTACCCTTTTACACGAAGCTGAGCTTTGACGGGCTGCCTCAAGAGGCATGTGAAGTTGAAGCCGTGAGTCAGCTCATCAACAATCTGGATGGCCAGCTAGTAAGGATGTTAGGGCGCCGCGATAGTTGGAGTTTGATCGTGGAGGCGTGGATGAAGGACCCCTACAAAGTGCCGAAGGTTTACCTCGTGGAGCTGCCGGAGCCAGACGCCCCAGGCTCAGTCCAAGGATTTTCAGCACATTTTTTCTCGTCGATACCAAAATCGCCGAAGGTAAAGCGCACAATAACGCATCGCGTCATCATCCATGTTTAAAATGTTGAGGATCGCAGAAGCCGAATTCGTCGCAGCTTCAATGTATAAAGCGGCATGGTTGATGGCAACGGCCCTCCTCCTGACCTAGATGGAGGTCACTATTTTGCTGGGCCAAGCGGGCTGGGGCAAGCTGGAGATTTGCTTTAGAATAAATTGTTAGAATAAATTGTTTAGATATGTTAGCATTTCGGTTTAAATCAAGTTAGGAGATTAGTTTTAGAATAAATTCTTTTAATTTTTCAGTTTATATCAACTTGGTATCGGGTACTGAGATGAGCGTAGGGTACTGAGATGAGCGTACTCGGTTGTTCTAAGTGTGAGAGATTCTATCAATAAACTATTGTATGCAAATTATTTACGTCTCACAGTTTAAATATCCGAGAACACTTTTCAAATTATTTAAATCAAGGTTGTCCTTGTTTTAACTTTGTTATTTTTCCTACATACCGGGTCCCATGTACTGACACAATGCGGAGGATTTTCATTATTTCGAATTTTTTTGAATTTCGTATGACGGTTTCAAAATACGGTCAAAACGACTAGCATGAACGTTCGTAGGCAGGGGTTGAATCCTGCAAAACTATTGGTGTATCTCTGATGAAATAGGTACTTGTGTACCTAAAAATGATTTTTACAAAAAATGTCGAGCAAACTACGAGGTACTTGTAGTTCAAATTTGACCCGTTTCCTGCTGGATATGCATAGATTTGTCATTTTATCGAGAGCTGGATGAAAAGCTTTTGGCGAGAAGTCATTTGATTATTTGTACATCAAATGTGGTATGGTAGTTTTAAAAAATGGCGTGACCTCAGTTTTCAACATATTTTTGGTAGACGCTTCACGGAAAAAGCCAATTTTCGCACTCGAAAAATGAAAAGTGGTTCTTTTGTACAAGGAAAATAAAAACTTTCTTCGGTAGCATTGTTCATGTTTCCAAGATGCATGTTTGTGTAAAATATGGAATCATTTGGACAAACTATGCCATGAATATCACCATAACATTCCGTCACTTGTGCTGAATGCTATGAATGTTCATACTGAGAACACTTTTCAAAAAGATTGTCCGTATTTTAACTTTGTTATTTTTCCTAGATACCGGGTCCCATGTAATGACACAATACGGAGGATTTTCATTATTTCGAATTTTTTTTGAATTTCGTATGACGGTTTCAAAATACGGTCAAAACGACTAGCATGAACGTTCGTAGGCAGGGGTTGAATCCTGCAAAACTATTGGTGTATCTCTGATGAAATAGGTACTTGTGTACCCAAAAATGATTTTTACAAAAAATGTCGAGCAAACTACGAGGCACTTATAGTTCAAATTTGACCCGTTTCCTGCTGGATATGCATAGATTTGTCATTTTACCGAGAGCTGGATGAAAAGCTTTTGACGAGAAGTCATTTGGTTATTTGTACATCAAATGTGGTATGGTAGTTTTAAAAAATGGGTGACCTCAGTTTTCAACGTATTTTTGGTGGTGGACGCTTCACGAAGAAAGCCAATTTTCGCACTCGAAAAATGAAAAGTGGTTCTTTTGTACAAGGAAAATAAAAACTTTCTTCGGTAGCATTGTTCATGTTTCCAAGATGCATGTTTGTGTAAAATATGGAATCATTTGGACAAACTATGCCATGAATATCACCATAACATTCCGTCACTTGTGCTGAATGCTATGAATGTTCATACATGATAGCTCATCTCTGAGAACACTTTTCAAAAAGATTGTCCGTATTTTAACTTTGTTATTTTTCCTAGATACCGGGTCCCATGTAATGACACAATGCGGAGGATTTTCATTATTTCGAATTTTTTTTGAATTTCGTATAACGGTTTCAAAATACGGTCAAAACGACTAGCATGAACGTTCGTAGGCAGGGGTTAAATCCTGCAAAACTATTGGTGTATCTCTGATGAAATAGGTACTTGTGTACCCAAAAATGATTTTTACAAAAAATGTCGAGCAAACTACGAGGCACTTGTAGTTCAAATTTGACCCGTTTCCTACTGGATATGCATAGATTTGTCATTTTACCGAGAGCTGGATGAAAAGCTTTTGACGAGAAGTCATTTGGTTATTTGTACATCAAATGTGGTAGGGTAGTTTTAAAAAATGGCGTGACCTCAGTTTTCAACATATTTTTGGTGGACGCTTCACGAAAAAACCCAATTTTCGCACTCGAAAAATGAAAAGTGGTTCTTTTGTACAAGGAAAATAAAAACTTTCTTCGGTAGCATTGTTCATGTTTCCAAGATGCATGTTTGTGTAAAATATGGAATCATTTGGACAAACTATGCCATGAATATCACCATAACATTCCGTCACTTGTGCTGAATGCTATGAATGTTCATACTGAGAACACTTTTCAAAAAGATTGTCCGTATTTTAACTTTGTTATTTTTCCTAGATACCGGGTCCCATGTAATGACACAATACGGAGGATTTTCATTATTTCGAATTTTTTTTGAATTTCGTATGACGGTTTCAAAATACGGTCAAAACGACTAGCATGAACGTTGAATCCTGCAAAACTATTGGTGTATCTCTGATGAAATAGGTACTTGTGTACCCAAAAATGATTTTTACAAAAAATGTCGAGCAAACTACGAGGCACTTGTAGTTCAAATTTGACCCGTTTCCTGCTGGATATGCATAGATTTGTCATTTTACCGAGAGCTGGATGAAAAGCTTTTGACGAGAAGTCATTTGGTTATTTGTACATCAAATGTGGTATGGTAGTTTTAAAAAATGGCGTGACCTCAGTTTTCAACATATTTTTGGTGGACGCTTCACGAAGAAAGCCAATTTTCGCACTCGAAAAATGAAAAGTGGTTCTTTTGTACAAGGAAAATAAAAACTTTCTTCGGTAGCATTGTTCATGTTTCCAAGATGCATGTTTGTGTAAAATATGGAATCATTTGGACAAACTATGCCATGAATATCACCATAACATTCCGTCACTTGTGCTGAATGCTATGAATGTTCATACATGATAGCTCATCTCTGAGAACACTTTTCAAAAAGATTGTCCGTATTTTAACTTTGTTATTTTTCCTAGATACCGGGTCCCATGTAATGACACAATGCGGAGGATTTTCATTATTTCGAATTTTTTTTGAATTTCGTATAACGGTTTCAAAATACGGTCAAAACGACTAGCATGAACGTTCGTAGGCAGGGGTTGAATCCTGCAAAACTATTGGTGTATCTCTGATGAAATAGGTACTTGTGTACCCAAAAATGATTTTTACAAAAAATGTCGAGCAAACTACGAGGCACTTGTAGTTCAAATTTGACCCGTTTCCTACTGGATATGCATAGATTTGTCATTTTACCGAGAGCTGGATGAAAAGCTTTTGACGTGAAGTCATTTGGTTATTTGTACATCAAATGTGGTAGGGTAGTTTTAAAAAATGGCGTGACCTCAGTTTTCAACATATTTTTGGTGGACGCTTCACGAAAAAACCCAATTTTCGCACTCGAAAAATGAAAAGTGGTTCTTTTGTACAAGGAAAATAAAAACTTTCTTCGGTAGCATTGTTCATGTTTCCAAGATGCATGTTTGTGTAAAATATGGAATCATTTGGACAAACTATGCCATGAATATCACCGTAACATTCCGTCACTTGTGCTGAATGCTATGAATGTTCATACATGATAGCTCATCTCCGAGAACACTTTTCAAAAAGATTGTCCGTATTTTAACTTTGTTATTTTTTCTAGATACCGGGTCCCATGTAATGACACAATGCGGAGGATTTTCACTATTTCGAATTTTTTTTGAATTTCGTATGACGGTTTCAAAATACGGTCAAAACGACTAGCATGAACGTTCGTAGGCAGGGGTTGAATCCTGCAAAACTATTGGTGTATCTCTGATGAAATAGGTACTTGTGTACCCAAAAAAGATTTTTACAAAAAATGTCGAGCAAACTACGAGGCACTTGTAGTTCAAATTTGACCCGTTTCCTGCTGGATATGCATAGATTTGTCATTTTACCGAGAGCTGGATGAAAAGCTTTTGACGAGAAGTCATTTGGTTATTTGTACATCAAATGTGGTAGGGTAGTTTTAAAAAATGGCGTGACCTCAGTTTTCAACATATTTTTGGTAGACGCTTCACGAAAAAAGCCAATTTTCGCACTCGAAAAATGAAAAGTGGTTCTTTTGTACAAGGAAAATAAAAACTTTCTTCGGTAGCATTGTTCATGTTTCCAATATGCATGTTTGTGTAAAATATGGAATCATTTGGACAAACTATGCCATGAATATCACCGTAACATTCCGTCACTTGTGCTGAATGCTATGAATGTTCATACATGATAGCTCATCTCCGAGAACACTTTTCAAAAAGATTGTCCGTATTTTAACTTTGTTATTTTTCCTAGATACCGGGTCCCATGGAATGACACAATGCGGAGGATTTTCACTATTTCGAATTTTTTTTGAATTTCGTATGACGGTTTCAAAATACGGTCAAAACGACTAGCATGAACGTTCGTAGGCAGGGGTTGAATCCTGCAAAACTATTGGTGTATCTCTGAATAGGTACTTGTGTACCCAAAAAAGATTTTTACAAAAAATGTCGAGCAAACTACGAGGCACTTGTAGTTCAAATTTGACCCGTTTCCTGCTGGATATGCATAGATTTGTCATTTTACCGAGAGCTGGATGAAAAGCTTTTGAACGAGAAGTCATTTGGTTATTTGTACATCAAATGTGGTAGGGTAGTTTTAAAAAATGGCGTGACCTCAGTTTTCAACATATTTTTGGTAGACGCTTCACGAAAAAAGCCAATTTTCGCACTCGAAAAATGAAAAGTGGTTCTTTTGTACAAGGAAAATAAAAACTTTCTTCGGTAGCATTGTTCATGTTTTCAAGATGCATGTTTGTGTAAAATATGGAATCATTTGGACAAACTATGCCATGAATATCACCATAACATTCCGTCACTTGTGCTGAATGCTATGAATGTTCATACATGATAGCTCATCTCTGAGAACACTTTTCAAAAAGATTGTCCGTATTTTAACTTTGTTATTTTTCCTAGATACCGGGTCCCATGTAATGACACAATGCGGAGGATTTTCACTATTTCGAATTTTTTTTGAATTTCGTATGACGGTTTCAAAATACGGTCAAAACGACTAGCATGAACGTTCGTAGGCAGGGGTTGAATCCTGCAAAACTATTGGTGTATCTCTGATGAAATAGGTACTTGTGTACCCAAAAAAGATTTTTACAAAAAATGTCGAGCAAACTACGAGGCACTTGTAGTTCAAATTTGACCCGTTTCCTGCTGGATATGCATAGATTTGTCATTTTACCGAGAGCTGGATGAAAAGCTTTTGACGAGAAGTCATTTGGTTATTTGTACATCAAATGTGGTAGGGTAGTTTTAAAAAATGGCGTGACCTCAGTTTTCAACATATTTTTGGTAGACGCTTCACGAAAAAAGCCAATTTTCGCACTCGAAAAATGAAAAGTGGTTCTTTTGTACAAGGAAAATAAAAACTTTCTTCGGTAGCATTGTTCACGCTCAAATGGAGATGAGGAGGCCAATGGCTGGAAGCAGCTATGGTCTCTCAAGGCACCGGGCAAGATGCGGATCACCTTATGGAGATTTGCGCGTGATTGTCTTCCGACGGCACATCAACTACGTTATTGACTGTCAGGATGTTTGTGTCTTCTGCCAGAGGGAAGAGCGCATCGAACATGTCTTTCTGTTCTGTCAATATGCTCGAGAGGTTTGGAAGGAGCTGAAGCAGATCCACCCAATTCATCTTAAACGGAAGGGTTTTACGAGTGCAAAGAACTGTGTGTTTTGTTACGACACCAGAATTAGCCGAAGCTATTGCTATACGGCAAGCCTATCCCTAGCTCTGGAGGAGGGGTTTAACAAGATCATCTTGACGGACTGTCTCCAGCGTATCCTGCCCTCCACGAGTCTCCTAACCTCCCAGCCCACGTCCCACGACGCCGTCGCATCCTCCTGCCCTCGACGAGTCTCCCAGCCCACGACGCCGTCTTCTCCCGCGCCGATGTCCTCGATGCCGCACAGCTCGCCGCCACAGTCAGGTAAATCTGACAACAATTTTTCCGCACATCTCGCCACACAGCGCGCCGATGTCCTCGATGTTTCTGAGATTAATGGTCCGCGGCTTGATTAGCTCGCCGCACAGTGCTCCGGTCAGCCGAAGGCGCGCGCAGGCCCTGGGCGCGCGATGGTGGTCCGCGGCGCTAGCTGGCTCATTGTTGATACTTGATTCAGTCATGTACTACTGTAGATTCAGTGTATGAGTAGATTGCTCAACATAAATTGTTCGTTGACCTATGACGGCTGTTGGCGAGAAGGCCAGGCTGATGAAATATAGGAGAGGATACCAGTACCAGAACTGGCTGAAAACGGCTAGGCCAATCACAGCAGTGAGCTTGTCATGCTTGTTCCTCGACAAAAGTTTAATTGTGACATTCCTACCTCCAGCGTCCAGAATACCAGAAGCAAGTATGGCGCCCATTTTGCTCATTGTGTCCTCGTGCTTGTCAAGAATGATCTTTTCCAACTGTCGCCTGAATGTTCCAACACGAGAATCAAATGATTCATTAGTCTGGATCATGACCATCGCCATAGCAATCAGAGCCCCCTGGCGTACGAAGTCAACAACGTCTGATGTGAGAGGCCCCAGCAAGGAAATTGCATCACTTAAACCTGTTCCTGCACAGGATATCCCAACAGCCAGAGCTGCACCATAACGAACATGTGGGTTGTACGATTCAGAGAGCAGGGACACGATTCTTGGAGTCTGCATGATCAGAACAGAAGATGTGAGGTGTGTAAGCTAAGCTTTATTAATTTTACTACTCCCTTTCTCAAGAGCATATCTGTTATAGAACTTGTATCCATCTTCCTCGTTAGCAAACATCTTGCTTACGATGTCAAGGTACTCATCCATAGACTCCTCACCCATGTCTTCCTGCATATCGCATACAAATTAACATGCCTCTACAATCACATGGGGGATGAAAAATGAACTCACTTATGTTTAATCTCAATCATGTCTATGGTAACCATAGTGTGACAAAATTAGCATAAAGAATGTTTATCGGTTGTGATTATTTCTTGCACTAATTATGGGAGGTCTTATTATGTCTGTCAACACTAGATACTAATGAAATTTGTACACTAGTTCCCTCAATTAACCGATGTATGCACATACAACAACAAATTCGCTAAAAACATGTCATCGGAGAGGCCTGAATGCAGCATTATTACAACAAGCCACAGACAAGCCAGTTTCAGCAAATCTCATGGAAAAACAAGGAAAAAATAGATGGCTGAACATCCACACAAACATGAGGGCATTGTTTGATCCTCTAAACACTTGCGCTTCTGTTTAGTATCAACTACACATATAAGCAGTTGAAATTGAAGAAACTCAAAGGACCAAACCTTTCGAACTGACACACTAATAGATGGTCTACTTGTTGACGACTGAAAACAAAAAGTGCAATCTACCCCTAAATGAGCTCTTGAGTGATCAAGAACATAGAGAATGTAGCACTAGATGCATCTATAAAGACTACCTTGTACGTAGGCGCGTGGGTTCGGATGGGAAAAGAACAGCGGGGTCTTGATGTGCACGGGATTGGCGGTGCCGGTGCATCACAGGGTCGACGCCGGCCTGTCTCTGTCGTCAGCAGCTGCGACGGATGACCAAGCGGGAGAGTGGGCGGCGGTTTGGTGAGAGGAGCTGTCGAGGTGTACGGTGGCGTGAGCAAAACACCGTCGTGTCGCTCGGCGGCGGGGCAGCGGAAGCAGAGGCGAGTGCACAGGCAACGACCGTGCGCCACCCAGGGGGCCAGCCGGAAGCCCACCACCTCCCAGGTCCTCACCCGTCCGTGCGACGCCCTGAACGGACCGACCGCCCGCTCAGAGGACGGCGGCGCAAGAGGACGGCAGCACAAGAGGACGGCGGCGAAAGAGGAGAGGAGAGGACGGCGACACAAGAGGAGGGCGGCACAAGAGGACGGCGGCGCAAGAGGAGAGGACGGCGGCGCAGGAGGAGGAGCAGAGGAGAGAAGAGGACCGGCGGCGATGCAGGTTCAGATCGGCAAATGCAGTGTTCAGAACTTCAGATCGTGGCTAGCTCGTGCGGGTGGTTCCACCAAATAAATTACCGCAATACCCCTTTTTAACTTAATTAATAAATTGGTAAAGTGTGCTAATCGGACGGCTCTAATTAATTCCAGCGGGAGTACTCTGGAGTACTCGGAAGTACTGCCAATCACAAAAAAGGAGCTCTATATAGCCAATTGATGAAATCTCCTCTTCTTGGTTCTGCACATGGCCCATACACATTTACTAAGTACCAGATTTCAGAGTTCATTGTAGATGTGAAAGACATAACAATGCCAAAAGATTCTTGCATCACAATATCCCCAGAAAAGACAGAACTGTTCCACAAAACCAGCAAACCACCCGAAGCTCCCACAGAAGGCACACAAACAAAACGATCGAATCTCTTCGGAGAAAATTTTCTAATGGAGGAATTATCAAAAGATGTCATTTTGGTTTCTTGTAAACATACAATAGAAGCAGAACTTTCCTCGATCTTTTGCCTAATAGGAGGCCATTTTTCCACAATCTTACAAAAGATATAAAGATAGACATTGAAAGAAAATATAAACAACTAAGCAAGACGAGCTTGCATCAGTTTTTCCTTGGACAGCTCCTCAGGGGCCAGTCCACAGAGTTCCACACCCATCTTCTGCATCGCTTCAATTTGTAACACTTCAGGAGCAGGAGCATTCTTCACAGTGGATTTCTTGCGCTTGGAGGGACCTGTACTCATGGCCAAAGGAATGAACTCCTCTTTATCACTGCACAAACCTTTCCTTGTCTTCACCATGGGGGTGTTGACCTTCTGTTTCTTTCTTGCATTACCACTTGGCTGCAGCTGTTCAACCACTGTCACAGCTTCCTCTTGGATATCCATTCCAGTTCCTTCATTCTGAACATCTGACACAGCTTCAGAGCAAAAGGTTTCCCTATCAAGGGAATTAGTTGCAGGTAATTCACATTTGTACTGCAGATTCTTTCTTCCCAGGAACACTGACTGCACACCAGACAACACAGCTTCGGCAAACTGCACAACATCGAACCTGAATGTTTCAGAAGGCATAATGCGAGGAGTATGCACTGAGGTGTACAATTTTGCAAAGAATAAGATTGCTTGCGAGGAGTATGCCATTTATTTCTAGGAATATTACCCCAGAACTTCCTGTGTCCATGCCATTTTGTCGAACATCTTGCATGCCTATATAGGAGGATGGATGTGTAACGTGCATTTCCGCTAGACTGAACCTTTTGTAGCACAATCAACCCATTTGCAGTCATCAGCCAAAAAGCAAGATTACGGTAGTGCCATGCTCAAATTTAAGCATTAACGCATCTACGCCACACCCAAGACAAGCCTTTTCACATTCAACCTGGCAACATTGCATCCCCAAAATATCCTCCCTAGAAGAAGAAACAGTATTGGGCAACCATTTCTCGTTGATGTGCTGGAAGGTGGTCATGTGTTGGATGCCGTCCCTGTTCTTCAGAAACATCAACGCTTTGTTTCAGATACTGGTACAGAGGAAATACTACAGGGGAAACAGCTCCACCGACATATCCTCCTGACGAACAAGCCCAACATCATGGAGTTCAGCAGCTGGAACATGTCCGAGAACAACGGGACGATGTAGCCAGCAGGGCTACCTCCGGCCACTCCATCCGGAGGTGTCACATCCTATACAAACGGCGTCGGACGCCATGGCCGGGTTCCAATGAAGACGCCGCCACCAGTTTCCGAGCGAGAGGTTGACTCGGGCGCACGGAGCGAGGCAGGGGGAGAGCGCTGGGATGGCCAGACGTAGTCACCGACCTCCTCTACCAGATCCTCGCCGGGATTATTGCGCGTTTCGGATTTTGCCTCGATGGTGATGAGGGACAGGGCAGCTGCGGTCGAATAGATCGATTGACCACTTCTCAGCTCGTAGAGGGGGAACAGGGAGGAGGCGGTGGGCAGGACATGGACGAGTTGGGAGACGAAGTCGGTGGTGCCGTCCTGCTCTCCCTCGACCTCGTTAGAGAGGTTGAGCACACACGCGCCGCTTGTCGGCGATGAGGCGACTGATCGGCGCCGAGAACCTATCCGCCTAGCAGGTTGACTGCATCCGGGCGCCGCTCGGCTAGCAAGGACACTGCCGCTCGTCGCTGAGCTCCTATCTGCCGAGCGTGCAGGGCTGCATCCACCTCCCCGGCGTCGACGGGTGGGCGGGCAGCCGCCGGCGGAGGAATTGCGTAGCCTCCCCGGGAAGAATTTGGGGAGGAGCGTTTTGGCTCCCGGGCACAGATGGTCCTGAAATCTGTATCGTGTTCGAGATTGTGTGGCTTTGCATGCATGTGGACAGTAAAAAGTTTGTCGGCCCGGTGAATCACACCTACCATCCTGGACGGCAAACGAAGGTGAGACGGGTGTGCACGACAGATCGTAACGACGTTTTTCTGTCCCGTGAGGACACGACGTCTGGGTATATTGATGGGCCCACCTTCTACGACATGGTTAGAACTCAAAAAGGTTCTATTTTCATTAGGCCAAATAATAGAAATCGACGCGAGCGGCGGCTTGATTGACTGGGGTTGGGGTGTGGCTAAGTCAGGGATATGTCAGTAAACACGAACGTGATAATCTCCACGCCGCAGAATGGATTCCAAGACCGTCGGCAAGAGGGTCGTCCTGGCCATCGTTCTTGGAGTATGCTTCGGGCTTGTCGCCGTCGCCGTCGTGCTCGGACTCGCCGTGATGGCCATCAGAAAGGTCATGTCAAACGGATCCGTCAGCGACAGCGGGAAGTCCGCGGAGGCGTCCCTGTTCCACTTCATGTCGGAGCTCAACGGCGACGACACGATCCTGTTCCTGGCGGAGATGGAGGGCGGCGAGCGGCTCGCCGTGAAGAAGCTCAACGGCGACATGTGCCTGGTGGAGCGGGAGTTTCGTGCGGAGGAGGAGGCCCTGTAAGCGACGGTCCCGCTCCAGGGCTTCTGCATCCGCGGCCGGCTCCGCCAGCTGCTCTACCCGTACATGGCCAACGGCAGCCTCCACGGGCGCCGGTCCGTTCTCTTCCATCTGTTCCGGATGGATTCAGACATCAATGCATGCGTCCCAGTGGGCCACGGGCCTGATTTTTACTACCGTAAAACTAGACTTGAGACTAGTCATAGTGGGAGTAACAATGCTAGTAACATAAGTGCCACATAAGCAAAAATGGTGATGTGTCAAGTATTTAATGAAGTGAGAGGTGGTGGTGGTATCATAGGTAGATACCGTAACATAGCGGATTTCAAGACAACATGAGTCTATAGACTAATAAATGCATGATTATATGATACTATTCATATGATACTCCCCACTATTTAGATAGTAACATAGACTAGTATCATATGCATGATACCACTTTATGATACTCTCCACTATGACTAGCCTGAGTGACCTGTGGGAACAAATCTCTATGCGAAACAAGGAACGGGATTTCGGGTGTACCTGAGCTCGGGCACCAAATTGAATTTTCCTTCGGTAGTTTTGAGAATAAAAGGAAGGAAAGGGTGGCAGTTTGCTCGTAATATGTGACTTTGTGGGAGGGCAAAGTGGACGTGAAAAGGCCGAGTCGTTGATCAAATATTGAACGACTCAGATTTATGTATAAACATAGCACAACACAAGTTTGCTATTTTAATAATAGTATAGATTTATCACTTAAAAACAAGCTAGTTTACCACACCAATGTATAAAAACACATGGACATTTCGATGCTACCTCTTCAAGTGTACATACTTATGTATATTTCTCATATACTGAACTTATCATTGTTTCTTATATCGTGTTCAAACACTTGTGTGTGTTACTAGCCATGTGAACCATACCAATCGTCTAAGTCATCCTTCTTTGTTAGTTAGGTTGTCTCTATCGTCCACTAAGTTATCATGTAAGATCGAAGTATTAGCGTGATCAACCAAGAGCAAAATCATGGGTCAGCGGTTGAATGAATAAAATTTCAAGTCGATCAGAGCAATTGAATGAATCCATGAAGTCAATTGGATTTTGGATAGAGTCTGGACGACAAAATTGTTTATAATTCAATAAAACATGATAAAGCATATGGTCACATAAGTGCACACATATTAATGGTGAAAGCCACGGGTTTAGAATGGAAGATGCCGGAATAGTACTTTGTGGAAGTCAAGATAGATGACTCTACGTTCTGCCCACACGGACAACTAGTCCTTTCCCTTTCAGCTTTCATTCAGCAACTTTGCATAAATTGCTCATCTTCTCGAAACGGAAATGCAAAAAACTGCTTACTAATTTTCTGGACGTTACCAACAAATATTGTATACTTTTCAAAATGTAATTCCCCAGCAACTCATCCATCGTTAGTTAATTAAGTCGAGGAGAGAGCAGCCATATTTATACTTCTATGTGGTATATGCGCAATTTAATAACTTCCCTCCATTAAATGAAGGAACTTTTGCTCGCTGTTTCAACATCCTAATTTTTTTGCTTGAGGTTGTCTATCCAAACCATAGTTTACACATGCAGCAAAGCTTCAGATTTCACCTAGTTATTTCTTGTAAAGGAATGGATGAACTTGATTTATGTGGTGAAATGCATTGGAGAAAATTTGGATACGATCTAACAAGCAACATAAGAAATTTCATGACGAATCCAAGTCTGATAATTTTTTCATAAATAATATAAATTCCATATAACCTGGCATAAGAAATTGTCCGATAGAAATTTCATAAATAATGCAAATTCCATATAACCTAGCATAAGAAATTGTGAGGTACTCATACTTGGTAATTAGGATGGTCGGGGTGCAATGGATAATATAAATTGTTAAATTACAAACCGAATATTTGAATTAGAAACGACAGGGTAACCTTCTACGGGACTAAACCTTTTCGTTTCTAATCCTAATACTAAACTAATTTCAATACTTAATCACTTGACTTGTCCGTTGGCTTGTCGTGTTCATTGACCCCACATGGTAGACCCCTTACACCTCATCATACAGCCCAGCATCAACAGGACCTACATCAACAGAAAAAACGTCAGACATGATGAAAATGTGCCTGCAGATATTTACATTACCTCTTATCATCCAAAACAAGTTTGTCAAACTCACTCACGTCTGTTGGTTACCGATGTTCAAGTTCTATAGGTGCAGTTGTTATTCTTTCTTTAGTAATAACTTTTCGATTTCCATTCCGCTGTTGTTATTCTTTCTTTAGTAATAACTTTTCGATTTCCATTCCGCTACATAAAAAGGATTTGTCGCCTAGGCATGGCCGCGGTAGCCCCAGATTTCTCAAATCCCTCACAAATTCGCCGCATACCTAGCCTTAGTTGAAGGGCGCTCCCCTGCAGCATATCTGAGTATCTCGCAACAGATCTAAATTAGCCTCACCGCAGAGGCGCAGACTGGATCTAGGCCACCCGCGCGGCCCGGCCAGCTTGCCCTACGCCGGTAAGACTGACGGTAACCGTCGCCCTCAACTCCCATACGAAGCCCTCCGCCGAGCTTATTGGTACCATCGCACCCAACTATTACAGAGTTGAATCTTTCATTTTTTTCCTTCACTACCCATTCAATTGATCATATTTACCTGAAAACTATCATGGTCTAGCATCGTTGCAATTCCAAATCAAATGGCTTGCTGTGATTAGTTTGTTGTTTAGGCCTATGATCTGGGTCATGCTTTTTTAACAAATCAAGTGGATCGACATGAACGAAAAGTCTTATGTATGGGAATAACAAATTGCTGACGCATGAGATAATACAAGTTACAAGATTTTAATTACGGATTGTTCATTCAGTCAAGTGATATTTTAAACCGGAACAAGACAAGTCTAGTCTATTATATGAGATTAATCATATCCTAGAAGAAAATCGAAGTTAGATGTATGTTGTGTGGGAGGATAATGGATGTCCATTTAGTGATGGTGCACACATGGAAATTAATCTTGTATCATGCTTTTGAGGGAATACCAGATGATGATTGATTTGGAATTGGTTTTCCCTACTTAAATTGTAAAAGTAAGTTCTATACAGTGCTCAAACTCAAGCAATGCGCTATAACTGTATTTTTTCCTAATCTGAAATTTTAAATAGATTTTGCATGCAAGTGTAGATGTTATACAAAATTAATACTAACATGCATGCTTCAACGGGTTGGATAAATCGTTGAACTCGGCGATGAGCATCTCTAACTATTACGAAAATATTAATGATTTCTAAGCTAATATGTTAGTGTTGATTTTATTTATGTTGCACTATTTTGGCGTTCCTTACGTGCCTATGTACTTCATCAGTTTCTGGACAACTTGCTACCACTGGTCGTAACCATAGAACGACTTTCATTTAACTGAAAGGGATGTTGCCACATAGGCTAAAAAATATTCTTGTAAGAGTCTTTTCCTCACTTCCACCTCCTATGCCAAATGAGGTTAAGGATAAACTATTCTTCTGGATATTAGGGGAAATCAGAAAATACTCATGCCAATTGGTACAGCTTGAAATATAAACCTAACAAAGGTGGATACGACTCCACCTCAACATGTTTTCTCAAAAAGCGTACTAATCCATTTTAGGAAAACCGATGTTTCACAAAATTGTCAGATGGCTTTGGGATTCTTTTTGTTAGAAAAAGAGCCAAGTTTTATATCACATAGTAGATTGCATAACAGAGCTGCTCCAAAAGAAGAACTTCATTCCCGATTTTTTCTTTTCATCATATGACCATCATGTAGGTTGGAAATGGACATGTTGAAGTATATGTGGATTCCCAACCTTCTACATCAGTTCAGACTTTTGATTCTACTGGTTGTTGGGTTCAAATCTCGGCCTTCACCCTCTTTTAATCCACGTTTAATGCCTATGGAGCCACTTGTGACTTGTGAGAGGGGGTGTCGAAAAGTTCAGTCTTTTCGTTCTACTGGCTGGTGCATGAAACTTAATTGGATAAAAAGATACCATCTCATCTTTTCTTATCTTTGCCCAAATGGGACTCTTCCAAATTGAAAACTAGACACCCTCATCAAGTCCTTCAATGGTCATTTGGGCAGCCTTTTACATGGAACTTTTCACACTGACAGCTTTGTTCAATTTGGACAATCAGAAATGATCATATGTTTGAAGGCATTAGAGCATCCATAGGGCAAACGGAAAGAAGCATAGCAGTTTCAAATGTTGGTGGAGAATTATCTCAAGTTCTTTTGATTACATGTTTTCAGTATCCTTCTCTCTTTGCATATACTCTTATGGAACATGATTAAAAATATGCAGCAGAGAGTTGTTGTTTTCCTAAAATAAAACATGTCTTTACAAAATGTTGTTCTTTATGTAACCAAATCACATGACACATCCGCTGATTTAGTTATTTTTTACTATCCAGATTATTTGATGCCAGAGATTTCTTAATCAGTAGAATGGTGTCTTGGTGGTCCTAGGTAGCTAATCTGGCAATCCCTAGATGACTCGGTTAACATTTGGGCAACTAACTGTACTGCATTCCTTCTCTTAAAAGGAGCTAGATTACCCGTAATCTGGCAATCCCTAGATGACTCGGTCAACATGTGGGCAACTAACTGTAGTGGCATTCCTTCCCTTAAAAGGAGATAGACTGCCCATGGCTAGACGACCCGGTCTCACAATGTGTTAGTTAACTGGACCATAGGATTTAGTAACCCTCATCATTTCTCTTTACCACTCGTTTTACTGATTGCTTCTACTACACGATTACATTACTGGTTAACTGACAGTGGTGCTGTCGTGGTTTGCCCCATGCTTCGGTGATGGACACCAGGATCGGCTAGGTTCCCTATCCTTGGCACATGATGATGAGTTGAAAATCCTAGGGCCCACCTGTGGTAGAATCCTCCTTCACTCTCCACAACACCCTGCTACCCCCCACCACCCTTCTACGCCTCCTCTCCTCTCACCATAGCCTCCCACATTCCAGCAGCTCCCTCACCGTCACCTACTTCTCCTCCTTCTCATCTTGTGTCGCCTTGCTTCATGACGGATTGAACGAAAGATAAGCAAGGCGGTAACCCCCCACGTTGACACCCTCACTGTGCTCTTGCTCCTAAGCTTGCCGGAGTCATCGGCAGGGACCAAGCACGTTGTGTTGCCACGTTGGAACCACGATGGCGTGCACGCAGCAGTCTCGTTTCACCGTGATTGGTCTTTTTATCTTATCCATACCACATCAATTGTCGACCTAGGGTTGTGACGACTGAAAAAGACGGAGATGAGCTAGCCTAACTGCCCGCTCACCGGCTGTAGGGAGGACGTCCACATCGGCTGCGCGCGGGTAGGCCGCATAGCCGTCTACCCCCATGAGACCACCTGCTGCTGATGATGATGAACATCGCCTCCACCTCCTCATTCTTTGTAAGCTATCTGGTTGAACCAAATTCAGCCAGTTAAGGAAGCATTTTATTCTATCGGTGCTGCCAATCCTGAGGCCCTAGTTTGTCGCTATGCTGCTGCGATAGAACGAGGAGACAATCTTGCTGGGCCTCAGCGCCCTCCCAGGGGGCTCATTGAAGATTCCCTCTTCCCCAAGACCTGAGTCTGCACCTTCCTCACTTGAGTTGTTTTAGTTTGGACAGTTCTCGTTGGCAGACAGAGCTTTGATGACCTCCAGCTTGCTGCCAGCATGAGGATGGTGGAGTGGTCTCAGACGACGAGGCAGGTCAAGCTGCACAAGGCTCGCCGGAATGTGCATAAAGTATGTGTTTTTTGGCGACTTTCTGGTGAGCCCTTACGCCAGCCCGCAGGTTTGTCCCGCTAAATATTTCTTATTTTTTCAGTTTGCTATGTTTTGAGGTACCTTCTTTTGTAATTTATGTGTACTTACCTATAGTGATTGTCTTGATCACAAGTGTCTGTATAGTATTATGCTCCAATTGTGATTGTTTTTACATAAATACGGTATATTTGTTAGTTAGCAAAGTCCTTTATTAGCACATTAACATAGCCATTTCTCTACATCAAGTATCATTTATTATGATGCCAAAGAATGTAGTTTTTTATTCGTTCTGCAGATCTGCACATGCCTTAGCTTTCCTCTAGAGATAGATATTTATTTAGAGTTAATAGGTTAGAATGTTATATGCCACTACAACTCTTGGCAATTTGAAGTATGCCATAACAAAATGACTTCGAAATATGCCTTTGCAACATTCCTATACTTCTCTTCATGCTATTTTCTCCATTTAAAAAGACACAACCATTTGAAAAAGACTTGTACTGCTGCTCGAATTTCAGTACTGCTTATACTGCCCCTGCAAATAGAAAGGGCTAAACCAGACCTAACCGTTTCCAGATTTGGCCATGATTTGCTCGCACTCTTTTTTGTTAATGTTCTCAAGTAAGCCATTCGTTTTCTTGCTCTCAGGAACATGCCTCTAGAGTGGTAAAAGGACGAGGAGCAAATCAGATACAACATCGCTGGGAGGATAATCAAGAAACAGAGGGAAGAATCGAGTCATTCCTCAGCGATGTTGATACTGTAGTACAAGTGTAAAGCTCTATTGCTGACTGCCTAACATCCCTACAATCTTGCCAATAAGTAGATTCCTTTGCTATTTTCTTTCCACAATTGTTTTGTCCTTACATACATATACAGTCTGATTCTAAACCCTGAAGCTAGCCTAGGTAGATCTGAATTTTCTTACTAATTAAATGCACCATCCCTAGTCCATATTAAATCGATCATATATTTATTTGAAGTGCTCATTTTGTAGCTGCCCATTTTTTAGAAGAAAAGGGCAAAAACTTTGCCTTTTATATTGATAGAATAGAAGCAAACATAGTACGTCCTGAACCAAAATAAAAAGGGCCATGCAGGCCAAGACCTAAGAGACATACCAATTTTTTTGTATGCCTTAGTCCAAATGTCCGGCTGCCAATCTTCCATTTTCCTTAAGAAGTGGGCGCGGGTTGGGAAGAACCGCTGTAGAGGAGAAAAAATGGGCATTAGGAACGACCTTTGTTGGCAATAGTTTTTTTTGTGTGTTGAAAAATCACACTACCTGCACTGGTTCTGCTAGACGATTTATTTTCTTTAATGTGTTCCTACACAGTCGCATGTAATGCACAGGCTGATCCTTTAGGTACTCTGTTTTTTTCGTGTCATGCTGAATAATGAAGTCCAGAATAGCCTCTGCATCGCCGCGCGTTGGCCACCCCACTCCTGCTTCTTCAAGCTTTATTTTCATGTCGGTTTTGTCTCCATCACTTATCATGCATACATACTCCTCCTTCTTCTCGTCATTCCAGATTTCTGGAAAACCTTCAAGTACCTTGGGTGTTCTATGGACACCAATGAAGTCCCGGAATGCACTTGCTGTAGAATGCAATGACACTCCAGCCAATGTGCAACACTCATTGATAATATTGTGGACTGATGTCCAGGTTGGTGTGGAGGGTCTTACTGAGTCACCGAAGGTATTGTTGCGCAGATATTTCACTGTATAAACACAACGTGAATATAGTTAGAATACCTACTAAATAGTAGTTGCAATGATAGAAATGAAATGAACTCTATATGGTATACCGTTATATAGCAGGACTTTGAGTGTAGGTCTTTGGTGCAGCCTCTGGACGACATACAAATTGTCCATGCTAAGTCTAGGATCCAATCTCGCAATGAGAACATCCCCTAACATAGTAACAAGGTCCCTGTGTGCAACATTTGAACCATCACTTGGAAGTCTATGATAGAGGGTAAAAAGATTATTTATTTTACTACATCCTAAACATGGTTTTACCATTTTTCTCCTTAAGTAAATCTGCAACATCTTTATTGCTAGTTTGTGATTGTCATTTCAATACAACTTTTATGGCTAGCAAGTCCTTTTTACCACATCATCGCACTCCATGTTGTAAATAAATGGATGAGTCTTCTGAGCAACGAGAAGAAAGTATTGCACCTTTGGAACATGTGATAAATGGTTGGTTGCCGTATGGTAACACTAAGCATAAAATACAGTAATTTTGGACATATATCTAGCAGGCATAATAATGTCCGAAACAACTAGTTCTATGACATAAGAATGGTTTAATTAAACGTGGACAAGCTTTATATTAATTAATTTAAAGAGTTGGATGCAAGATGGTAAATTGTGTCGTAAAAGAACGCTCTAAGCTATAGTAAGAACAATAACTGTACTTAGTAGTCTTACACTATGAAATTCCTCAACAATGGAGCCATTAATGCATCAGTATACGGTCCTAGAAACAAATCTTCTCGATTTCTTTCGACCCAGTGGCTGAACTTGTCTTGGACTGGAATCACTACAATACAGCCTTCATGAGTATTTGGGTCTGTATAGTAGTCCTCCACAGGAACTGCACAGGTATTGTCCTTCCCAAGCTGCTTCAGAAACTCATATTCATTATGAGTTAAGCCCCTCTGCTTCTTCACCATCCGCCTAAGCGGACCCCCCATATTGTAAGTACACTCATAAAGGTCAAGTGAACGACCCTGAACATCTTTCTTTGGTTCAGGAGATATCTGCACCATATGAGCCCCATGCAAGTCTGAAAATAAAATCATTGTTAATTCACAGTTTAGAAATTTGCATTTCATAGAGTTAATTTGAAAAGCGAAAAATCATCAAGCAGGGAATATAAACACTTTTTTGCCAAAACAAAGGGATTAATTTATTTATTCGAAAAAGGAAAATCATGAAGCGCGACTTCTCTTTTTCGAATGTTGCCATGCGTGTTCGGCGGACTCACACAACGTGGATCCATCATCCATCGTCCCCAGCCAAGTTACTATGCACACCATCAGAGGCGGGCAAAGGTGATTATTGTTTTTTTAAATGACGGCCGGAGCGCTGCCCATTCAAATAGAAGAAGAGAGAAACCTGAGTTGCACTTGTGGAATTTTATAGATAATTGCAAGAGCTGGACGTTGTTATCCCAGTTAGATCTGAACTTGTACTGCTAAAGGAAAGAACCCTCGCAGCCCAGGCGCGTCTAATCAGGCCAGCCAGATCAGTAAAAAAATTGTTGCGCACCTTGCAAATTGCATAGGAACTGATCCTGATTAGATGCTCAACCAAGGACTAGCCCATGAGATTGTCACTAGACGTTGTTATCCCGGTTAGAACTGTAGATCTGAACTTCTACTGCCAAAGGCAAGAGCCCTCGCAGCCGAGGCGCATGCGCAACCGTAAAAAACTATACTTAATCTCACGAAGCCTGCTGTTGCGCTCCTTGCATAGGAATCGAGCAGTGTACCCACGAAAGCGTCGAACAGCCGGACGATCCGACGCCGCGGCCATATGCCTAATGTAATGTGGCGCCGTCTATGGGGTAGAGACAGCGCCGACAATGGTCCTGGGCGACCAGAAGGTGATTTTTAACTCTCACTTAATAGTTCCACCCCTGGATCCATCGACACTAACCTAAGCCTACACAAATCAAACTGTACAACTTCTATAATAGAAGCTATCATATTTCAAAATGCCCAGGGAGTCGATGTCCCAATGCTGCTGGTAAGAATAGTAAACATGTAATCTACAAGTCATAAACAAAGAATGAGAAACTTTACCGGGTTCCGTCATCCGGTTCTTGAGGCCAAGTGGTTGAGAAAGTCTCAAGCAAATAACTGGGCTATGAAGGGAGAGAGCACAGGAGCGTCCTCCTTTATACAAGTAGAAAATAATTACCATTAGACTCTGGAGTTTTACTATCTATCCTACATGTGACACACACACTATGCAAGCTTTTACTATCTGTCTGCCCACCGCTATTCCTGCATGTTTTAATTTTACCACGGTTTCCGTTTTTAGCAAGTTTTGCTCACGCGTGCCACATCGTCGCAGGCTGGCAATCACCTAGCCATCGTGCAAACCCAGGAGGAGAGCACAGGGCAGCAACAGCAACAACCCATTATATCCATTGTACCCTCTCCTACGAGATAGGGACTAGCTCCTACTAGGCACCAATGAAGTCGTTCCAACTGCATATAACTTTGTCTCATTCCCTCAAAAAGAAAAATTGTCTCACAAATTGGCCCTCTCTTCATTTTGTCACCGGAGGAGGAGACTTACCCTGACTAAATCACTTCTGTTAGCGCTCCCGGTGACATGGGATTATGTTTGTAGAGATTTTGTGGAAGGACTGACGGGCATAAAAAATCAGCAGATTCAAAACAACTGTGTGCTGACAAAATTTGTTCCCAGGATCCTCACATATTCTACCTCTCCCTGGGCTAAATGGGTTTTATCTGCACACCTGAAACAGAAAGATCAAGGAAATCATTCTTCGACTCAAGCTAGTGCTTGAGATTAGTGCATCTCCACTCGCGGCATCCAAATGGCCGTCCAAAGGGCGTCCATATGTTATGGGCGTTGTTCGGACGGCCTGCCGGCTATGGGGGCGTCACTCCCCACTCGCGACGCCCAAATCAGCCCAAAGATCCTTTTGCAATTTGAAATAAGTGGAACCTAAATAAGCGGTCATAATTCAAAGTTTCAGCCCCCACCGACCACAATTTCAGAGTTTCGGCCACACTCGGCCAAAAACTCAAAGTTTGGGCCATCAAAATATAATAAAATACGCCGGGAGCGGCCACAGGATGTTGCCGCCGCCCTAGATGTTGTCGTCAGGCCGGGCCACGTAGTCGTCGCTGAGCTGGGTCAGGTCGTCGTTGTTGTCATGTGTCTCGTCGCCCTGGGCCTCGTGGTCGTGATCGTGGCTATTGTGCTTGTTGCCCCGGTTGCTGCCGGTCCCGGTCACCTGGGCGCCCAAGTTCTTGCAAGATCGTGGCACGGAACATGTCGTGCACCGCCCTCGCTAGCGGGTTCATGGTCGAAACGTCAGCTATAAAGATCATGAAATCTTGGCTCTGCTTCTTGATGGCGGCTTTCTTCTTCTCGAGGGTGATCTTGATGTCGGCCTTGTCCACCAAGGTCGCCCACCTTGCGTCGTTCTCGGCGCACCTCAAGCTCGAGTTGGAGGAGACATCAGCGAGCACCTTGTCGATGGACGACTGCACTCTATCCGTCTTTGCCGCCGCCGCGAGGGCCGATCACGGATATTTTATAACCCACAAGTGTAGGGGAATCGTTTGTACCCTTTTCAATAAGTAAGAGTTTCGAACCCAACGAGGAGCTAAAGGTGAAAGTGCATGTGTTGCCCCATGTATGGTTTTGGTAATTAATGACAATCCTTATGGACTAATGTTTGCATTGAGATATTCTTGTAGATCTTGTCTATAGGAAAAGATTGGAGTTCATGTGTTGGATTCTTGAAGATGACATGATGACCATTGCTCTATTCAAGGGTTTATATGAAGAATGGTACATGTGTAGAGTTGAGCTTATTGCATGTATGGCTTGGAAAAGAAGATTGAGTGAACAATCATGTTTACCTCCAAGCCATCATACATATCAAGAGAAGAAGATGAAGTGCAAGTTCATTATGATGCATCTCGGAAGATACATTTGAATGAAGCTTGCAAAGGAGACATGAAGACGGAGCTTAGCGAGGCTCTCCCATAATGGAGTATGGGGGAGCATTTGGAGAAGTCTTCATCAAGTATGTGCTAGCAAGCACAATCAAGAAAGGTGTTCCAACTTGAGAGAGTCAAGATCGTCATTATCGAGCTCAAGTGGAATGCGCAAGACAAAGGTATGATCTTGATAGGCTTTCTATTTTACCGGTCTCATGGTGTTAGTGGGAGACCGGGTTATAGGATAGACGACGTACTATCAAGAGGGGCTCTCAAGTGAGTAACTTGATCGCGTCTTTGTGGAGAGCTGAAACCTTTGCATACTTGGCATTTGATCTTTCTTGGTTCTTACTTGTCTTTTCTCCTTGTTGGGTTTTGGTGCTTGTCGTGATCTTCATGACAAGACCAAGTTTTTCGAAAACGGATTTCATATGGAAAACTTGTTGCGTTTTCGTGTTGGAAATATTATCGGTTTATCCTTGAGGAGAGTTCCACACCTTCCCATGTGTGTCAACTTAACTCTATTTACGGTTCTTAACTCTATTGTCGTTAGCTTTCCAACAAAGTTGGTTTCATCCCATTTGGATTTTTATTGAAAAAGATATTATTTTTTCAAGTTGGTTTTATGGGCTACATGCTGCTGGGCCGGCTCAGGCCGGGCGGCTCGGGTAGCAGGCCGACTCCCAGGCCGGGCCACAGGCCGGCGCGCCCAGGCCACTGCGAGGCCGGCCTCCCTGCTCAGCCCAACGGTCACTTTGTGACCTTTTTAAAGGGGTTTTCTTCCCCATTGTTTCAGACACCTCTTAAGCAAGTTCCACTCTCTCTCCTCCATTGTTGACCTTTTGAAAAGCTTGCCTTCCTCTCAATCCCTCCCATGATTCTTGCATATCTTTGAGGGAAAATGAGAGGAGATCAAGATCTACATTTTCACCAATCCATCTCTCCTCTAAGTGAGGGTAACCTAGTAGATCTTGATCTTGGAGTTCTTGGTGCATCTCCTCTTTGTTCTTCCTCTCTTATTCCCTCATAAGCATTTGTTGCTTTGTTGGAATTTGAGAGTGAAGGATTTCAGCACTTGTGCTATTGGCATTTGCTTTGTTCATCGGTTTGTTCTCTCCACGAGGATTCGTGGAAGTTGAAAGCTTGTGAACTTGTTACTCTTGGGTCTTTGGACCCTAGACGCCCGCGTGGTGGTTGAGACCCTTGGTGGTCACTTGTAGCCGTTCGGGAGCCCCCAATCCCGTTGTGGGTTGTGCCCCGGATTGTTGTTGAAAGGCTCCGGATTTTGCCTCGAAGGAATTCCGATAGTGGAAGGTGAACCAATCCTTTGTGGTGCGGTTCATCGGAGAATAGGGTGAGCCTTTGTGGCGTTGATATCGACCTTTGTGGTGCCCCACACCTCTCCAACGAGACGTACTCCCTTAACAAGGAGGAACTCGGAAATACATCCTCGTCTCCGCGTGTCTCGGTTATTTCTATACCCGAGCTCTTTACTTATGCACTTTACATTGTGATAGGCTTCGTGCTTGAAGTATTCTATATTGCTATTCTTTGTTGCTTGTCTTGCTTAGCATAAGTTGTTGGTGCACATAGGTGAACCTAGTATATTTAGGTTGTTGGCTTGTTAATTTAAACACCTAGTTTTATTCCGCAATTATCAAGACTAAACTGGAAAAGTTTTAATCGCCTATTCACCCCCCCTCTAGGCGACATCATTGTCCTTTCAAAAGGTTGGATAAATATTCTATCAAGTTTCATCAACCACTGATACAACTCTATGCACACTAAATGTTTGCCCTATCTAGGAAATAAAACTGGATTAACAATACATGTGTGAAAGAATAGCTTTGCAAGATAATAAAGAACAAGAAAGTAAAAGTTAGTTCCTGCAGCAATAATTAACACTAAAGAACCATAAACTAACATAACCATGAGTGTGGAAAAGTGGTGAAAAGTGTGACGGAATTGTCTGAAATTAATTAGTGAAGATATTTGGTTCATTATCTTTGATGCAGTTTTCTATTTGGGAGAGGCTTCATATACATTTTCTCAACTACTTGTGAGTACATATACTATATGATTGGAACGTTAGCAAGCATCCGCAAATACTAACAATTCTGTAAGGTTTTCCCAACCATAGCCTTAAGTTAATGGTACTCTTTATCCCATACATGTAAAAGTTCGCTTCGAGTTCTCAGGTTTCTGTCGCTCCAGCAGAACCCCCTACATGTACTACAAACCCTATGATGATGATCCATGCGCGAATAAATATTATGGGCAACATAGGACTGTACCATATCAATATACAACTCGAATGAACCAAATATATTCAATAATTCAACCATACGACAAAAAAGATCTACGCAAACATATTATAGATCATCTAGAAACAATTTTACCATCAAAACACCGTGCTTGCACAGGGGATTACAAAGGTTTGTGAGAGAGTGGACCGCTGTAGATACAAGGAGATGGCGATGGAGATTACAGTGAAGACGAAGAAGGAGGCACCAAGGAGCGCAGGGTGGCTCCTCTTGGGCCGTCATCCATCAAGGGGTGCACCGCCCCTTAGCCCCCTGCCTCCATGTCTTCTTGGTGATGTAGGGGGCCCTCCCCCATGGATCGAGATGAGATCCATGGGGAGGCAAAACCGTGACTTTGGTGGCTGAAATTCATGGCAATAGGTGTGGCTCCTCCAAAAATTAGGGTTTCCTCTCCCAAAACCTCGTCGCGCTCGACGTCACGCACGACGTCCTCTTCCTCGCGTTCGGCTACCTCCTCCTTCCTCTCCCGCACTTCGCCACTGCTCACGCCAAATCTGGAGCCGATGAAGGTGAAGGCGGAGCCCGAGATGTCGCCGCTCCTCATGGAGCTCATCCAGGCGTAGGCTGGCAAGGAGGACGACATCATGAAGGTCGTCGATGCCGCGTCCATTGATGATGTGTTGTCGCTCGATGGGTGGGCTGTGTGCGTGTGGTCGTTGATGGAGCACGCCAAGACCAAGGGTGTGCCCTGCTACAATCTCACCTGCGACGATGGCGTAGGGACCAACGACGTCATCAAGGAGGAGGACAGCGGCGCAGGCACCAGCGGCAGAGCAGGCACTAACGGCGGCGCAGACATCGTCAAGAAGGAGGAGGAGGATGACTACGCCGACTTCGAAGAACTCTACCTCCGCTACCGCCTCCATTAGATTAGATTAGGTTTTAGATTTAAATTCCGTTATTTTTCATTCAAATTAGTATTTTTTTTCTAAAATTTGAATGAAAAATCCGCCGTATTTTAAATTTACAAACTGTTGTTTGGTCAGCGGTAGTGGGGAGCGACGGTGCCCATATCCTGCAGGACGACGCCCAAACGACTGGAGATGATGTAAGGGTCTCAAAAAAACATTTACTCCCTTCGTTCCTAAATGTTAGATGTTTTAGGTGTTACACATGTTGTCTATATGCATACTAGAATGAGCGAACATATATATGAAATTTGCCTAGATACATTTATAAATTTATGTGTATATGAATGTAGACAAAAGCTAAAACATCTTAGAACATCTCCACCGGGGGCCTCCAAATCGATGTCCGGCACCCACCAGTTGAGGCCTAATTGGGGTGCCGGACACATGTCCGGCCAATTGGGGGCGCGGCCCACAGCGGCGCACCCAAACAAGCACACCAATTTTTGTTTAACATTTGTTCATAAACAATTCGGCAGAATTTAAATGAGATTTAACAAACTTAATTATAATTTAAAATCTAAACAAGATTTAACAAACTAAACCTAAACTACGATCGTTACCAGCTACACGCTACATCGTCTAGCCAACTACTACCCGCCCCGTCGTCGTTGAAGATGCATGTTCCACGACCCACAGTCGGCGAAGAAGATGCCAATCCCAGCGTCCGATCATTAAGAAACTTGCATGCCTCAATGATGTGGCGTCGGAGGTTTCAGCGGCTATTGTCGTCGGCTACGACCTTTAAAAACATAGCCTCGGCTGGACCGCTGAGGCTTCTGATTTCGCGGCCGGCGCGTGGTGGGATTTGATCTACCGCCATGGCATGGGAAGCATCTCCGGCTTCATCCGGTGCCCCCTTCTCTGGTGACAGCGACGCTGCTGACCAAGATGCAACCGGTGGTAAGGGAACATCGGGTGGCTTGGGGTCGTCGTTGTCCTCGCCGTCAGAGCGGGCACGCTCGTCGTTCGTTGCGGACAACTCAGGTGTTGGCTTGGCGTTGACTCAACCGCTGCGACGCGTCTCGTACTCTGCGTCCACCACGACGTGTCAGTAGGGCGCCGAGATGGAGTACTTGGGGTCGAGTTTCTTCTCGTATGGCCTCCCTCAATTGCCGCATGATGTAGTTGACGCGCTCCTGCCCGCTTAGCCGCGGCACCACCGGCATGTTGACGACGTTCCTCACCCTCCCCTCCGGTAGGGTGGCGAAGTCTTCCACTGGCAAAGTGTGGCGGCTGCACTGCCGCGGGGTCCAGCGAGAGCATGTATGGAGGCGCGTTGTCGGCCTCCTCACGCCACATATCGCGTTGAAACGCCTTGGCCATCTCCGCCTCCTCGTTGCGGCGGCGGCGTTCATCCAGCTAATCGCGACGTTGCTCACAGCGACGCTCGTTGCGGCGACGCGCACGTTCCGCCGAGATCTGGCGGTACCACGTTTATGGCTAGCGCGGTATGTTGAGCGGTAGAAAAAAAAGGTTAGATAGGGTTAAAAAAATTCAACCAGTTTATTTTAGGCAAAACTTTCATCCATAGGTCATTTTATTCATTTTGGCCCACACACGCCGAAAGTCAAGTAGCATCAAACTTCGAATAATTTCCAACAGACGGAGCTCTTTACCTATCGTATCTTTTGGAGATTTTCACTTCTCATAGGTTGCTTGTACTCTGGAGGATTCCAACCTTCTCCGTAGCATCCGGACAAAGTTTTCATTAATTTCCAACAGTCGGAAGGCTCTTCCCCTCCCGTAGGTTCATGCTCTGGAGGAATCCAAGAGGTCCGTAGGCTTGGCAGCCACAATCATAGCACGCGCGACTGCTACGCCATGAATGCATGGCTGGCCGGCTCCCCATTTTCAGGCAGGGGCAGCCTTTCCAGCCTCAACTCCGACAAAGGATGGGCGCACCGGATTCGCTCAAAGGCTGTCACCTGTCTTAGGCAATCAAATGCAGCTTTCCGGTAATTTTGGCTAAATATCTTTAGATGGTTGCTCTAAAAAAATATCTAAGATAAAATGGTGCGTCTATAGAACGGGGCACATAGATGGTAGAGTGAGTACAAAGGAAGCGCTACAAGCATGAAATTGTATACATGGGAAAGTAGAGACGATGAAAATATGAGTTCCAGGTAGGCATGCAAAGCATGAAATGACATTTTCACCAAAACATCCCACTAACTATTTTTCTCATGCAACCTATCCACCTGAGTGCTTGCCACATGAGCAACTAATTTTGTGAAGCCACGTCATCTTGCCCCCCCAATGCCTAATTGAACCGTAGCTCCACTTTTCTTCCAGCCATAATGCAATGAGCGCTGCTATGCGTCCGACGGTTTCTGTCCGACGACTGTACGACGGTAACCGAAGGCCCTTCGATGATACTACAAAATCAAGTTGGACCGAAGGATGTTGACATCGTACAGAAATCGGACACCGAGTATCGTACGCAAAGCAATTCCCTAATGCAATCCTTTATACTTCGACCCCTGCGTCTTCACGTTCCACTCCCATCCCTTCGCCTCCTCTCCCCTCCATTAATTCTCATCACACTATACCATTATATATCACGGGTTTCTAAGTCACGTTCTCACCATGACATTCTTCTTTCTATCGCCTTCTTCCGGTCAAGGATCAGGATGATGCCCATGTGATTTATTCTCATTTCGCTAGCGCCTTTGAACAAGGCACCGACGCTACTGCAATGAGGATGATATCTCTCTCACGTATGTAGAGATGCTTATGCCATCCCGACTTGACTCCCTGATGCTTTGCGGTTGGTGTTGGGGTTGTGTGTATGGGTTGATGGCAGTGGAGTATATCTCTCTCTCTCAGGACTTGAATGTCTCTTTGATAGACAACCTGTGAGTTTTCTCTCCATGCACCCATTTGTTTTGGGAAAATATCCGTTGATTCTGCTAGGATTTGGATAGATTGTTTCATTTGGGTCCCAATGTTTTGTATCTCTTTACATTCAGTTGATATTCTGACTGACCCATTGGTTTTGTTTTGCAGGGAAAGAGATGAACATCAACGAAGCTTCAGATGAATTCCTACGGAAGAATGTAGAAAATCTGACAAATTAGCGGCCACTAAAAGGCTCGTGGTCTTAATTATATGCGTCATGGTACATTCACCCTCACTTATTTACTCAGTTGATTTCCTATTCGGCCAAGATGATTCTATATAACCATGTTCCAGCTATTATGCATGTCTCCATTGATCCAACTAATATGAAGATGTGTTCTTCAGACAAAACTCTCCTCTTCACGTTTTCACAAGATGCTTTACTTGATAAGCTCAAATATGGATTAATAAAACATGTGAAAATTATCTTCATTCTATATGGTTAGGTCAGAAGGAGAGGAATCCGGTTTTAGTCCAAATTGAAGTTTGTGGGATCATCCAAATCACATGAGTAAGCAGTTGCATCGGAAGTGCCTTTTGACATTGCTGTTACAGACCCAGTTATAGCAATAATTCTATATTGAAGTAGAGTCCGTGGTATGGTGTCACACGTCTAACTATTTACATACCGAATGCCATCCTTATTCGGTACGTCTCTAGGGATGGCAATGGGTACCCATGACTCGCGTACCCTGCGGGTAAAAACCCTATTAGGGTAAGTGATGTGGGGCGGTCCCGATCTTCACGGATTTGTGCGGGAACGGTGATGAACACGAAGAACAACAAACACAAAAGGGGAGATAACTAGCAAAACACAAGGAGAGTATCAATCGGTAACCAATCCCCGTGGGCAGCCCCCGATTCTCAAATCCCCAAGCACCTTACTCTTAGATTCGTTTGTCTCACCGGTCGAATCCACCGGTCCAATCACCGCAGCGAGAGGCAGGTAATCGCAACTACAAGGAGGGGTTCTTCTCTACAAGTAGAGGTCTTGATTCATCTCCACAGGTGGAGGCCTTGATTCATCTCACGCAGAGGCATCTCACGCAGAGGCATCTCACAAAGGAGGCAACACCACAAAGGATGGAAGGAGCTAAGCTCACTCAAGTCATATCATAGTCTCACCCTAGCTCTATGGAGGGGAGGGGGTATTTATAGGTGCTTACAAACCAGGGGCAAAAAGGTAATTAAATAGAAGGTAGGAGGCGTCGGCGCGATGGAGTTGGAGCACGGCCGGCCTGGCAGCCGGCCTAGGCCGGCCAGGAGGCCGAAAGCGTCGGGTTGGTGGCCAGCCTGGTGGCCGGCCTAGGCCGGCCAGGGGGCCGGCGGATTCAGGTTGGTGGCCGGCCTGTGAGCCGGCCCTGGCCGGCCAGGGGGCCGGCAGTCACGGGTGGCAGCCCGGCCTGGGGGCCGGCCCTGGCTGGTGGGGAGGCCGGCTGGAGCGCTGGAGATCACGGGTCGCTGCCCAGCCTGCTGGCCGGGTGGCTGCCTGGGGCCGGCCCAGGCTGGCTGTAGGGCTGGCCAGCCACGTGCCCGTCTCCTCCTCCGTTGCTTCTCCGGTACTTGCGCAATCTTCTCGACCACTTCGTCCACGCCCTTGGGGATCCCCTTCTTCCTCTTCCTCACGTCCTTGGAGATCTTCATGGTGTTCAAACCTAAGCACACATAACATATCGGAATGAGGTAGTAATCCATTCAACGGAGTATCGAGGTCACACAAAGATAGGAGCGAATTGACCTTATCGTGTATAGCTTTGACTCGTGCTCTCGTCATTGGTCCACTTGGTGTGTCTTGTGTAGGACGCACTACATCATCTCCCCCCTTGGGAAAGAGTCGTCCTCGACTCTTGATCTTCCTCATCGCTTGATGTCCCAAGGTATGGTGATAGGTCGACGACGTTGAAGGTGTCATGGACCAAGTACTTGGAGTTGGAGATGTCGATCTTGTAGGCATTGTCGTTGATGCGCTTGAGAACCTTGAAAGGTCCGTCTCTGCGAGGATGAAGCTTGGATTTCCTTGCATCCGGGAAGCGATCTTTGCGAAGGTGAAGCCATACAAGGTCTCCTTCTTCAAATATCATGGCGCGCTTGTGCTTGTTCATCTTCTTGGCATGCTCTTCATTGTGCTTCTCTAGCGTCCCTCTTTTGTCCTCGTGGAGCTTCATCATGTAAACGGCTTGCTTGTCGAAGTTCATGTTGACTTGCTCATGAAGTGGTAGAAGAGTTAATCCCGGAGGCCTTCCTTGAGAGAAGACATCTTCAAAGTCCTTCAAAAGAGACAACAAAGAAAAAGGAAGATTTGTAAAGTTGTTAGCAATAAAAACATCACCCTTGTATGAGGGCACATATTGTATGGTGGATGGGTTCTCTCTCAATTCCCTCATATCTCTTTTGGTGGCAAATAAAGTCAAATTTGGTGGATTTCTCTTATAGTTGTCACTCTCATTTGGCTTGTGGCTCTCACTCACTTGTTGGTGGATCACTCTCTCACCACTCATCTCACTTGAAGAACTCGCTTGTTGTGCTCGAGCAATAGTCTTGGCATTGTCGGCAATTATTTGACTTGGTGTCGTGGGACGGAGGACAAAGGTCTTGTCATTGCTCTTGAAGCTATAGTAATTGGTCCTCCCATCATGCATAGCACTCTTATCAAATTGCCATGGACGTCCAAGGAGTAAGTGACAAACGGACATAGGCACAACATCACAATCCACAGAATCTTCATAGGCTCCAATCTTGAAAGGCATGTGCACCATATGTTGGATCTTGACGGTGCCGCCTTCATTTAACCATTGCACATGGTATGGGTGGTGATGCTTATTGATCTTCAAGTTGAGCTTGTCACAAAGTTCTTTGCTAGCCAAGTTATGACAACTTCCACCATCGATTATGACCTTGATGGACTTTCCATTGATGACCGCTCGTGTATGAAACAAGTTGCATCTTTGGTCTTCTTCGACTTGGACATTGGCGGTCAAGGTTCTTGTCACAACCAATGTTGGATTGTTGGTATCACCATCACAATATATCTCATCTTGAGCATTTTCCGTAGTGGCAACTTTGTTCAAAGCAAGGTATTCCTCTTCGCTCATGGACTCATATTCTCCCATGTCATTCACAAGCATGACCTTCTTGTTGGTACACTCAAGTGATTTGTGTCCTTGTCCTCCACACTTATAGCACTTCAAAAGGCGGGTTCCGGAGGAGGATGCTTGAGTCGTATTGGAAGACGGAGTCATTTGCTTGAAAGGGTGAGTTGATTGAGTTGTTGATGTAGAGGCTTTTGGAGGATCTCTTGTATTGGCTTGAGGAGGAGCTTGTGTTGTTGGAGGTGTTGATGATGAAGGCTTGCTTTCAAAGAACGCCTTGGCCTTGACGTACTTGAGCTCTTCAATGACATGACGCTCGGCCTTCATTGCTTGATGAACTAGCTCAACCAAGGTGGCATAAGGTTGGAATTCCACAATCTTCTTGATTGGGTAGTTTAGGCCATTCATGAAGCGAGCCATTGTTTGTTCCTCCGATTCCTCTACATGAGCTCTTATCCTTGAGATTTCCATTTCCTTATAGTACTCATCAACCGATTTCAAGCCTTGCTTCAACTCTTGCAACTTCTTGTATAGGTCTCGAGTGTCGTGGGTTGGAACGAAACGCTTGTACATAGCTTCTTTCATTTCAACCCAAGTATTGATTGGTTGTTGGTGGTTGTCGAAGCGAGCATCTTGGAGTTGTTCCCACCATAAGAGAGCATAATCTTCAAATTCCATTGATGCTAGAGCAACCATCTTGGCATTAGAGTAGCGACGAACTCGGAAGATCTTGTCAACCTTGAGTGCCCATGAGAGGTAGGATTCCGGATCACTTGTTCCATAGAACTTGGGCATGTCAAAGCGGACATTGCTCAAATTGTCATCTTCGCGTCGGTTTGGAGGTGGGAATGCACGTCCACGTCTCCCTTGATTGAGTCCTTCACCATGATGATGGTTTGACTCGTTGTCACTTGACTCGGCGCGGTTGTGTTGATGACAATCATGAGGTTGATCTTGGCGAGGACGGGGCTCATCATTGGGCCTTGGGTTCGCCACATGGGGACGATCATGAGGGTGTTCATGGCGGGGACGAGGCTCCTCGTGCGGTCTTGGGTTCTCCACATGGGGACGGGGTTCCTCGTTCGGCCTTGGGTTCTCCACATGGTTCTCACGGTCGCGATGGCGATGACGTGGTCGTGGAGGATGTCGGTGTGGACGGCCTTGTTCACCATAGTCATGCGCACCCGGAACACCATTGTCATTGGCGAATGGGTTGTGAAGGTCTCGATCTTGAGGTGGAGGTGATGGTGTTCTTGCACGCCTTGCACCTTGATGAGGTTGATTGACGTTGTCATGGTGCGCTCTAGGCGAATGTTGGCGTTCCGCTTCATGGCGATGCCGATCATGATCGTCATGCCTTGGTACTTCTTGGCGACCATGACGTGGTTGCTCATGATGATGATGACGATGGTCATGCGTAGATCTTGAGGAACTCCTTGCGCGGTGTGAACTTGAAGAAGAACGACAGTGTGCAAAGTTGTTGAGAGCTTCAGTCACCCGTGCCATTTGCTCATTGAGATTAGCTTCTTGAGCTTGGATGCGGTCGTTGAAGTTGGCTTCTTGAGCTTGGAGGCGGCGCTCGTAACGGCCTAAGCCATCACACACAAGGTGACGAAGGCCCACAAACTCTTCATGCGTGACGTAGCCGTGATCACCTTGAGGTTCTTCATTGTATTCGCCTTCCGCGCTTGAACCTTCACTTGTACTTCCCCTAAACATGATGCTCAGAGACAAGTGAAATGTGTGGAGAACGAGTAGCAAGATAAACTAAATCCAAGAATAAAGGTGCTTGAATCAAGAGAATCCGGTGCTCACACCCGACACACACACTTATGTGGATAGGTAGGTATGGTGGTTGGAAAGCCAAATGAAATCAATCTGAAATCAAGATATTGTCTAAGCAAGTAAAGAACCAAAATGATCAACAAGCCAAACAAATTGATCCGAAAAGAGAAGAAATAGAAAAACACACACGTGGCGATAGATTGGACTCGTGCAACTCTCAAAATGAGCAAAACAACCTAGCGAAGACTACGCTCGTTGTTGCACAAGTGCTCGATGAGCCACTAGCTCGATTGCAAAGTAAGAGTGGACTCCGAGATTTGCACTAAGAACACCACCTATAACATGATCATCGAGCGTTGGCGCAACCTACAAAGTGGCAAGTGGTGTTTTCTTTTCTCTTTTGTGGCTCTTTTTGCTTCTTGACTTTTTCTCTTTTCAAATATGGTGGCTCTTTTGATTCTTGAGCTCTTTTCACACACACTTCCTTCAAGCCAACAAGATATATGATATGATAACTAGCGCACAACTTTTGCTCGGAAACTACACGGTGCCGAAGTGCAAAGTCCACGCAATCGTCAAGAGCTAGCCTCAATGGGATATGGTAAACACAAAGATATAATGTGGCTTGCAAGGAAAAGGATCGAGTTAAGGATTGGAGAGGTTATACCTTCTTCGACAACCTTACACGTTTGTTGTCGTAGTCTCGTGCTTGCCCACGAATTTAGGGTAGTGGTGTATGGTGAAACAACCGGTATGATGTCGTAGCCCTCGCTCGTAGCTTCGAAACGAGCCGAAGAACGCCCAATTCCGAGTCCGGAAACTCAAGATATCATCGAAACAATTTTCTGAAATTTTCAGTTTTTGGGCGAGACCAGCCTCGTGGCCAGCCTAGGCCGGCTGGGAGGCCGGCTGGGCACGTGAAATGCCCGAAAATCCCCGATTTTCCGGCGGAAATTGAGCCCGAAAAACCTCAAATCGAAGGGGAAAACGAAGGAATTGGCCAATGGAAACGCAAAGGAAGTAAGATCAACACGTTTAGCACGAGATCCATGGATCAAAACTTGCAAAAACGCACTCAAATCGCAGATCGATCCAAAAACATGTTGGGCTATTTTTGGTGGAAATTTTCGAATTTCTCAAAAACAAAGAAAAATTTGGGGGAGGAAGTGGGGGAAACAAAAGCAAATCCGTGGCAACCTAGAGCTCTGATACCATATGATGTGGGGCGGTCCCGATCTTCACGGATTTGTGCGGGAACGGTGATGAACACGAAGAACACGATGACGAACACGAAGAACAACAAACACAAAAGGGGAGATAACTAGCAAAACACAAGGAGAGTATCAATCGGTAACCAATCCCCGTGGGCAGCCCCCGATTCTCAAATCCCCAAGCACCTTACTCTTAGATTCGTTTGTCTCACCGGTCGAATCCACCGGTCCAATCACCGCAGCGAGAGGCAGGTAATCGCAACTACAAGGAGGGGTTCTTCTCTACAAGTAGAGGTCTTGATTCATCTCCACAGGTGGAGGCCTTGATTCATCTCACGCAGAGGCATCTCACAAAGGAGGCAACATCACAAAGGATGGAAGGAGCTAAGCTCACTCAAGTCATATCATAGTCTCACCCTAGCTCTATGGAGGGGAGGGGTATTTATAGGTGCTTACAAACCAGGGGCAAAAAGGTAATTAAATAGAAGGTAGGAGGGGTCGGCGCGATGGAGTTGGAGCACGGCCGGCCTGGCAGCCGGCCTAGGCCGGCCAGGAGGCCGGAAGCGTCGGGTTGGTGGCCAGCCTGGTGGCCGGCGGCTTCAGGTTGGTGGCCGGCCTGTGAGCCGGCCCTGGCCGGCCAGGGGGCCGGCGGTCACGGGTGGCAGCCCGGCCTGGGGGCCGGCCCTGGCTGGTGGGGAGGCCGGCTGGAGCGCTGGAGATCACGGGCCGCTGCCCAGCCTGCTGGCCGGCCCAGGCTGCCTGGTAGGCCGGCTGGGTGACTGCCTGGGGCCGGCCCAGGCTGGCTGTAGGGCTGGCCAGCCACGTGCCCGTCTCCTCCTCCGTTGCTTCTCCGGTACTTGCGCAATCTTCTCGACCACTTCGTCCACGCTCTTGGGGATCCCCTTCTTCCTCTTCCTCACGTCCTTGGAGATCTTCATGGTGTTCAAACCTAAGCACACATAACATATCGGAATGAGGTAGTAATCCATTCAACGGAGTATCGAGGTCACACAAAGATAGGAGCGAATTGACCTTATCGTGTATAGCTTTGACTCGTGCTCTCGTCATTGGTCCACTTGGTGTGTCTTGTGTAGGACGCACTACATCAGTAAGGGTTTGGAGAAAAACAATACCCATGGGTATGCAAATAGGGAAATTGGTACCCATCGGGTGGAGAGGGTAAGGGTATGGGTTCGTATAACCCATACCCTTTGTAACGCCCCAGCGTTTAGGAAACCACGGAGGGTAGAAATAGCATTTGCGCATTTGCATTCATGCATCTGAAAATCCGAATAAATTTTTCGCAACTTAAAACCCTGAAGAGATCAAGGTTTCTTTCATCTCGTTGTGTTAGGGTTTAACTCAATAGAGGTGATTGTTATAAATTTTGGCATGATCTTTAGGTATTTTATTTGTTTGAGGAAAATTGAGCAAATTCAAATATTCAAATAATTTGAATTTGAAATCACACAAACAAATGATAAGTAGTTATTTAATAAATGTGCAACTCACTAATTAAATAATTACAAATACAAGATATAGATAATGAAGTACAAAAATACTTACTTTATTACTAAACAATAATGTTACATTGTATTTACAAACATTTAAATAAAAACTGAAATGAATAAGAGATTACATATTGAAACAAAATCCTAAGAAAACTAATCCTTGCATCTTGTATCTTGAGCTTCTTCATCTCATCATCTTTTTCCTTCTTTCCTGCTCAATTCAAAGATATAACAAGAAAACAACATACATATAATAAATAAAGGAGGTAAATAAGATTTGGAATGGTAAATTAGTACCCTCAGTTTTAGCAGTGTGATGCACTGATTCAACACATCATTGGGTTAACCTTGAGTAAGGTTAGCATCTGTTCTTATCAATTAAAATCATCACAATTAAGGCATGGATTAAGAAAAGCCACTTGGCACCTCAAATAAACCACACAACAGGATAATATCAGAGTGAGCCAAAGGGAATACTCCTCTACGACCCTATCCAGGAGAGCAGGTTCCTAGGCTGCTCACAAGCAGCTCAAAACCTGAGGGTGTGTCAACCCCAGGGGCAGCCAGGGATTCACTTCACTTGCTGCCGAAGCCAACAAGAGAGGCACCACTACTTGTGCACCTCAGCCACACAACGCACCAGTTCACCACCCAACCAAATCACCCTCATCTGTTCATCTCTACCCAAATCATTCTCCCTAGCACCACCAGACCAATCCCACCTCTGCTGTAAGCAAGCAAGATGATGGGCAGCAGCACCAGGGAGGAGCAGAGCTGAGCAGCACCAGGAGGAGAAGGGCTGTGCACAAGCACCAGGAGGAGAAGGGCTGTGCGCAAGCAAGGGAGGAGTAGAGCTGAATACATATAAGAGAAGGGAACAACTGATCAAGAGCTATACAAGCACAAGTGATCAAGACCTCTACAGCAACCAGAACCACACCACACCTGCCAGAGGTTGATTTCTAAACTCAACTAGTTAGTGGGCACATCTTTAGATGCATAAGTGGTTGGATTAGCTGTTGTACCCTCAGAGTTGCACACAAATGGTGTGCAAGACTCATCCCTGGGTATTAAATTGAAAAGGGCAAGCATCTGTTCAAACCAGACATGAAAAGGCCTCAGACTTTTGCATCCTTGGCTAGATACAACACTAAGATAAACATCTTATCCAATATCAACACCACCTCAGCTAAGCATCACATCATTCTTAAGCATCCATTGAAATTGGGCTTAATCAACCCAGCCTCAGACCAACATCATTGGCTAGCTAAGAAATTAAGCAAGCATCTGTTCTTTTAAGTTAAATAGCCTCAGCCTATGCATCATAGGCAAGGGGGGCAACAAATAACTCTTATGCCAGCACCAAACATGTCTTAAGCAAGAACAGCCTCAGCTTGTGCATCACAGGCTGTGGGCAACAAATTAAAGCCTCAGCTTATGCATCATTGGCTGAGGCAACATACATCAAATCATTGCCAAAGTAATTAGCTCAATCTTATAGCATCCAGCAGTTTGATTAAATAAAGGTTGCTGGGCACTAATTCCCTAAGGAAAGAGCACCACAAACACAACCCAAGAATTAATCAAAGAGATCATTCATCCATTTAATAATAGTATCATCTTCCTGGATGTAAAAACCCCAGGAATCATTCTCAAACAGAGCAACACAGCATTTTAGTGCTAACTGAACACTTCTTTCAGTTGAACAAATGATAGCATTTCTCTGAACTTAGGGATTCAGAGCAAGACATAAGCAAATATCTTACTGGGGCAAGTAACTGATCGAAAACAGTAACACACAACCACATAATTCATCAAGGCAACATCACCTCATCACTGGAATTCATCCACTTGACTAGTAGGACCAATCAGTGAGCAACCTCACTCATGCAAGCACTGAATCCATCTAGCACAGCCCACAGGGCATCACCAAATAATTCCTATCAACAGGGAAGCATATCACAGCACGGCCTCGGGCCCAAATGTGAGAGAGAGGGAGAAGGGAGGAGGGGTGCTTACCAGCGCCCGAGCGCAACCACGGCGGCGTGGTGGAGCAGTGCCCACGCGGCCGGCGCAGCGCAACTCGGGGACGACTTCCCCGTGCATCAGGACCACCGGAGCAACGCCGGCATGCAAGGAAACCGCCAGAACCGAAACCCTAGCTCGCAACCGGGAAGAGCACGGTCGCACAAGGGCGTAATCGGCGAGAAATCGCGGACAGATGGGCGGAGCTCGGTGCGGCGCATCGAATGCGTGCGGTGGCGACGGCGGAGGACGCCGGAGTTGGCCGGAATCAAGTGGCGACGGCGGTGGCGATTTCCATCGCCTGAGAGAAAGGGGATCGGGAGAAGATAGAGCTGCGCGTGGTCTGGGGTTTGACCGGGTTCGGTCTGAACCGCTCGGTCCAAACCGACCGAGTCTCCCCTGGCCCACCAGTCAGTGGGCTAAGCCCACTGATTTTTCTCCCAGCTGAATTAAAAATAAAGTAAAATACACAATAAAAGAAATAAAACAAATAGATGGCAAATAAATGAAAATTAAAAGTCTTAAAAATAAGTTTTGAATTCAGAAAAACATAATCTATTCAAAAATATTTTATTTTGAATTTTATTTTAAAGATAATTTTTTTTTAAACTTATTTATATAGGCTTGATTCTGATAAAAGATTTAAATCCCTAAATTCAATACACATGGATTATTCTATTAAAATAAATAATAATAAAAAATAGTAAAAATAAAAATAATAGCATTAATCCAATCATTTAAATTTACACACCTCTGAAATTATTGTACAAGAATAATTGATATCTTGTAAGACTTAAATTAGATAACTAGAGGTGCACAATAAATAAATCCGGAAGCTATAACCATTCAAAATAATTTAACCGAAAACTAAATTATGATCTTAATTATCCTTTTTACCTTTGGAGATTTCTTAACTTAATATAAGAAATATTTTCTTCTTCAAAAGTTATTCTTTTCGCCACTTCACACAAAAACCCCATATTACTCATTTCAAATCTTAACAACTTAAGCATGACTTTCATTAGTAATGAAACCAATCCACATCAAGCATCTACTATTGCTAAGCTTTATTAATATGTCTTGTAAGTTTACTGCTAGCATCTAGAAGTGTACCCTTGGTTGTGAATTAAACATGAAGATTAACCAAACCGCCCAAACTTAACTCACATACAACACCGGGAAATACTTTGGGGTTTTACAAAATGCATATCATACTTATGTTTCAAAGCATCCATTGCTTCTTTAAACATTGTCTTACGAGACAATGATGCTTATTTCAGAACCCGAGGTCCCGGGTCAGTCTAAACCTTCACGTTACACCACCACTCAGCCAGCAGGCAAGTTCATCCCTTTTATACATGTCCTATTGAAGTATTTGCTAAGAAACTATTTTCGAAATGTAATTACTGCATATCACACAAAAAGGGCAGAAAGCTTATTTTATTATAAGATGACTATGGTTATCCACCAGTGAGGTGGTAACCTCATATGGCTGGCAGATGGGACCATGGTAAGAATGTTGTGGTGGAGGTCCCATTCGCACGGGAAAGTATCATCTAGGATCTAATAACAAATGTCGCCAGAGATTCTTGCGCCGAATATTACGCGCAACCATGAGATCTGGAATGGGACGGAGAAGTCAGCTGTACCCTTTTCCTCTCGTACACCAACGGGTACTATTCTGGGACGGGTAGTGCGTACAAGCCACCGGTAAAGCCGTATTACCGGGAGATGTCTATCGGTGGGCTTGTTTGACGTTGCGAGTTCGCAGTTCCAGGATAAAGCCGTATTACCGGGAGATGTCTATCCTGTGAATCACAACGGCCGGATGTCTAGTATCTATTGAAGGTTGGCTTCAGGACCAGTTTGAGACGGGCTTCAAATGGTCAGCAGGTTGAAAGTTGGAATTCCCATCAACCTGTAAACTGGAGTAATGGGGGGTGTGCGGGGATGGTGGAAAGGCGCAGTGATTGGCTTGGATTACTGACTGGGCCCCACACCAAGGAAGTGTGGACGGGAAAGATTCGCCCGGTTGTGCAACAAGGTCTTGATCTCTTATGGGTAAAGCAGCGCACCTCTGCAGAGTGTATGAATGTGACATGTTACTCCACGTTCCAGGACGGAACGACGAACGCAGCAGGAAAGGAGGCTCCTCAAAGCCCTAGCCCTGTGACTCCTGACGGACATAGCTCTTCGGAATAAAAGCAACCTTTGAAGAAATGTTTATAAAAATTGCATTAGCCTACGACAATCCATTGTCTGTGGCTGTAGCTAGTGCATCAAACTTCCCACCTTACCATAATGAACTTGCGGGGTAACGCTGTTACTCACCCTTGCCTTAAACCCCTTTCTAGACTCTGAGGCCACAGAAGGCGAAGAAGGTTACGACGTCTACAACCAAGACAACCTGGTCTACGACGAGCCAGACTTATCAGGTGGAATCGAAGGCGTCGACTACCTCATCACCTACGGAGACCAGGAGGAAGAGGCGGAGGATTACTAGAGCAGGGTCCTATAGTAGTTAGTAAGCCGAGCAACATAGAACTTTACTAAATAAGTTGCTGAGCTCCATGGTTTTAAGTTTATTATACCCCTTATTTGTAAACTCTTAAGTTTACAAATAGAACCTAGTAGTGCGGATCCTCGGTGGACTGAAGAGGATCTCTCCGAATTTGTACACTTTTGGCTTGTAATAATATGTGTATGACCGTTGGACCCATGCAATGTTTCTGTTGTGCCACTCTGATGGTGCGAAATTTGCGGAACGGTGCTCCGTGAGTTTTACATCGATGTCCTGCATGCTGCAAACATGCGGTAGCATGGCGGGTCATCACAGCTGGTATCAGAGCAATTGCTTTGACCTTAGGTTGGAAACCTAGTAATGGGATAGAACCTGTCGGGATAATGAGCAACGATAAGGAGTTCTCTAGGAATATGATGAATATTCACTTGAGAATAATATTGTCATATTTTTAGTGTGATAATTCTTTATTATGATGCATTAGTACTAATTATAAATTTTTATACAGTACTCCAAAGACGATGGCTTCCGGGAAGTCGACATGGGCTCAACATGATACGTTGGATCAGTACCAGGGGACATTTACCGAGCAATTGCGGTCACTGCTTAGAGTCTTTGGATATCCCACAGATATTCCTGTCAAGACCTATACCTTTACGGAGGGAGAGGAGTTAGTAAAATATCAGGTATTAGTAATAATACCTAGAGAGTTTACACCGTGTCCATTTCCACCTAGAGGGGAAGGATTGAGTGTCACCGCAGCTTATAATGAGGCTGTTTTGGAGGCGATCACTACTATTCGTGAGAATAGGGCAGTAGAGTTGGAGGGTACAAGTTTCATAGCCTTGCCCCATAGTACTCATTCCACGGAGGAAATGGTAGACCACTCAGTCTTGGTTAAGACCAAGCCTCGCCTGCGACTAGGTTGCTAGACAGGTATAGACAAGTGGTGGGATCCTTGTACAATACCTATTGTGTTATGGTGGAAGACAAGGACGTGGTGATCGAGGACCGAGAGGATCCTCGGAGAAGGAAGAGACTGGAGAAGAAGGTAGTTCCGGGGATAGGAGAGCCTAGTAGGGCACATGAAGAAGGTACATCCAGGAGGCCATCACAGTATGTGCCATTCTGTTATTCGCCCACGCCAGAACCTATCTTTTATCCAGAGATAGCACATAGCGATCCACTTACACCAGTGGGAGTCTATGATGCCGAGACTCCTATGGAGAACTTGGATGGCTGGAGGTACAACTGGCACGCTGGCACGAACCAGGATCCAGTGCCCGTCTACGACACCGACGACAGCGTGGTGGATATCGTACCACCAGGGCAGGCTGCAGGTGCGGGGGCAGATCACATAGTGATAAATATCTCGTCCGATGAGGATGAGAATGTGAACGCATACCAGGCTGGACAGGATGCCGCGAATTATGTCGGCATGGGAGGACTGTTTCTTGACACCTCCGAAACCAACTATAGTCCACCAGGGAGGCTCTACACTCCAGACTCAGTGCGACGGACTCCACGTCACCATGGGTGAACCTTGGGGAGGTATCGCGAAGAGTGCCGGACCAGACGTATGACGGTGCGATGAGAAGAGATAGTAGTACTACCTAGTCCTTTAGAGGGTATATGTTTATGTTATAATAATGGGGAGCGAGTTCTCCCAGAACCCGGGGCAAACTGTGTAGTATACCGGGTGAGCTTGTAATATGTCCTTAGTGAGGTATTGTACGAACCCTAGATTATGTGTGTTTGTTGTATGTGTAATAAACCGCTGGTTTTATTTGGATTTGGTTCTTTCTGTGACACGCACTGTGCATTGAGTTGAGCTCAGAAAGCATTGCATGGTGTAATTATGAGTTTCGCTTTTTGTACAGGACGTGGGGGAACATGGCGTTAGAAATCACGGAAGAGGAGAGGGTTCGGATGGAGAGAGAGACGAAGCAGAAGGAGGAAGCTGAACTCGGACAAGAAGGGCTACCACAACCACCACCCTTGATGACGTCGCAACAGTTTGCACAATATCTGCTGATGTTGGAGGAAAACCGTAGGAAAGATCAGGAGAACCAGAACAAGTTTATGGAGGCCCTGCTACAAAAGGCAGGAGGAGAGAAGTATCCCGAGGGAGTTCGGGGTGTTACTTTAAAGAATTTCCAAGAGGCAAAACCACTACCATTTGCAATGGCAACCGAGCCCATGGATGCGGAAGATTGGATCCGTGACACCGCAAGAAAGCTGACAACGGTGGGGTGTTCTGACTTAGAAAAGGTACGTTATGCTGTTCACCTGTTAGCGGGACCAGCAGCCGCATGGTGGGAGAACATGGTGAATGTATACCCAGTGGATAAGATATTCACTTGGGAGGAGTTCCAGCGGAAATTTCGTGAAGCCCACATTCCAGAGAGTGTGATGGAGTTGAAGCGACGTGAGTTTGAGAACCTCAGGCAGAACAATCTGCCGGTTCAGAAGTACATCCGAGAGTTTAATATCCTTTCTCGATATGCCGAGGATGATGTTAATACACCTGAGAAAAGGAAGAAGAGGTTCCTCCGAGGACTGCACCCTTACATGAAGATGCAGATCAGACTAACCAAGGCGGCCAGTTTTGAAGAGCTGGTGGATGCGGCAATCACCTGGGAAGACGACTTCAAACAAGTTCAGGAGGAGAGGAACATGAGGATGAAGGTGGAACCCAGGAGAGAGCAACCCAGCAAACTGACACCTAGGTTGGTATTCAAACCTCGCCCTGATATGGCAAGCAATAGACCCAACCCTAGGAGCCTGGAGTTGAAACGCAACATTATTTGCCATAAATGCGGTATGCGAGGGCACTATCAGAGTGACTGCAGGACTCCCAAGGTTATATGTTATGGTTGCGGACAGGAGGGACACATCAAGCCAGATTGCCCGAACCAGAACCCGGGAGGAAGACCAGGAATTGGAGGAGGTTGTCCACGAGGAAGTGGACCACCAAGGGGTGGAAACTCTGGGAAGAGCGACAATGGGAACGGAGGCAAGCCTTATGGAAAGCTCAATTGTACCACTCTGGAGGAGGCCAATCGTTCTGACAAGGCTGTCATAGGTACGCTCAAAATTCTAATTTATCCCGACAAGTAATTAATCGATATCAGAGCCGCTATTTTTTTTACGGCATACTTACGTATAGATAGATATGGGCTTAGACATAGGATTTTAGAAACACCAACCATTTTAAGGTCAGCAGGAAGGATACCTATAGCCACCCAGATGAAAGAAGAGCAGGTCATTATGAACTGTGGCAGGCATAGTATGTCAACCTATATGGATACCAACAAAGCATATCAAGGATGATTGCTTGGCAGATCGAATGGTGCAGAAATCAACTATGAGGATAAGACCATACCCATTTGGAACACAGAGGAATGCCGGATAGTATACCAAAGCAGATAACTTCGGGACGAAGTTCTGGTTAAGGGGGAAAGACTGTAACGCCCCAGCGTTTAGGAAACCACGGAGGGTAGAAATAGCATTTGCGCATTTGCATTCATGCATCTGAAAATCCGAATAAATTTTTCGCAACTTAAAACCTTGAAGAGATCAAGGTTTCTTTCATCTCGTTGTGTTAGGGTTTAACTCAATAGAGGTGATTGTTATAAATTTTGGCATGATCTTTAGGTATTTTATTTGTTTGAGGAAAATTGAGCAAATTCAAATATTCAAATAATTTGAATTTGAAATCACACGAACAAATGATAAGTAGTTATTTAATAAATGTGCAACTCACTAATTAAATAATTACAAATACAAGATATAGATAATGAAGTACAAAAATACTTACTTTATTACTAAACAATAATGTTACATTGTATTTACAAACATTTAAATAAAAACTGAAATGAATAAGAGATTACATATTGAAACAAAATCCTAAGAAAACTAATCCTTGCATCTTGTATCTTGAGCTTCTTCATCTCATCATCTTTTTCCTTCTTTCCTGCTCAATTCAAAGATATAACAAGAAAACAACATACATATAATAAATAAAGGAGGTAAATAAGATTTGGAATGGTAAATTAGTACCCTCAGTTTTAGCAGTGTGATGCACTGATTCAACACATCATTGGGTTAACCTTGAGTAAGGTTAGCATCTGTTCTTATCAATTAAAATCATCACAATTAAGGCATGGATTAAGAAAAGCCACTTGGCACCTCAAATAAACCACACAACAGGATAATATCAGAGTGAGCCAAAGGGAATACTCCTCTACGACCCTATCCAGGAGAGCAGGTTCCTAGGCTGCTCACAAGCAGCTCAAAACCTGAGGGTGTGTCAACCCCAGGGGCAGCCAGGGATTCACTTCACTTGCTGCCGAAGCCAACAAGAGAGGCACCACTACTTGTGCACCTCAGCCACACAACGCACCAGTTCACCACCCAACCAAATCACCCTCATCTGTTCATCTCTACCCAAATCATTCTCCCTAGCACCACCAGACCAATCCCACCTCTGCTGTAAGCAAGCAAGATGATGGGCAGCAGCACCAGGGAGGAGCAGAGCTGAGCAGCACCAGGAGGAGAAGGGCTGTGCACAAGCACCAGGAGGAGAAGGGCTGTGCGCAAGCAAGGGAGGAGTAGAGCTGAATACATATAAGAGAAGGGAACAACTGATCAAGAGCTATACAAGCACAAGTGATCAATACCTCTACAGCAACCAGAACCACACCACACCTGCCAGAGGTTGATTTCTAAACTCAACTAGTTAGTGGGCACATCTTTAGATGCATAAGTGGTTGGATTAGCTGTTGTACCCTCAGAGTTGCACACAAATGGTGTGCAAGACTCATCCCTGGGTATTAAATTGAAAAGGGCAAGCATCTGTTCAAACCAGACATGAAAAGGCCTCAGACTTTTGCATCCTTGGCTAGATACAACACTAAGATAAACATCTTATCCAATATCAACACCACCTCAGCTAAGCATCACATCATTCTTAAGCATCCATTGAAATTGGGCTTAATCAACCCAGCCTCAGACCAACATCATTGGCTAGCTAAGAAATTAAGCAAGCATCTGTTCTTTTAAGTTAAATAGCCTCAGCCTATGCATCATAGGCAAGGGGGGCAACAAATAACTCTTATGCCAGCACCAAACATGTCTTAAGCAAGAACAGCCTCAGCTTGTGCATCACAGGCTGTGGGCAACAAATTAAAGCCTCAGCTTATGCATCATTGGCTGAGGCAACATACATCAAATCATTGCCAAAGTAATTAGCTCAATCTTATAGCATCCAGCAGTTTGATTAAATAAAGGTTGCTGGGCACTAATTCCCTAAGGAAAGAGCACCACAAACACAACCCAAGAATTAATCAAAGAGATCATTCATCCATTTAATAATAGTATCATCTTCCTGGATGTAAAAACCCCAGGAATCATTCTCAAACAGAGCAACACAGCATTTTAGTGCTAACTGAACACTTCTTTCAGTTGAACAAATGATAGCATTTCTCTGAACTTAGGGATTCAGAGCAAGACATAAGCAAATATCTTACTGGGGCAAGTAACTGATCGAAAACAGTAACACACAACCACATAATTCATCAAGGCAACATCACCTCATCACTGGAATTCATCCACTTGACTAGTAGGACCAATCAGTGAGCAACCTCACTCATGCAAGCACTGAATCCATCTAGCACAGCCCACAGGGCATCACCAAATAATTCCTATCAACAGAGAAGCATATCACAGCACGGCCTCGGGCCCAAATGTGAGAGAGAGGGAGAAGGGAGGAGGGGTGCTTACCAGCGCCCGAGCGCAACCACGGCGGCGTGGTGGAGCAGTGCCCACGCGGCCGGCGCAGCGCAACTCGGGGACGACTTCCCCGTGCATCAGGACCACCGGAGCAACGCCGGCATGCAAGGAAACCGCCAGAACCGAAACCCTAGCTCGCAACCGGGAAGAGCACGGTCGCACAAGGGCGTAATCGGTGAGAAATCGCGGACAGATGGGCGGAGCTCGGTGCGGCGCATCGAATGCGTGCGGTGGGGACGGCGGAGGACGCCGGAGTTGGCCGGAATCAAGTGGCGACGGTGGTGGCGATTTCCATCGCCTGAGAGAAAGGGGATCGGGAGAAGATAGAGCTGCGCGTGGTCTGGGGTTTGACCGGGTTCGGTCTGAACCGCTCGGTCCAAACCGACCGAGTCTCCCCTGGCCCACCAGTCAGTGGGCTAAGCCCACTGATTCTTCTCCCAACTGAATTAAAAATAAAGTAAAATACACAATAAAACAAATAAAACAAATAGATGGCAAATAAATGAAAATTAAAAGTCTTAAAAATAAGTTTTGAATTCAGAAAAACATAATCTATTCAAAAATATTTTATTTTGAATTTTCTTTTAAAGATACAATTTTTTTAAACTTATTTATATAGGCTTGATTCTGATAAAAGATTTAAATCCCTAAATTCAATACACATGGATTATTCTATTAAAATAAATAATAATAAAAAATAGTAAAAATAAAAATAATAGCATTAATCCAATCATTTAAATTTACACACCTCTGAAATTATTGTACAAGAATAATTGATATCTTGTAAGACTTAAATTAGATAACTAGAGGTGCACAATAAGTAAATCCGGAAGCTATAACCATTCAAAATAATTTAACCGAAAACTAAATTATGATCTTAATTATCCTTTTTACCTTTGGAGATTTCTTAACTTAATACAAGAAATATTTTCTTCTTCAAAAGTTATTCTTTTCGCCACTTCACACAAAAACCCCATATTACTCATTTCAAATCTTAACAACTTAAGCATGACTTTCATTAGTAATGAAACCAATCCACATCAAGCATCTACTATTGCTAAGCTTTATTAATATGTCTTGTAAGTTTACTGCTAGCATCTAGAAGTGTACCCTTGGTTGTGAATTAAACATGAAGATTAACCAAACCGCCCAAACTTAACTCACATACAACACCGGGAAATACTTTGGGGTTTTACAAAATGCATATCATACTTATGTTTCAAAGCATCCATTGCTTCTTTAAACATTGTCTTACGAGACAATGATGCTTATTTCAGAACCCGAGGTCCCGGGTCAGTCTAAACCTTCACGTTACACCACCACTCAGCCAGCAGGCAAGTTCATCCCTTTTATACATGTCCTATTGAAGTATTTGCTAAGAAACTATTTTCGAAATGTAATTACTGCATATCACACAAAAAGGGCAGAAAGCTTATTTTATTATAAGATGACTATGGTTATCCACCAGTGAGGTGGTAACCTCATATGGCTGGCAGATGGGACCATGGTAAGTGTCGTGGTGGTGTCACGGCAGATGCCATAGGATGGCTAATGTGTGGGGCCGATGGACGTTGGTGGATCCGGGGAGGGCTAGCGAGCTGAAGAACTCACACGGGGTAGATCCCGGTGAAACCGAGATCTCCCAAGAACACGAAATAAGAACTAGGTGCAATGGGAAAGATCTAACAAACACAAACAAATGCACGAAGGCACCAAGCACACACGCGATATACCCAGGTTCGGGGCCCTCGTGAGGAGGTAACACCCCTACTCCTGCCTTCCCTCTCTATATATTGGTGGTACAAGGACTACAACTTGCTACAAGATCTGTCAAAGGAGGAAGTAGCAAGAACAAGATGAACTCAAGGTGAGGAGTAGTAAATGCTCTAAGAGTAAATGCAACTATAGTCTTGGCCCTGAAGTTGGTCTCTCCCCCTCTGGAGCAGTTATGGCGCCTTTTATAGAGTTCCGGACAGGAGGGCCGGAAACCCTAATTCGGCTTGGCCCCACCGGACAGACCTAGCCAGGATGTCGTCACCGGCTAGTGCGACCTAGTCGCCGGGCTATCCGGTGTAGCCCCTGCGTCATCATCTCGTTAAGGACGGCAGGCGCCGTCCTGCATCATCATTGTCCCCTTGTCAGAGACAGGACATGTCTTTGCCCATCCCGGATAGCCTTTTCCGGATTGCCGGGCTAGGCATGTCCGGTCTTGTCGTACCGTTGTCGTACCGGCTGACGCGCTCCCGTGTCAGGCGGGAGGTGACCATGCTTCCGTGTCAGGCGGGAGGTGACCATGCTTCCGTGTCAGGCGGAATGGTACTTCCCCCCGCTATAAACGGGAAAGCCTGCTCTAGACCGTTGACGGCCTACCGGGATCTCTCTCGCCGGCTACTTCCTCTCTTGCCACTGGGAGCCTCTTCTGCATAAGATCAAGATCGACACATACATTCCGGTTAGTGCTTACCCGGGGATACGTATCCGGTAAAGCCGAGTACACCAACATCCGGGAACCTCCTCGGTGTCCCAGATCCGGGATCCTTTCCGGAGATGTCCGAACTTATCTCAGGATGAGTAACTCTAGGCCTAGCCTCCCGAAGATGTCTTAGCCTATCAGCAAAGACATCTTCGAGAAGCTAGTTCTTAGAGGAACCACCCGCTCATGCCCGTGCTGTGAATGTGAGGGTCGGGGGTGTCTATTTATAGCCGCAAGACCTGACCCTTACGGTCGCCACGGGGCACCTTGGCCTTTCCCTGTGTCCAAGTGTCCAGCTGCCCTTTCGGCACACCAAGGGGTGCCCTTTGCTGTCCCCAAAGGTCAAGCACTGTTGCTATTCATCATAATTTACCGGGATCTGCCCCTACCCGGGGGGCAGCCCCCCGACACTAGTCCCCGAAGCTGGTGCGGCACAGCGACCCCGGATGATGTGCGGGATCAGCTTTAATAACAAACTTTCTTCCGAGAACACACGACGTTATTCTTTTATTCCATGCCGAGATTAATTCTTTCCGAGATCCTTTCCCCGAGATGGTCTCAACCGGGAGGCGAAGCCTGCGACCGAGTAGCACCATCTCAGCAAATCTTGACCGTTAATCTCCCGTTGCCTCCGAGACAGCTCGCCAGGGCCCACCCGACGCCCCGTCCGTGCAGAAACGCACTCGAGTGCCTCTGCGCATGCGCGATGTCGCTTGGGTTCCCGCGCCGAGCGGCCGCACCTGATCCGGAATCGAACCGTTGGGGCTGTGTGGCCCTCGGTGTGTCCGGATCGGTCGCTCCGGATAGCGCCACGTGGCTCGTGGCACAAAACAGATCCCACCCACGATCGTGGAGATCGTGGGCAGGAAAAACGGAAACCGCTCCGGAAACCCCCCCCATAAATAGGGGACCGGAACGGTTTCCTTCTTCTCCTTCGCATTCCGAACTTCCTCTCCACCCTCTCGAGCTCGTCGCCGCCGCCGCTCCCGTTGCCCGTGCGCTGCTTCGCTCGCTGCTCGCCGGAGTTCACGCCCCGTCGCCGTCCTCGCACGCCGCCGGTCTCCTTGTTCACCGGTAAGTTCTTCCTCTCCACTCCGATGCATTTCCTCGGTAGGTTAGCCGCACGCGCTCCACCGTGCCCTAGCACGCACGAGCACGGCCACGCCGCCGCCGGTGACCATATTCGAGCGGCGCGCGCGCGGTACACGGTGATGAACCGCGGCGATAGGGTGTAGATTAGTTATCCACATTCGCACCTCGTTCGTGCATAGCGTGACCTCTTTTTTCACCCTTTAATTTCGATTAAACAATCCACGGTAGATCTTGTCTTTATGTACCCGGTAGTTTATAGCAGTTTGTGCCCCGACATCCTTGTATCCGGATAGTCTAACTCCGACTAACTGCCACCGCATCTGCAGAGTAGCCCGACAATTTCCGAGTACTTCTCCGAGATGAGCGAAGAACGTGCCCGGGGGTGCTGGGATGGATCCGAGACAGAACAGTCTGATCTCGACTGGCTCTACCGGACTCACCGGGTTCCTCCGGAAGTCGAGAGCCGTCTTCCGGGAGAAGAGGTTGCGCCGGAACCCCAACCCGGCGAATATGTGGTATTTCTATCACATTTCGAGCGCGGGTTTGGGCTTCCGGCTAGCCCCTTCTTCCGCGAGTTCCTCGACGAGTATTCCGTGCAACCTCACCATCTTCCCGCCAACGCCATTATGATGCTCTCCGTCTTCACCACCTACGCCGAGGCGTACCTTGGCATATGGCCCTTTGTGGATCTCTGGGCCAAGTACTTTATCCTTCGCCGACAAGCTATCCCCAACCCGGATCAGAAGATCAAGGACTTGGTGGATTGCGGAGCGGCCACCGTCATCCCCCGCGCGGACTCCGGATTCCCCATCGTCAAGGGGCTGGAGTCCTGCCGGAAATGGCAGCGCAGTTTCTTCTACGTGAAGAACCGGGAACCCTCGGGAGAAGGTCCGGGATCCTCGACCCCGGACTTCATCAACCTGCCGGAATTCGTCATGGGTCCTCCGCGCGAATTCAGCCATTGGAAGTACTTCCCGAGTACGGAAGAGCTTGACACTATGCACGACGTTCTGCGTACGCTGACTGAGAAAATGACCGGGGACGATCTTCTACGCTGCTTCATCGTCCGCCGGATCTGCCCCCTCCAACACCGAGTGCACAAGATGTGCCACATGTCCGGGAAGTTCGACCCCACTAGGACCAGTATCCATAAGCTAAGCCACGCGGCGATCGTCCGTCGCGCCCGAGCTATTGCCCGGACGGAGATGACGGAGGATTATGAATGGGGGGTCATAGGGGGCTCCCGGAAGAGACCATGCGAGCAGGTGCTCATATCAGTCTACCGTGCCTTCGCCTTTGTTCATGCGTTCACTTGGACACCAACACGGCCTAACTTGTTTGCGCAGTTGTTCGAGCGTCAACACGACGAAGACGCCGTTCACGTCAACAACAACTACGCGCCGGACTTCCCGGAACCGGAGAAGATGCCGAGAGAAGATCCCGACGGCGAAGACCATCTCGCCATCCCTTTTGTTAAGGCACCGTGTAATCCTTCGACCTCAGAGGCAGTTTTGATTTCTTCGGATGACGAGGATGAGACTGACTGCCAGATTCTTGACGTTATTGACGCTCTCCCTCTGAATTGGGCCCCAGCAGTGGTTCCAAAACCGACAACCGGGACTAAACGCGCCGAGAGTCGGAAGCGCGCGGTTTCCGAGACCGAGGGGGCCGACAACTCCGGCAATCCCCCCAAAAAGACCAGGCCGAGTAAGCAGACATCCGAGAAGCCTCCTCAGCGCCGGCAACGGGGTCCTCCCCTTGTGGATTCCGGGTACGCTTTCCCTTCCTCAACTTATTTGACTTTGCTTTTTCCACAAGTTTTACTAAGACCATTTCTTTCAGTGATGCGCTCGAGCTCCCGACAGCCGCTACTCCTCCTCCTCCGGGTACTGGAACTTCCAGCCCAGCTCGGGCCTCTTCGCCCCTTCGTCCTGCTGGAGGGAGTGAAGCCGCCGCTTCCGGTGCCGCACCGACAAGCGCCGCGGCCCCGGATGCACCCCCGGTGATCGACGAGGTCGAGGTGCCGGCCACGACCACCTCGGGAGAGATCGTTCTCCCGGATAGCCCGCGCCTGGTTCCCGAGTTGGAGGCAGAGATCGCTAGCCCACGCCGGCAACGTGCGCCGAGCGGAGCTTCTCGGCCAGCCGCGCCCAAGGCCATCCCGGAGAAACAGCCAGTGGCCTCCTCCCGGCCAGCCGAGCAAATCTCCAAGTCTCGCGGCAAGACTTCCGGGCAGAAAACATCCTCTGTCCCTCCCGCAGCTGCTCCGACACCATCTTCCCAGGACCTGGCAGTGCGCCCGGGTAAGTTCTCATCTTTACCACCACCTCCTGCCGAGACCCCTACTGCCGCTTTGCGGATGTTGCGAGCAACGGTCAGCTCCTTTGCATCTTCAGGACTTCGCGACATCACTGCCACCCGTGCTACCGGCAGCTCCGGCATCCGGATTGTTGATGACTTCAACAAGGCCTGGCTTGCTGCCGATGCTTCCGAGACTGCGGGGGACTTGCACGCTGCGGGCCCAAGCCGCAGCGCTCAAGCCCTGCACGCTCTCCAGGTGGCCGCACTGGAAGTTACCCGAGTAACCGAGGTAAGTTTCCCTTCTTACACCGAAAACACAATTGTTCTCCACCACCACTAGTCCCCGAGATTGGTGCTTAGTGAGCTAGATTCCACCGAATAGCCGATCACTAGGTTCCAATCTTAGAGAAAGAATTAGGGCTCGGACACCGAGTCCCCGAGATCCTCCCAACCGGATAGGTTGATTAAAAAATTGCTTCATCACCACTAGTCCCCGAGATTGGTGCTTAGTGAGCTAGATTCCACCGAATAGCCGATCACTAGGTTCCAATCTTAGAGAAAGAATTAGGGCTCGGACACCGAGTCTCCGAGATCCTCCCAACCGGATAGGTTGATTAAAAAATTGCTTCATCACCACTAGTCCCCGAGATTGGTGCTTAGTGAGCTAGATTCCACCGAATAGCCGATCACTAGGTTCCAATCTTAGAGAAAGAATTAGGGCTCGGACATCAAGTCTCCGAGATCCTCCCAACCGGATAGGTTGATTAAAAAATTGCTTCATCACCACTAGTCCCCGAGATTGGTGCTTAGTGAGCTAGATTCCACCGAATAGCCGATCACTAGGTTCCAATCTTAGAGGAAAACTAGGACTGGGACATCAAGTCCCCGAGATCCTCCCAACCGGATCCCTTATTTCCTTTTCCATACTGAATTTGCCTTTTTTGCTTTGCTACCAGGAGTGCAGCCAACAACGCCGCAATGTCTTCAACCGGGTTCTCTCTGAACTTGGTCAGGCGAAAAAGAGTGAAGAGCGCCTCCGGGAAGAGCGGGATGCCGCGCGCCAGGTCTCGGTGGACCAGAAGGCTGCTCTCGGTACCGCGCAGGCCGAGATCTCGCGCCTCAACGCCGAACTTGCCAAGGCCCAGACTACCATGTCGGAGATGAAGAAGACCTTTGTTGAGGCAAGCAAGAAGCAGAAGGAGGCTCTCGACCAGTCCATGGCACGCGCGGATAACGCTGCGGCTGATCTGGGTATTCTTCGGTCGCGCTCCGACACTTGGCTCGCGGAGCTCACCGTGCTGAACCGGGACCTCAACAGTGAGTAATCCGACAACCTTTTCCTCCTGCTACTTTATCTGCCGCTGTCTTTCTTGTGACTTATCCGTTTTGACAGCTCTTCTTTTTAAAGGAGAATTCGAGCACTCCCGCGACGCTGCCACCCAAGCCGTTGCCGCCGCACGCGAGAAGCGCGCCGGGAAGGGTCCTATCTCGGACGCCTGGGACATTGAGGATCACCTCATTGCCATGAAGGCCCGGATAGTACCTCTCCGGACTATCGGGACGGAGCTCGTCAGCGCCGCGATCCATGTTCACGGTGTACTGTGGCCCAGCGTCCGCGGGACTCTATCGATCCCGCAGCTCTCGCTAGCACTTCGGGGTGCCGGCAGCCGTCTTCACGCATGGAAGCGTTCCGGCGCGCGGGCTGGTGCCGAGCAGGTCTTGGCCCAAGTACTTAGCTGGTACGAAAGTCTTGACCTGGAGGCGATCCAGCGCCTGCGGACGGTGTCGGCATGGCTCACTGACCCGGAGAAGATCCGACAGCGGCAAGAGGTGGCGCACCGCATCGCCAAGTGGTCCAACATCCGGGCCTTTACTGATAGCCTCGTCTCCTCCGAGTCTGAGTCAGACTATGCGGACTCTGACGAGGATGAAGCTGCTTCCGGTGACGGGGAAGACGAGATCCTGGACGAAGACGACGATGCTTCCGGTGCCGCGCCCGAGAAGGTGATTCCCCGGGAGGCAATATCTTCCCCGATACCCGATGCCACCGAGAGCGAGGTGCATCCCGACGCCCCGAGTGGTGCTGCGGAAGGTGAAGTCCCTCCTGCTGCCGGTATTGCTGCCCCCGAAGTCGCCGCTCCCGAGGTGGTTGCTCCGGAAACCGCCGCCGAGAAGCCTTCGTCCCCAACTGCTTAAAACACTTGGCCGCAAATTCGTTAAATCCCCGGGATGCCGGGTGCCATATGTATCATACACTTATGCTATTTCTATTTCACCGTGAACTATCTATTCGAACAAGTTATGCCGATGTATTCAGCTTTTAGTTTCCCGAATTGCCTTTCATGTTTACCGTACTTAGGTAATTTCTGCTCTTGTCTACCATTTCGGCGTTCGACAGTCGAGTCACAAAACTCCACATACGGCATACATTACTTAGAACAATCCGAGTTCCTATTAACCGAATTCCCGACATAAAAATAACTTAGTAAAAACAAGCATGCCGGATAAGTTCTTGCTCCGAGTCCCCGAGACCATTTTCGTGTTCCCCATCTTCCCTCTCTTTGCTCTTGACTACCATTTCGGCGTTCGTCAGTCGAGTCACAAGATGATTTCACATGACATACATTACTTTGACTTTGAGAATTGGATTCGGAACTTCCCCGGCATGCACACAGTGCAAAATAAGATAACTACCTGGCAGTCCCCGGGTTCCTTCCCGGGATGCCGGTAAAAAACAGGAAATGAACTTGACAAAAAATAACAAGATAAGCATGTAACCGGGCAGTCCCCGGGTTCTTCCCGGGGTGCCTTACTTTCATTAATATTAAGAATTGAAATACAACATACACTGACCCCTTTACGTGTAAAAGGGGCGGAGTAGAGCTACATTCCATGGACGCTTGGTTTCCTCACCGGATTTGTCCATTACACCTTTTCTAGCCTCCTGTGCATCTACAAGGTAATAAGAATCATTGTGCAATGCCCTGCTTATCACAAAAGGTCCCTCCCATGGAGGTGATAGCTTATGCATTCCGGCCGTGCGTTGGATGAGCCTCAGCACCAGATCTCCCTCCCGGAACACCCTCGGGTGTACTTTCCGGCTATGATACCGGCGAAGATTTTGCTGATAAATTGCAGACCGAGATAGTGCCAATTCTCTTGCTTCTTCGAGCAAGTCTACATCATCTTCTCGGGCCTCCTTTGCCTCAGTCTCGGTGAACATTGTAACTCTCGGGGAGTCATATTGTATGTCGGTCGGGAGTACTGCTTCCGCACCGTACACCATGAAGAACGGCGTGTATCCGGTAGATCTATTCGGAGTGGTCCGGAGACCCCATAGCACTGCCGGCAACTCCTCTATCCAACATCCCGGAGTTCTCAACAATGGTTCGATCAAGCGAGCTTTGATACCAGCCAAGACTAAGGCGTTAGCCCTTTCGACTTGCCCATTTGCTTCCGGATGTGCGACTGATGCTACATCCAGCCGGATTCCCTTCTCAGCACAAAATCGAGCGAATTCCCCCACAGCAAAGTTTGTTCCATTATCCGTGATAATGCTGTGTGGGTATCCGTATCTCAAGATGATGTCTTTCAGGAATTGCACAGCGGTGTGTCCATCGCACTTCCGGATTGGCTTGACCTCTATCCACTTAGTAAACTTGTCGACCATCACTAGTATGTGTGTCATGTTACCCCTTGCCGGTTTGAACTGCCCGACCATGTCCAAACACCATACTGCAAATGGCCAAGTAATGGGGATAGTTTTCAGTGCTGATGCCGGCATGTGTATTCGGTGAGCAAACCTTTGACATCCTCCACACTTCCGGACGATATCTTCAGCCTGCTGCAATGCAGTGGGCCAGTAGAACCCATGCCGGAACACCTTTGCCACCAGGGCTCGGGATGATGCATGATGCCCACACTCCCCCTGGTGTATTTCCAGGAGCATTTCTTGCCCTTCTGCCGGTTCCACACATCTTTGAAGTACCTCGGTGACACTTCTCTTGTATAGCTCTTGGTTGATGACAGTGTATGCTTTTGATCTTCGCATTATCTGCCGGGCTTCTACTTCATTTTCCGGGAGGGTTCCCTCCAAGATGTACGCCATAATGGGCTGTGCCCATCCCGGGACAGGTCGCACCGGGAACGCGGGAGCGTCTACGTCCATTGGTTCTGCCGACATCACCTCTATCATCATCTGTCTTTGCCTTTCCGAGCACTGGGAGGCAGTCCCCGGGTTCGATGTTATGCTCCCGACATCTACTTCCATGGGTACTGCCTCTGAACCGGGCTCCTTGGGGATGAAAATAGAATCTGACTCGGGTGATGGCTGTATAGATGGCTTCCTCAAATGTTCCAGGGCGATCCCGGGTGGGATGGCATCTCGGGATGACCCTAGTTTGGACAAGACATCTGCTGCCTCGTTTTCTCCTCTTGGTATGTGCTTGAACTCGCATCCTTCAAAAAATCCGGAAATTTTCTGCACATGAAATCTGTATAATGCCATGTTTGCATCCAGTGCATCCCAATTCCCCGACACTTGCTGCACGACGAGGTCGGAGTCCCCGAAACACTCTATTCGGCGGATACCGATTTCCTTGGCGACGTTCAACCCGTGAACCAAAGCCTCATACTCCGCGACATTATTGGATGCCCGAAAATGGATTTGCAGCACATACTTCAATACGTCTTGCTTCGGGGATGTGAGAACCACTCCGGCACCCAATCCGATCTTAGCTTTTGAACCATCGAAATGCATCCTCCAGAAATTGTAATCCGGCAAGGGAGGTTCATACTGCATCTCGGCCCAGTCTACCAAAAAGTCCGGCAGCGCCTGCGACTTGATGGCATCTCGTCTCTCATACGCCGGAGCGTACGGCGACAACTGGATGGCCCACTTAGCTACTCGGCCGCTAGCATCCTTGCAACCGATGATCTCGGCGAGAGGAGCTTCGCATACCACTGTGATCGGGTGTTCCTGAAAGTAGTGCTTGAGCTTGGTTACTGCCATGTACACCCCATACGTCATCTTCTGGTAGTGCGGGTAGTTCTGCTTGGATTCCGAGATCACCTCACTGAGGTAATACACCGGCCTCTGTATTAGTTTACCCCCTTCTTCCCTTTCTACCACCATTGCCACGCTAACTACCCGGTTGGTTGCAGCGATATATAACAGCATGGGTTCCTTGGGCAATGGGGATGCCAACACTGGTGCTGTTGAGAGCATCCTCTTCAAATCATTGAACGCCGCATCTGCCTGTGGGGTCCAAAAAAATGTCTTGCTTTTCTTCATCAGCTGATACAGGGGTAAGGCCTTCTCCCCTAGTCGGCTCACAAACCGACTTAGGGATGCCAGGCACCCGGTAAACTTCTGCACATCCTTGAGACGCACCGGCAACTTCATGCTCTCAATAGCACGAATTTTACCCGGGTTGACCTCTATTCCCCGGCTTGAGATGAGGAAACCGAGTAGTTTCCCTGCTGGAACACCAAACGTGCACTTATCCGGATTCAACTTCATCCGGAATCTTCTCAGGTTCTTGAATGTTTCCCTCAGATCATCTATTAGTGAGGCTTTTTCCTTTGTTTTTATGACTATGTCATCGACATAGACCTCGGCATTCCTGCCTATTTGGTCATGCAAGCATTTCTGCATGCATCTCTGATATGTAGCACCAGCATTCCTTAATCCGAAAGTCATAACACGATAGCAATAAGCCCCATACGGGGTAATAAAAGCGGTTTTTAATTGATCATCCGGATTCAAAGGTATCTGGTGGAAACCAGAATAAGCATCTAGAAAAGTTAAAAGTTCACTCCCGGCAGTGGAGTCTATTACTTGGTCTATCCGGGGCAGCGGAAAGGGGTCTTTCGGGCATGCCTTGTTGAGGTTGGTGAAGTCGATGCACATGCGCCACACCTTAAGCAGGAGGGGATCATCTTTCTTCTTCTCTACCAGGACCGGATTCGAAATCCAATCCGGGTGCAGCACCTCCATGATGAATCCGGCGGCTAGCAGTATAGCTAGATGCTCCATGACAGCAGCTCTTCTCTCATCCGAGAGGCGCCTGGTTGGTTGCTTCACCGGCTTCGCATCCGGCCGAACAAACAGAGAGTGCTCAGCCAACTCCCTCGGGACGCCTTGCAGATCGTCACTCGACCACGCAAAGGCATCCCGATTCTCACGGAGGAAGTCGACGAGCTCGCCTTCCTATTTGCTGTCCAGGTTGCTGCCAATGATAACTTGACGCTCCGGATTGCTGGGGTCCACGGACACCTTCTTGGTCTCCTTGGGAGGTTGGAATGATGCACCTTGTTCCGGGTTCACCATCCCGGGCATCCCGAGCTGAGAGGTCTTGGCCATAGCCACCACCTGCTGGATCCTCTTCTTCTCTTCCGCGATGACCAGGGACTCAGCTAAGCACGACCCCGCCGAGGCACACTCCATGGACCGCTTGTGGTCTCCCGAGATGGTGATTATGCCGTTGGGTCCCGGCATCTTCATCTTGAGGTAGCCCATGTGCGTTGAGATCATGAACTTGGCGAGGGCCGGTCTGCCGATCAGTGCATGATATGGGCTCTCGAGGTCCACGACCTCGAACTCCAGACTCTCGGTTCGACAATTCTCCCGAGTTCCGAACAGCACCTCAATCCAGATCTTTCCCATGGGCGAGCAAGAGACCCCGGGCACAATGCCGTGGAAGGTTGTCTCAGTAGGCAGCAGGGTATTCATGGACACTCCCAGCTTCAGCATGGTGTCCTTGTACATGATGTTAATGGCACTGCCATTGTCAATCAGCACCCGACTGAAGCGGACGTTGAGGTTGGGTCCGACAAAAGTTGGGTCCACCACCAAGGCATATGCTCCCGGCTTGGGCATAACCCGGGGGTGATCCTTCCGGCTCCAGGTGATCTCCATCTCGGACCAATGCAAGAATTTGGGCACCGCCGGGATCACGGCGTTTACCTCTAGGGCACGCTGTCGGACACTCTTTCGGTCCGTAGGCTCGGTCACGAAGACCACATAGCTCTGATGCGCCTCCCGGTAGTTACCCTGCTGCTGCCCGGCTTGGTTGGCGTTATCGTTCCGGGTATGCACTACATTCACCGGGCGAGGAGGTGGCCCTCTCGGAGGAGGGGGAAGTCGGACACTGTTAGCCCCTGATGTCGGAGGAGGTCTCGGAATATTGGGCCGAGATGCCGGAGCACTCGGCCGAATACCTCCCGAGCTTCCCTCCTGTAACGTGCGCTGATACCAGCTGCATTGCCGAGTGGAGTGGTTTGCGGGCTTGTTGGCCTCCAGAGTATGGTAGCAGCATGGCTTATTCAGCATCTCCTCATACGTCAGGGGCTTCTTTTGCTCCACCCAGGTCTTCTGCACCTCCTGGCTCTGACCCCAAGCCGGGCCACCTGTCTTTTGACGCTGGCTGTTGCCGGCATCCTCCTGATCCCGGGGGCCTGCTTCCTGCTCCCGGGTTACTGCTGCGACATGCTGCGCTGCATGGTGGAATTCGGGCTGATTCCTCTTGTGTCCGAACTCTTGGCGATCATGGCTCCTGCTCGGTCCCGAACGCTGAGGTCCCGCATTCCTCCTGTTGGAGTCTCCGACATCCACTAGGGGTTGCATGGGATCTCCAAGCGTATAGGTATCGGCGATGCGCATGGTTTCCGCCAAGGTGGTTGGCATCTTTCTTTGCAGCTTCTGCCATAGCATGGAACCATGCCGGCATCCCTGCGCAAACCAGGAGATGGCTTGTGCTTCCACCACTCCTTCGCAAGAGTTGCGAATATTGCTCCACCGGGTAAGGTACTCCCGGTCCGTCTCATTGCTCCTCTGCCTACAGATGGCGAGCTGCTGAGGTCTGTTGGGCCTCTTGTACGTGCTGGTGAAGTTGCTGATGAAAGCTTCCTCAAAATCTAACCAACACTCTATGCTGCCAGCCCTCAAGTTGTTCAACCATATCCGGGCTGGTCCTTCCAGCATCTGTGGGATATAACGTATCGCCCAGCGTCTGTTTCCACCGGCTATGCTTACTGCAGTTACATAGTCGGTCAGCCAGTCCTCTGGCTTCTTGCTGCCGTCGTAGGTCTTGGCACCCCTGTTGAGCTGAAAATTCCGGACAGGGGGTTCCCGCATGATCCGAGGTCCAAAGCAGGCAGGTCCCGGAGGTCCTTGCTCTTCCACCGCCTCGGACTGGTGAATCCGGTCCAGCCGGAACCTCGCATCTGCCGGGTTCAGCTGTCTTGTTCCTATCCGAGATCCCAAGGGGTTCTCGTCCTGCTGATACTCGAGTTGCTGCCTCGAGTCACCATCATTGAGCCTATCCTGCATAGGGATTCCGGCTTGCCGGGGGATCGAGACGATCTCTCTCTGCGGGTTTCCCTGTACATGGGGAGGATTCCGGGGTGGGTTACCACGGCCAACCGGGTTATCGTCTCCCAGACCCAGATTACCATCCCCACGGGTACTTCCCGCCTGTCCCGGGTTGTTCTGTCCGGCCCGCCCTGCCTGCTGGATACCGGCGAATGCCGGGTCATAGGTTTGCAGCTGCTTGTTCCTCCCGGAACCTCTGCTCCGGCTCCGGCTCTTGCTCTTGCTTCTGCTCGGATGTGGGGAAGAGGCTTCCCCATCCGACATCCGGCTATTGGGTCGGGCTGAATGCACCTGTGACCCTGCTCCGGGGTTCTTCTTCTTGAAGGCCTGGTTCTGTCGGTTGGCCTCAACCACCAGCTCATTGACCCTCTCCTGTTGCTTGCGCAGGGCTTCCCCGGACAGCCCTACCAACTCGGCCATGGCGGCTTCTGCGGCCCTAAGAGTCTTTGCCGGCGAGCTGTACACCGGCTTCCCCACAGTGACCCGACTTTCGGTGTGGCTAGTGGTGGCTCCACCAGCCAACTCATCATTCACCATTCTTCCCTTTTTGCGCAGATCTGCTATGCGCTTCTCCCGGGAGTCTATCTTGGTGAACCCGTGAGCAGCGTTGTACTCCCGGAGGCTCACGCTGAGCTCGCGACGGAGCTCGGCGATCTCCTTCGCCTCTGCGAGAAGTAACTTTCGCTGCTCATCCAACTCAGCCGAGGTGGCCTGGGTATCCGCTCCGGTAACCACAGGTACAGCTAACTTGGCTACCAGACCCGAGAGGGGATCCGGACGGCGTCGCGGCTGGGACGGCTGCGGATCACCATCTCGGGCCGCAGGTCTCTCCTGCGGAGGTTTGGCCAAGCGCGGGATGCCGTCGGTTTCGCCATCAGCATCCTGGTATTCCTCCTCGGTGGTTCCGACCATCATGACTGCGACGGAACTCGGGGAGCGATCGGTATGCCTGCCCCGGGCTGCGCAGAGCATGGGCGGATCCTCAGCTTCCAGGACTAGGTCCGGATAGCGACAGATGACCTCGGTAGCCACGTAGGTGGTGAAGCCACCGAAGTCGATAAGGCATCCGTTCACCGGGAACGGTTTGTTCCGGAAACAACCGGCGTTGTCGGCGACGAAGTCCATCTCCCCTAGCCTTACGACTAGGCCAGAGAGAACCCGTACGTCGAAATGAACCGGGGAGCCCGTCCAGATGTGCCTACCAGCCAACGCCACTGTTTGCCCCACGGTGGGCGCCAACTGTCGTGGTGGTGTCACGGCAGATGCCATAGGATGGCTAATGTGTGGGGCCGATGGACGTTGGTGGATCCGGGGAGGGCTAGCGAGCTGAAGAACTCACACGGGGTAGATCCCGGTGAAACCGAGATCTCCCAAGAACACGAAATAAGAACTAGGTGCAATGGGAAAGATCTAACAAACACAAACAAATGCACGAAGGCACCAAGCACACACGCGATATACCCAGGTTCGGGGCCCTCGTGAGGAGGTAACACCCCTACTCCTGCCTTCCCTCTCTATATATTGGTGGTACAAGGACTACAACTTGCTACAAGATCTGTCAAAGGAGGAAGTAGCAAGAACAAGATGAACTCAAGGTGAGGAGTAGTAAATGCTCTAAGAGTAAATGCAACTATAGTCTTGGCCCTGAAGTTGGTCTCTCCCCCTCTGGAGCAGTTATGGCGCCTTTTATAGAGTTCCGGCCAGGAGGGCCGGAAACCCTAATTCGGCTTGGCCCCACCGGACAGACCTAGCCGGGATGTCGTCACCGGCTAGTGCGACCTAGTCGCCGGGCTATCCGGTGTAGCCCCTGCGTCATCATCTCGTTAAGGACGGCAGGCGCCGTCCTGCATCATCATTGTCCCCTTGTCAGAGACAGGACATGTCTTTGCCCATCCCGGATAGCCTTTTCCGGATTGCCGGGCTAGGCATGTCCGGTCTTGTCGTACCGTTGTCGTACCGGCTGACGCGCTCCCGTGTCAGGCGGGAGGTGACCATGCTTCCGTGTCAGGCGGGAGGTGACCATGCTTCCGTGTCAGGCGGAATGGTACTTCCCCCCGCTATAAACGGGAAATCCTGCTCTAGACCGTTGACGGCCTACCGGGATCTCTCTCGCCGGCTACTTCCTCTCTTGCCACTGGGAGCCTCTTCTGCATAAGATCAAGATCGACACATACATTCCGGTTAGTGCTTACCCGGGGATACGTATCCGGTAAAGCCGAGTACACCAACATCCGGGAACCTCCTCGGTGTCCCAGATCCGGGATCCTTTCCGGAGATGTCCGAACTTATCTCAGGATGAGTAACTCTAGGCCTAGCCTCCCGAAGATGTCTTAGCCTATCAGCAAAGACATCTTCGAGAAGCTAGTTCTTAGAGGAACCACCCGCTCATGCCCGTGCTGCGAATGTGAGGGTCGGGGGTGTCTATTTATAGCCGCAAGACCTGACCCTTACGGTCGCCACGGGGCACCTTGGCCTTTCCCTGTGTCCAAGTGTCCAGCTGCCCTTTCGGCACACCAAGGGGTGCCCTTTGCTGTCCCCAAAGGTCAAGCACTGTTGCTATTCATCATAATTTACCGGGATCTGCCCCTACCCGGGGGGCAGCCCCCCGACAGTAAGAATGTTGTGGTGGAGGTCCCATTCGCACGGGAAAGTATCATCTAGGATCTAATAACAAATGTCGCCAGAGATTCTTGCGCCGAATATTACGCGCAACCATGAGATCTGGAATGGGACGGAGAAGTCAGCTGTACCCTTTTCCTCTCGTACACCAACGGGTACTATTCTGGGCCGGGTAGTGCGTACAAGCCACCGGTAAAGCCGTATTACCGGGAGATGTCTATCGGTGGGCTTGTTTGACGTTGCGAGTTCGCAGTTCCAGGATAAAGCCGTATTACCGGGAGATGTCTATCCTGTGAATCACAACGGCCGGATGTCTAGTATCTATTGAAGGTTGGCTTCAGGACCAGTTTGAGACGGGCTTCAAATGGTCAGCAGGTTGAAAGTTGGAATTCCCATCAACCTGTAAACTGGAGTAATGGGGGGTGTGCGGGGATGGTGGAAAGGCGCAGTGATTGGCTTGGATTACTGACTGGGCACCACACCAAGGAAGTGTGGACGGGAAAGATTCGCCCGGTTGTGCAACAAGGTCTTGATCTCTTATGGGTAAAGCAGCGCACCTCTGCAGAGTGTATGAATGTGACATGTTACTCCACGTTCCAGGACGGAACGACGAACGCAGCAGGAAAGGAGGCTCCTCAAAGCCCTAGCCCTGTGACTCCTGACGGACATAGCTCTTCGGAATAAAAGCAACCTTTGAAGAAATGTTTATAAAAATTGCATTAGCCTACGACAATCCATTGTCTGTGGCTGTAGCTAGTGCATCAAACTTCCCACCTTACCATAATGAACTTGCGGGGTAACGCTGTTACTCACCCTTGCCTTAAACCCCTTTCTAGACTCTGAGGCCACAGAAGGCGAAGAAGGTTACGACGTCTACAACCAAGACAACCTGGTCTACGACGAGCCAGACTTATCAGGTGGAATCGAAGGCGTCGACTACCTCATCACCTACGGAGACCAGGAGGAAGAGGCGGAGGATTACTAGAGCAGGGTCCTATAGTAGTTAGTAAGCCGAGCAACATAGAACTTTACTAAATAAGTTGCTGAGCTCCATGGTTTTAAGTTTATTATACCCCTTATTTGTAAACTCTTAAGTTTACAAATAGAACCTAGTAGTGCGGATCCTCGGTGGACTGAAGAGGATCTCTCCGAATTTGTACACTTTTGGCTTGTAATAATATGTGTATGACCGTTGGACCCATGCAATGTTTCTGTTGTGCCACTCTGATGGTGCGAAATTTGCGGAACGGTGCTCCGTGAGTTTTACATCGATGTCCTGCGTGCTGCAAACATGCGGTAGCATGGCGGGTCATCACACCCTTGTTACCATGTACCCTTCTAAATATGTGTTGTACGAGTTTGTGAACTTAAAGTGTATGACTACATGTTGTTGTTTTATGGCTATGCGTTGTTTTTAGGGCGAATAGCTCAGGTACTACATCTTTTCAAGCGAATCGCTGGAGAACGACGTCTTTGCTTGAAATAGCTCAGAGGCGACAGTTGGACGGGCCCAAATAGTGACGGCCCGATACGGCTCTTTAAGCCCTTAAACGGAAGGGAACTGTCAGCTTCAATTTGGATTATGTGAGCTGGACTGTTAGAACGCGGGACCCACCAGGCGACCGTTGCTACGTGGGACCCACTGTGGGCCAACTGATACAGGGGCCCACCACTTATGCACGTCAACCTTATCTTCTTTTTTATGAGAACCTTATCCATTTATAAAAAGGTAGAGTGAGTCCCGCTCCCGTGGTCCTGCCCTGCCCCCGACATTACCGTTGCCTCTCTTCCTCTGTTCTTCCGCGCACCTTCTTCTTCCTCTCTCTGGCAACGGTCCACGGCGGCGACGGCGAAGGATGTCGAGCTCCGCTTCTGGCTCCCAGAAGTCATGGCTGCGTTATGGAGAAGTCCCGATATTTAGATGCCCGGACTGCCCTCGCCTAGATCCACTTACGCGCTAGACATGTGTGCGCTCGACGAGGGGCAATGTCGGCCGGGAATTTGTCAAATGCGAGAGCGCCCCGCATCTTGGGAAGGATGGGAAGGTAGGGTTTGTCCTGATTTGTCTTGATTTGGCCTGAATTTGATTTTGCACTATGGATTTGGAAATAAGTGTTTCCGTTCCCCTTTTCAGCAATTGGCGGAATGCGGCTATTCTGTGTGGATGGACAAGTACATTCGGGATCGAGGGCTTGTTGTTGAATTGCTGCCCCCAATTCAGTGGCCCCCAATCCAGGAGGCTGCCCATGCCCCTGCCATCGCGTCTGCTGTGGAGGAGCATATCTCATACAGAGCCGATCGTCCTCCATTGGAGGATGTTTTGGTCAATAGGGAGTTGGAGAAATTGAACAAGCAGTTGAAGAAGCAGCTGAGCCAGCTTGTGGAATTGAAGAAGCAGTCAAACATGATGGCCGGAGCATTTTATGTGTGTATCCTTCAATAAGGCATCAAATATTCTATCACACTTGCCTACGTCAAAGCTGCATTTTAACTCATCATCCTGATTCTTGCGAATCGGCTTCAGATCATCACACATGTAAGGTTTGGCCTTGCTGGGCCAAACAAACTTGGCAGAATAAACATCGGCTTCATCACTGGAGCCGGTATCATTTTCGACAATATTTAGCCGGCTCCTGTTCATCCGATGCGAGTCTTTTGACTCATTGACCCGGGTTTCTTGAGCCAGAGCTCTTTCTTGGACTTGGCTAACAGACAAGAATTCATGTCCCTCTAATCTTTCTTTTAGGTAGGACCTCAGCCCATTAAAAACAAAGTCGTCCATGTCTCTTTCAGTTATCACCAAACTATAACATCGGTTTCTAGTGTTTCTAAATCTTTTGACATAATCGGATACCGATTCGTCATGCTTTTGCTTAACCGATGTAAGGTGGGACAACTTGAGTTCTATTTCTCCGGCAAAGAAGTGTTCATGAAACTTTTGCTCTAAATGAAACCAAGTATGTATGGAATTAGGAGCTAAAGCCGAAAACCAAGAAAACGCAATGCCGGTTAAAGACAACGAAAACAGACGAACTTTAATATGGTCATGATTATCTTCGCCTAATTGAGCCAAATATTGACTAATATGTTCCCATGTTATCTTACTATCCACCCCATTAAATTTGGCAAATTCAGGGACTCTAAAACCAGGTGGATAAGGTTGCATATCAAAGTAATCGGGGTAAGGCTTAGTGTAAGTTCTATGTTTTGGCATCACCCCGAGTTTGTCAAAAGCTATTTGGTCTAATTTTCTCATGAATTCGTCTAAGGAATCGTCCATAATAGCCGATTGAGCCGGCACGAGAGAAGGATTGGCGGCAGGGCAGCTTGCACCCAAGTTGCCGCATTTTGATTTGGCATTGACTCGTAACCCAAAATCCGCCTTGTTTGACCCGGCTGGCTTGCCGGGTTAGGCATACTCTGGATAGGAGTTGGACATGGCAGCGTAGGCACAAGTTGGTTTTCCCTGTTTTGACCCATCGGTTGTTTGTCCGATGGCTGATCATGGAGCGTATTTTTCCTAGCCTTTTCATGTTCTAGCATAAGATCATAAACATTGGCAGTGCCTTGCGAAACATGAAATTGAATTTCGGCTATCTGTTCAGAGGAAAAAAGGCTACTACTTACAGCGGGTTTGTCAATGTTGGCGTCCAGCGGTACAAATTCCGGCTCCTTGATCGGCGAGATTACACCTTGCCGATCTACCTTGAAGCTACATAAGTACAGGTCTTCATCTTCTTGATCCCGCTTGGCTCGCAGCGCCTCGAATTCCTCATATCTTTTCTTCTTCCACGCCTCCAGACCTTGGCGTTGTTCTTCCGACAACTTCTCGAGAGTTGGCTTGATGATGTTGTCAGTATTGATGCTGGCAGCGTCGGTCTTGGAGTTGGTCATTGTTGTCCAATATGTCAGATCGAATTGTCCCCAGCGGAGTCGCCAAAAAGTGTGTTGCGCTCGAAATGCGTCACATGAACACGTCCTCGTGTACCCGCGGTGCCGGGGGAGATACTCCGCAACTCGCCCCGCGGGAGGCCGTCTTCCAGCGCGATACGCAAGACAGCAAGCCGGCGCTTTTTAGACCAGACGCCCCAGCCCCTCGGGACAAGCCCCGTCAGAGGAAGCCGGCGACGATTGGCTGAACTAAGCCGGACTTGGCCGCTCTTAGCTCGGTTTTTGATATCCGGTGAAATCTACGGGAAGTCGCCGAACAACGGAAGCATGAACAAAGGTTTGAGGGTAAAAAGTAGGTTGTATTGATAGGTTGTCGATTGTTTGCTTAATTTCAATCGGCCATCACTTCTCACATATATATGAGGCGGCTGGACTTCCCGTACAAGTATTGGACTTCTACAAGGTTTACAAATCTTAGTCTAAGTCGAATCCATCTCTAAACTAGGCAACTTCTTGGTCGGCAACGTTGTCTTCAAACTCGCTGGCAACTTTGGAAAGCTGCCTTTTGCCCTCCGCATTGGCTTCCAACTTGCTGGCTACTTGGAAAGTTGCCCTTTTTCCTTCCGTATTGGCTTCAAACTTGCCTTCTTTCTTAGAGATGAGATATCTTGATTGGCTTCGTATCAGATCCGGACTTCAGCATCCGTCCGGCTTCTTTTAGAAAGTTGCCTTCTATCTTCCCGCCTTGATCTTGGAAAGTTGTCTTCGCCTTTTCCGCCTTGATCTTGATCTTCAAAGTTCTCTTTTTCCGCTTTGTTTGACTTGAAGAGTTGACGTTTTCCGCCTTTATTTGGCTTGAAAAGGTTATCTTTTGCTGTCTTAATCGGTGGAAAGTTGTCTTTCTACCGGCTTGTTTTGACAAAGTTGGCTTCTCTCCTGCCGGCTTGTTTAGACAACGTTGGCTTCTTTTGCTGCCTTTATTGCTTTCCTTTGACTTAGCTCGCTCGGTCTTCAGGCAACTTTGCACTCCCGAATCCAGCTTCCGCCTTGTTCCAGTTGCCGGATTATTGGCTGTCTTCTTCTGGCCGTCTTTTCCTGGAAAGTTTCCCAGACCACCATTTTAGCCTTCTTCGCCGCCTTCTTTAAGCCGCCAAATCCTCCTTGAACCTGAAACTGGCACTCTGCCAAAAACGGGTGCTAACAGACCTCAACGGCCTGAGTCGAGTCTGTCCAGTATGTTCCAGATTCGAGTCCGGGGACTCGAGTTTGATTGAAGGCTAGTAAGGTTTTTCCCAAAAGTGCAGTTAACTGGTCTCGATATATCGAGTAAAACCAGTCCTACTATGTCATAATCCCTTGGCAAATCATAAAACATAATCAAAAATCAACAAGATCTTCATGAATTGTTCTCAAGAATCATCATAAGCATACAAATGAAAGTATGACGTGCACAATCGAGAGAGTCCTTGCCTGATTCTTTGAGTCAGTCATGCACTCGGGGTCTAATGATGAGGTTATACCAAACGGGTACCCTACCATGAGGGTACCTGGTGCACGTGATGACTAAAGCCCAATTGTCAGTAACCCGATGAGGCCCATGAAGGAAGGCCCAAGACGAAGATTGTTTCCCAAGTTTAGGCATAGTCGGTTATAATTTCCTTACATGTAAAGTCCTAGTCGGTTACGTACCCGAGACCCATCCCCTTTATAAGGGTTGGAAGGGTGCCCGATAGAGGACAACAATACCAGAACCTCCAAACCCTAGCGAGATCGACCCCTTGCTAGACCCTTGTAACCACAACATATTCCACAATCAATACAGACAGACAGGAAGTAGGGGTGTTACCTTAGTCGAGGGCCCTGAACCTGGGTAAATCCCGCTTGTCAGCCGACGATTCTACTAACACTACGCGTTCTCTACCACATAAATCTAACTCTAGGTACTCAACTATGGGTATTGCCGAGGAGACCCCTCGTCAATGTCGCTGCCCATCTTAATAATTTTGTTGAACTTTGTGAGATGCAAAATTATAAAGATATAGATGGAGATATTATTAAACTTAAATTGTTTCCTTTCTCTTTAAGAGGAAGAGCTAAAGAATGGTTGCTATCTTTGCCTAGAAATAGTATTGATTCATAGACTAAATGCAAAGATGATTTCATTGGAAAATATTATCCTCCTGCTAAGATTATATCCTTGAGAAGTAGCATTATGAATTTCAAGCAATTTGATAATGAGCATGTTGCCCAAGCATGGGAGAGAATGAAATCTTTGGTAAAGAGTTGTCCCACCCATGGATTGACTGCTTGGATGATCATCCAAACCTTTTATGCAGGACTGAATTTTTCTTCAAGGAACCTTCTTGATTCGGCTGCTGGAGGTACCTTTATGTCCATCACTTTGGGTGCTGCAACAAAGCTTCTTAATGATATGATGATTAATTATTCTGAGTGACACACCGAAAGGACTCCCCGAGGTAAGAAGATAAATTTTGTTGAAGAAACCTCTTCCTTGAGTGATAAGATTGATGTTATTATGTCTATGCTTGTGAATGGTAAATCTCATGTTGATCCAAATAATGTTCCTTTAGCTTCATTGGTTGCTCAAGAAGAGAATGTTGATGTGAACTTCATTAAAAACAATAATGTCAACAACAATGCTTATAAGAATAACTTTGGTAACAACAATTATAAGCCTTATCCTTCTAATAGTGGTAATGGTTATGTCAATTCTTATGGTAATTCCTACAGCAATAATAGAAGTGTACCCTCTGATCTTGTAGCCATGCTTAATTATTTTATTAGTACAAAATGCTTTTAATAAATCTGTTGAGGAAAAGCTTGGTAAATTTGATGTTCTTGCTTCTAAAGTTGATAGCCTTGCTCTTGATGTTGATCTTTTGCAAATAAAAGTTATGCCTAATGATGTTAAAGAGAACAAGACTTTTGCTACTGCCAATGCTATACAAGTTAAAATTGACAACAATATTAGGATGTTGGCTGAATTGCATGCTAGGTGGGAAAGAGAGGATAAAATTGATAAAGTGAATAGTATAGCTAGAGTTTGTACTATTACCACCACTAGTAATGCTAATGTTTCACATGCTAGTAAGTCTCCTACTATCAATGGTAACATATAGGGGTGGACCTGAAGCTCGAGGCTCGAGGCTCGGTCTCGACAAGGCTCGGCTCAGGCTCGGCTTGGCTCGAAGGTAGTGCGAGCCAAGCCTAAACCCGTCGGACAAGGCTCGAGGCTCAAAAAGCCGGCTCGGTGAAACTCGCAAGCCGGCTCGAAGGCTCGATGAAATACAAAAATTTCACAAATCCTTCGCAAAAAATGTAACATTTGGCAATTGTAATCAACAATAGAGCATAATATATACACAAGATAATCTAATAAGTTTCACAAAGCATCAAATAAGTGATATAAAACATAGTCTAATAAGTTTTTTGGCTATATAAAATAAGAGTATAAAACATAGTCTAATAAGTTTACAAATCATCAAATAAGCACCACTGGTATTCTTTTGCTTCAGTTTTTCGGCTATATAAGCATCACTAAGCATGTATTCCTATATTTGTTGAAAAACAGAACTAAACAAAATTATTCGACAAGTTAGAGAATCAATTTGAACAGTGCCCGAAGGGATAAGTATCTATATCGTCAGGCTCGTGGCTGTATACAGAAATCAATCCATTCGCGTCTGGATAGCTTTACGGAGTCCATCATCGTTGTGGATGGCGGCATGGAGAGAGGAGGTGGCGAGCAGGGCCGTTGGCCGGCGCTGCTGTCCAGGGACGCCAGGACGGACGAGTAGACGCTGCCCATGTGCCGCTGCACCGAGCGGCACCTACTCGGCCCAGCGGCGACGGCGGCGGGGGAGCTGGGTTGACGGAGGGAGGAGCAAGCGAGCACTTTCCTCATGGCGGGCGGACAGCAGCCTGATTCGGTGGTGCACGCCGGCGGCGATGACGGCTGCGTGCTTCTGTGGTCCCGACCGGTGGCGGCGTTGCGAGGCTGATCGATTGGGGAAGAAATGCCGCAGCACGAGCGAATTTCCTCCACAAAATATTCTGTCGCTGGTTTATCAGAACGTGGACTACCCGGCTGAAACAACTAGATTAATAAACAACTAAACTTCCGATTAGAGAGATAGAACGCCGGCGTATCCGACCTGCTCGACGGCAAAGTTCCGCAGACCTGCGCGCCCGGGGAATGCCATGGACAGCCCGACCCCGCCGTGCTCCTCCGCAACCGCGACCGTCGAGCAACCCGTCAGGAGCAGCCGTACCAGCCAAATTTCAGGCAGGGGAGGGGAACGGCGCTGGTGGCCAAGAGGAAGCTGTTACGATCTACTCTCTGATATGATTCCTCACACAGGTTTATGGTTCGGGATACACGAATTCAGCAAGCAAGGGGGTGGGAGAGAGATACAGAAAAGGGGATACAAGGGAGAGAGCCGGTTCAGGGTTCTGTTCTTCGATGCCGATGGCGTGCGTCGTCCGCCCTCTTATGTAGCCCAGCGAGTACAAGGGGATCGAGGAGTAGCGCTGGCTCGCCTTGTGCGTTGAGACCGCTGGCCCAGTCCATCTATCGGCCCATGTGACGATGGGCACATGACAGAAGCCAGGCGGCAGGGGGTGCGGGCGCTGCGGAGAGCGGAGGGAGCGGCCTCCCGGCTCGCAGGAGCTCGAGGGAGGGTCGGCCCGTCGGGGCGCAGAAGCTCGAGGGAGGGGGCGGCCCACCAGCGTACGCAGAGGTGGGGAGGACGGCTCGGTGCACAGCCGCCAGAAACCAGGAGGTCAAGGACGGCGGCGCGGTGGCGCGCGACCGGCCTGGGTGGCGGCGGCTGTGGTGAGGGGCGGGTGAGCGCTGGTTCCGATGGGGCAGCAGCAGACGGGGCTAGGTGGGAGGTTAGAGATGAGTGGGGCGGGCTCGCGAGCCGTACGAGCCGAGTCGCAAGCTCGTCGAGCCGAGCCTCGAGCCCACTTAACGGGATATTTTTAGCACCGAGCCGAGCCAGGCTCGGCTCGAGATTTACCGAGCCTGGCCGAGCCGGCTCGATTCCACCCCTAGTAACATAGTTGGTGTTGGCAATGTTTCTACTACCTCTGCAAAGCGTCTAAAATTGCCCAAAACCACTGAAATTGTTACTGATAAAAGTGCTGAAATTTTTCAAAATATGGGAGACAATGGTTCCATTACCATTGAACATAATGATTTTGATTTTTTGATGATTGTAATATTTCTGAAGTAATTATGTTCTTGCAAAAACTAGCTAGAAGTCCTAATGCTAGTGCTATTAATATGGCTTTTACAAAACATATTACAAATGCTCTCATGCAAGTTAGGGAAGAAAAATTAAAACATGAAGCTTCTATCCCTAGGAAGTTAGAATATGGTTGGGAGCCCATCATTAAAATGAAGGTGAATGATTTTGATTGTAATGCTTTATGTGAGCTTGGTGCTAGTATCTCTGTTATGCCTAAGAAACTCTATGATATGCTTGATTTACCACCTTTGGAACATTGTTATCTGGATGTTTATCTTGCTGATAATGCTATGAAGAAACCTTTGGGGAGAATTGATTATGTTCATATTATGGTTAACAATAACCTTGTCCCCATTGATTTTGTTGTTATGGACATTGAATGCAATGCATCTTGTCCTATTGTTTTGGGAAGACCTTTTCTTAGAACTGTTGGTGCCATTATTGATATGAAAGAAGGAAACATTAGGTACCAATTCCCACTCAAGAAAGGTATGGAACACTTCCCTAGAAAGAGAATGAAACTACCTTTTGATTCTATTATTAGAACAAATTATGATTTCGATGCTTCTTTACTTGGAAACACTTGATTTTCACTTTCTGCGCCTAGCTGAAAGGCGTTAAAGAAAAGCGCTTATGGGAGAGAACCCATTGTTTTATTTCTGTATTTTTTCTTTTTCTTTGAGCCAAGGAGCTTGCTTACTTCTGTAACAACTCCTTTGTATCTTTATTTTATTGCATTGTTGTGCCAAGTAAAGTCTCTAGTAGAAAGTTGATGCTAGATTTGGATTTCTGCGCAGGGACAGATTTTTCTGTCCACGGTTTTGAGCTGTATGCACTCCAGAAAAATTTAAAAATTCGGAAAGAATTCATGCATGATCCTTATATATGTACGCAACTTTCATTAGTTTTGAGTTTTTGAATCTGAGCAACTTAAGGGCCTCGAAAAAAATCGTCTTTACAGACTGTTCTGTTTTTGACAGATTCTGCCTTTTATTTTGCATTCTCTCTTTTACTGTGTTTGAGTGGATTTCTTTGCTCCAAAAAATATCAGTGGCTGTAGCTAATTACCATAAGTATTGGTGACGATTGTGTCATTACATAATATGTGAATTTTTGATTATGCACTAATCCTCTAATCAGAATTACTTTGAGTTTGGTGTGAAGGAAGTTTTTCAAGGATCAAAAGAGGAGAATGGTATAATATGATTAAGAAGAGTGAAAAGCCTAATCTTGGGGATGCCCCCGTGGTGCATCCAAGCATACTACAAGAAGATTCAAGCGTCCAAGCTTGGGGATGCCCAAGGCATCTCCTTCTTTATCAACAACTTATCAGGTCACCTCTAGTGAAACTATATTTTAATTCTTTCACATCTTTTGTGCTTTACTTGGAGCATCTGTGTGCTTTTATTTTTGCTTTGTTATTTTCATTTTATGAATAAATTGTATCCTAGCATTCTTGTGTGGGAGAGAGACACGCTCCGCTTTTTCATGTGAATACTCGTAGTTTTCACTTATATTTGTTGAGTATTCTTGTCTATCTACTGCAATGCTTTTAGCTCCTGTTTTTCATGCATCTCTTGTTCAGAGCTGTTAGTTCTTGTAGAGAAGTACTCTCTTGTTTCATTGATGAATTATTTGGAGAGTTTTATGTTGAAATAAATTGATTGGTGTTTGGTTGGAAACAGAAAATGCTACATGTGGTTGATGGTATTTGGAACAGACATACTCATTCTTGTAGATCATTGTCTTGGATAATTTGATACTTTGCAATTGTTTTGAGCTCTCAAGTAGATCATGTTTAAGCTCTTGCATCATGTAGTTAAAAACCTATTAGTGGAGAACTACCGTAGAACTTGTTGAAATTTGGTTTGCATGTTTGGTATCTCTAAGGTCTAGATATTTTCTGGTAAAAGTGTTTGAGTAACAAGGAAGACAGTGTACAGTCTTATAATCCTTGCAATATGTTTTCATGTAAGTCTTGCTGTACCAGTTGATATCCTGTGTTTGCTTCAAACAACCTTGCTAGCCTAAATTTTGTACTGAGAGGGAATGCTTCTCGTGCAACCAAACCTTGAGCCAAAACCCATGCCATTTGTGTCCACCATAATTACCTATTATGTGGTATTTCCTGCCATTCCAAGTAAATACTTCATGTGCTACCTTTAAACTATTCAAAAGCTATTATCTCTTATTTGTGTCAATGTTTTATAGCTCATGAGGAAGTTATGTGGAGTTTCTCTATCAACCTTGTCATTTACTCTTGACAGACTTTCACCAATGGACTAGTGGCATATACATCCTCTTATCCAATAAATTTGCAAAAAGAGCTGGCAAATGGGGTGCCCAGTCCCAATTAATTACAACTATAACTGCTTAATTCTCTTCACATGTTTTTTCATGATTTATCATAAGAAAATTTCCAAAGTGTTAAACATTTAAAATAGGCACTCCTCCATGGTATGTGATTGTTGGAAGGCACCCGAGGATTCGGTTAGCCATGGCTTGTGTAAGCACAGGTTGGGAGGAGTGTCATACCAATTTATAATTATGCATGTGTAAACAAAAGAGAAGAGGGTTGATCTACCCTAGGGCAGAAATAACGTCCATCATGGGAGCCACTCTTGAAAGTCTGGGTGACAAGGGGGATAGAGTACCCACTGCCATTCGTTGACAACAACAAACACCTCTCAAAAACTTACTTTATGATCTCTATATGATTTCAAAAACTTAAAAAGCTCTAGCACATGATTTAATCCCTGCTTCCCTCTGCGAAGGGCCTTTCTTTTACTTTTATGTTGAGTTAGTTTACCTACTTCTTTCTATCTCAGAAACAAACACTTGTGTCAACTTTGTGTGCATCATTTGTTATATGCTTGCTTATTGCACTGATTATATTACTTTGTGTTGACAATTATCAATGAGATATACATGCTGAAAGTTGAAAGCAATTGCTGAAACTAAAATCTTCCTATGTGTTGCTTCAATGTCTTTTACTTCGAATCTATTGCTTTATGAGTTAACTCTTATGCAAAGCTTTTTGATGCTTGTCTTGAAAGTACTATTCATGAAAAGTTGTTGCTTATATGATTCAGTTGTTTACTCTTTATCTATTTGTTAGCAAACTATAGACCATTGCTTTGAGTCACTTCATTCATGACATGAGCCTTGCAATATTATTTGATCAAGATTGTGTGATAGCATGTCTCCTCAGAAATTATTTTGTTGTTATCATTCTACATACTCGAGGACGAGTAGAACTAAGCTTGGAGATGCTTGATACGTCTCCAATGTATCCATAATTTCTGATGTTCCATGCTCATATTATACCAATTGCTACATGTTTTATTTACACTTTATATCATTTTTATGCATTTTCTGGGACTAACCTATTAATGAGATGCCACAGTGCCAGTTCCTGTTTTCCGCTGTTTTTGTATTCCAGAAAAGTTGTTCTGGAAATATTCTCGAAATTGGACGAAACAAAAGCCCAAGTGACTATTTTTCTGTCACGTACACGGAGTCCGAAGGAGACACGAAGGGGACCAAGGAGGCGGCCACACCACGTGGCGGTGCGGCCCCACCTCCTGGCGCCACGACATGGTGTGGGCCCCTCGGGTCTCCACCGACGTCGCCCCTTCGCCTATAAATTTATCTATTCGGGAAAACCCTAGACACCCGAGCCATATTCCACGAAAAGTTCTAGAGCCGCCGCCGCCATCAACCCTAACTTGGGAGGGTTCTGAAGCTCTTCTCGGCACCCTGCCGGAGAGGGGAATCATCACCAGAGGGCTCAACATCGCCACGCCTGCCTCTAGAGTGATGTGTGAGTAGTTCATCCTTGGACTATGGGTCCATAGAAGTAGCTAGATGGTTGTCTTCTCCTCTTGTGCCATCATGTTTAGATCTTGTGAGCTGCCTATCATGATCAAGATCATCTTATTGTAATGCTACATGTTGTGTTTGCTGGGATCCGATGAATATTGATACTATGTCAAGTTGAATATTGAATTATCATGTCTATGTTATTTATGATCTTGCATGCTCTCCGTTGCTTGTTGATACTCTGGCCAAGTTGATGCTTGTGACTCCAAGAGGGAGTATTTATGCTAGATAGTGGGTTCAGTCTCCATTTAATCTGGGGGAGTGACAGCAACCTCTAAGGTTGTGGATGTGTTGTTGCCACTAGGGGTAAAATAGCAATGCTTTGTCTAAGGATAATTGTGTTGCTTACATTATGCACTTTACTTAATGCAATTATCTTTTGCTTGCAACTTAATACTGGAAGGGGTGCGGATGCTAACCTGAAGGTGGATTATTTAGGCACAGATGCATGCTGGATAGCGGTCTGTGTACGATGTTGTAATGCCCAAATGAATCTCATAGTAGACACCACAACTTGCACATGCATTGTTATGCACTTTTCAATATTGTCAATTGCCCAGCTATAATTTGTTTACCTAGCATGTTAGTTATTTATTATGGAGAGACACCACTAGTGAACTGTGGACCCCGGTCCATTCTTTTATATCTGATAATACAACCTACTGCAATCATTGTTCTCTTTCATTCTCTGCAAGCAAACATCATTTTCCACACTATACGTCTAATCCTTTGTTTTCAGCAAGCCGATGAGATTGACAACCTCACTGTTAAGTTGGGGCAAAGTATTTTGGTTGTGTTGTGTGCAGGTTCCAAGTCAACCACCAGGACCTCCCCTTCGACGCCAAACTCTTTCTGGCACCATTGCTAGGAAGAGAAATCACTTCCACCCATGCTGCTTTTTCTGGCGCTGTTGACACCTTCGGAAGTGTCTGCATCTCCTACTGTTTCGATAACCTCGGTTTCATACTGAGAGAAAACTTGTTGTTGTGCTCATCATACCTTCCTCTTGGGGTTCCCAACGAACGTGTGTCTTTCACGTCATCACAACGTAACTGCTGACTTGAGTCATTTGGGGTGCGCCGTGGGGGACATGGTAGCCGCCTGCCAATAATCCAGGACTGCAGGGCGATCCGATCCCAGGTCTTGAACCAGCGAAGGGCCAGAAAGCCAGGAGGCAACTGCCTGCCAAATGCGTCTCGAATATCTAAACTCGAAAAGGATGTGTCTTGTAGTTTCATTATGGCATCTGCATAGCTGACAGAGCGGGGTGTGAAGCCACCCCTGTTGGAGATATGCCCTAGAGACAATAATAATTAAGTTTATTATTTATATCCATGTTTATTATTAATGTTTATATCTTTATGCTATAACTGTATTGGGTACTTGTATAGCAAATACAACGTATGCAAGAGGAAAACCTCCAATACACGTGTAGAGATATGAACGGTAAAAGAGTTCATGGTCTTGTCTCTAAGACTAGCCTATCTTGTTGTTTGATGATCATGTTTTCCTGATCATGGACATTGTATAATTCATACAACTATAGGAGTGGATTGTCGGAATGATAATAGCACTGAACCGACCTACTGTATGATCTTGCTACGAGACAAATCGGCAACGATGAAGATAGCAATGATCATCTATTTAGTTATCGTTGGCTATATTCCTATGCTACGAGAATATCTTGTGACCGCTTATTCGACACTCGAGCTTTGATTGTCACCAAACGTCTTGCAGTAACATGGGACCATGATAGGTGGATTTTGGGCTTGAACTAGACTAATGTATTGGAACAGAGATCGTTCAAGAATAGCACTTACTCCTCCAGGCGATGGAGAGATACATCCTCTAGGCCACCTCAGTATTTATGTTGTCACCCAAATCGTCTGGCCAGACATAGCGTGATTATTCACAGGACAACATATATACGGAATGAGAAAAGAGAATGATATTGGTATGAGAATTATATGTGTTATGATCGAAGGGTTTGATCACACAAGAGCACATTGTCTCAATCTCGAGATATCATTGGTATTGTGTACGTAAGGGGATTAAGCGTAATGAGTAACACACAGGTTCTGTCGATCATTCATAGACACAAGGGTGCCAGTACGAATGCCTAACCCACTGCTGGTTATTGTTCGGTAAGCTCCCGAACAATACTTTGTGTTTGCTGAACCTTTCGGGTCACACACTTAAGCTGTAGGTCAATCTTTGATTGAGAGAATAATGATGTAGTTTTAGTGGTAATGAGATTGTGTCGGAGTAGCTCCGATGTCACTGGGACTTGTTCCGGTGAATTATAAGTTAGAGAGAATGCGGACATCTAATGTCCCGGGATGAAAGGAATGGTTATTATCATCAAGCAGATTTATTCCGAGTGCTTATAAAGAAGGAAATATTGTTCTGAGGTTTTGTCGGGGGATACTAGTTATATTATAAGTAATTAATTCCGAGAATTTTCTATAAAAGGAATATTCAAGGCAGAATTAATTTTGACAAAACAATTATTTATTTATTTATTTAATTATATTGGAGAATATTAAATTGGCCCACCAAGGTCGTGGTGGGCCAATGCGCCGAAGAGGGGAAGTTCCTCCCCCATGGCCAAAACCCTAATGGGCCACGTGGCCCATGGGGGGACGGTGGCGGCATGAGGCGGTTGGGAAGGGGGAGTCTCCTCCAACCCGAGTTGGAGTGGGGGGAGGTTTCCTCCCCCCCTTCCTTGTTGGTGCAAGTTGGAGAAGGGGGAGGTTTCCTCTCCCCTTCCTTGGTGCGAGTTGGAGAAGGGGGACCTCCCCCTGCCATGTAGGTAAGGCGGTTTGGGGGGAAGAGTCCTACTCCTCCACCCAATCCGAGTTGGGGAAGGGGAGGGACTCCTCCCTCCCTTCCTTGGCCAGCACACCAAAAGGGGAAGGGCTTTGCCCCTTCCCCAAGCACCTCCACCCTTTGGGCTCCTTTATAAGAAACCCCAACCCCCTAGGGTTGAACACAAGAAACACATAAGTTTGCCTCCGTGCAAGTTCTCTCTCTCTCTGTTGTAGATCTCATGTGTTGAGAATTAGATGTCTCTAATCTTCTCATATAGATCTAATCTAGTTAATTAGCTCTACCACCTAAACTACGCCGCAAGGCTGTCTCTCTTCACCATGTGCTAGTAGCTAGGCGGTGAACGCACGGGGTGGGTTGACACGGTGTATGTGTGGATACCGTTAGAGCGGAATTCGCGCCAGCAGTTCCTCGACGAGGAACAACTTCATTAACGTCTACATCTACGTCGATGTACGGCAACAATCTCACCTCCCGGCGTGGACGTGAGATTCTTCATCAGGCTTCACCGACATCTACTTCGACAAACACAAGATCTTCCGCAACGGTGTTTGTAAGTATCTTGATCATCGCATTATGGGGTGCAGCATATCTTCATAGAATAGATCCTTGCGGCAAGGTTACGGATAATTTTTTAAAGTTTTACCCGCAACCCAATAGTGGTATCAGAGCCGATCTATGCGTTGGTTTGATTTGATCTAGAGCACATGTTGGTGCGAGCATTGCATGGTTCTTGCATTAAGTTTATTTTAGTTGCTTCCCAAAAAGTTGTACAACATATTCCATGGCAGCATTAGCAAGATCTTTACGAACTTCTGGCAATCCGTCGACCTTCCGGCTGCTCCTAGTATGCTTGTTGGCGCCAACGAAGTGCTTCAGTAGCTTTGGGTCTATACTTCTAGTTGTGGACGTTGTTGTGCATATGGATTGGGCGTGAGGGTTGGACGCCTCACGGGGGTCACGCGCACATGTGATCGTTTAGATTGGGGTTCGCAACGTTTTCGTAATGTTGGGATCTCAATCACCCCACAATGTTAATCTAGCAACTAGCCTAAACGTGCTTCAATACGTAGGTAGTGACGGTAACTCCGCAGAGACTACAAAGCCACGTAATACATGCAAACAAGCGTTAGATACGTCTAACTTGGTTTTGCAGGATTGTGTGCATGTGTTTTGGTATAGCTATTTTGTTACTGTGTCTTAACATGATGGTGGGAGCCAAAACAATTGATCGAGTTCGTCATCGACAATCAAGCGAAGTTTAGTTCATCACGAGTTCTGGAGGAGGCGCCGGCGGTGATGCTGGTGACATGTACTTGGCGAGTTTTCGGATATGGTTATTCTCCTTTGGGGATTTTATCATAACCGGGAACGATGAAGATGGAGATCCTCAAGGACGAGCGCCAAGAACTTCCGAGGAATAACAAAGGCTATACCAAAGCACATGAATTATTATTAATTGCATGTGAAGTTTATCCTTTGTTGTTTGCACCTTGATTGCGCAATAGTCGTTTATTAGGGTGAATTCTCAAATAAAAATCAAGGAGATCGTATTCTTACCAACCGTGGCACCGTCAAACCGGATGCTTGTTGTCGTACGCCCTGTATTCAAGAGTAATGTGTACCAAGGGTTCGGGAGGCGGGCGCAAACCGTTCCAGCAGCCAGTGTCGGTTGGTTGTCTTGACGTCCAGGCATACACAGATATGAGTTCGGAACACACCCGTCGAAAGACGAACAGGAGTTGTAGCTACTACAATTAGCATAGTGCTTACCGGTTGGCCGACGGACATGCCATGTATCCATGCTTGCTTCGTTGGGCAATCGGGTCCTGAATCACTTAGTGCCAATCAAGAGGATTATTGGACTTAGTGGGAGCATATCTTAGATTCATGTTTTATTGAATTAAAGTAGTGTATTAAAATTAGTAATAAACTAGAAGTCTGAATAAACTTGTTTTGTCATAGAAGATGGATCCCGTTGAGTATGTGCATGAAAGATTAGTTGTTAAAATAGTTAACTCTGGGAAGCGTGATCTTTACGGATTGGCTTCACGGCCTAAGAGAAAATCTCAGGAGACGCGATTTAGAGCATATTCTGGATACACTTGTTCCAGAAGTAGAAGAAGAATATTCTCCTATGGAGAAAGATGAGTATGAAGTGAGTAAGGTTATGCTTGACAGGATGTGTCCTGAGCTAAGCGACAGTTCTCCACACTATCGCCCCTTCCGTCTTATGGAAGTTTTGAAAACTCGGTTCATGTAACAGTAATGTCTTGCTACAACAACAAACTCAGTGGAGAACTTAGATCTTGCAAACTATCGAGTGAAAGCTCGATGAGGGAGCACAAGGTTAAGTTCTGCAAAATACTCAGGAAGCTTGAGGATATTGGGCAACCAATTCCAGGAAATCAAGTTGTTGACACACTTCCAAGATCACTACCATAATTGTACTATGCCTTTGTGGCGTGTTATGAATTGATGGAAGTAGAGAAGATAAGCAAGGAAGTCTTCAAAATGCTCTTATCAGCTGAGTTGGATATCTATGTGCAGCATCTGATGACAGCATCCTTCTTACAAGAACAGTGGCAAGTCCACAAGAGGTATACACAAGTATTGACATAATCTCAACTCGAATATATTTTGGTATGTGAATACTGAATTTTTTCATGTTGCATGATCGCAATGTGAAAAGGGAAAGAGGCAAGAGATTTAGGAAGAACTGGAGGAAGTGGGGAAAGAAAGGCACTCAATGCGCCATGATCACCACTATGTCTTCAATCCAAGTCAATAAAGAAAATTTGCACTAGTACTTTAAATAAGAGTTATTTTTAGTTCGATCGTTATGTAATGAATATTTTATATTCTGGAAAAAGTCATTGTTCGAATTATAAAGTATGTGTGGGAATTCAATTTTGTGAATTCAAATTTTATATCTTCGTTTTTATGATATGTCAATTATTTTGTTTGTTAAGTCTTTATTGTTTTGATTCAAGATATTACTTAAAGTTTTGAGTAATAATTAAAGTTAGTTTAATCTTTAATTTGGAGTTATACTTTTCGTTGGTTCTCTTTGAGACTCTTAAAGTTATCTCTAAATTAAATGGATAAAACAAAAATCACAAAGTGTCATACACTTGGAGAAATTTGAAATTCATAAAGTGCCAGGCATTTGATGAAAATCGAAATCCACAAAATGCTAGGCATTTGGTAGACCCGAATTTGGCAAAGTGCTAGGCACTAGTAAATTTACAGATTTACATAAAGGAGTGGAATCTACCCATTATTTCAATTCTATTGAAGACTTAATATGAAGTTCCATATTAATAAAATAGAGTTAATGAAATTACTGAAGTTTCAATATTTCATATAATTCAGTGGGAGAATGTGAGAATCAAAATAATGGAATCAAAGGGATTTGATTAAAGTTAAAAGAAAGGACTTAATAAAATATTGTAAGATTGTTGACGAAAGAAAGTTTTTCTTAGTCAAATTACTTGTGATGGATTTTGGTAACTCGAAATCATCATGGTAATAAAATCTTTTGCAAGATAAAGATTAAAAAGAAATGTAACAAGGTCTTGTTCGATGTGATGTGAAATTAGAATTCCAAATTACCCACTAAAGTAAATAGAATATTTTTTTTGTATTCCAGGGACCTATATCAATTTTAACTTAGAGGTATTTTGATAGTAAGTTCCAATTTTCAATTGTGTATTTCATGTTTGAATTCGAATTGAAAAATGAGTTTTGCAAAAGTCAAAAATTGTTATTTTAGCAGTTGTTTTCCACACATAATTCTAAATGGTTATTGACTTTAGAATTGGAGAAAAATGTCTTCTCATGAAGAGAGAGTGGAAATCATAATACTAAATTAAGACTGAGAGTCTTTGGGCAAGTGTTAGAATGAGAAGGGTAAACATGCAAATGTTTCCATATCATTACTTTGTCCAGGAATACATGTAAGTTATACATGTTTCGAATTAAGTATTAAAGGAAAATCATGTGAGGAATTTAATGATTAAATCACTAGGTGATTAAAATCATTTAAATGTACAGGAACATGATATAAGCAAAACAATTACAAACAGAATAACGAACATTCATTAATGACGGCATATGTCATAAAAGGAGTTCAGGAAAAATTCATGAGACTCCAAGATTCTATCTTGAGAGTAGTTTGGACGTGATGTGAAATCATGTGCATGAATATTTCATAAAGAAAGAACAGATATGAATATCTAATATTCATAGAGCTAGTCTTGATTAAAATTGTTTTATCAAGGACGAATAACTAATAGTGAGAAGTTGCAATACTTTTCATATCAATTGCTTGAAGCTGTTATTGAACTGAAGTAGCAAAATTATTGCTAAGAATAATTGATTTGGATTATAAATATAATCTAAATAATTATATTATGAATATTTGAAGTCAGTCGTATTAACGAGTAAGAATTTCATTCTTTTCATTATATAAATCGAAGGGACTTAAAAGACAGTGGGAGCTGATATTATATTTATTGAATAAGGCTAGGCCATATTAATAAATATATAAATCTCGTGATTTAAAGAGTTTAAATAAAATGTAGGAAAATGTCTTATTGAAGTTTTGTCTATAAGATAGAATTTAATAAACATAAGTACGAATGTACTAAAGTGCAATTCTGAATGGTAATTCAAATTGTGTCTTGAGTCAAAGAAATTTGATCAAGAATTCATAGTGTGATATTTGCTAGATACCTTGACCTTCGTAGTCAAGGGAGACTGTTGGAGATATGCCCTAGAGACAATAATAATTAAGTTTATAATTTATCGCCATGTTTATTACTAATGTTTATATCTTTATGCTATAACTGTATTGGGTACTTGTATAGCAAATACAACATATGCAAGAGGAAAACCTCCAATACACATGTAGAGATATGAACGGTAAAAGAGTTCCTGGTCTTGTCTCTAAGACTAGCCTATCTTGTTGTTTGATGATCATGTTTTCCTTATCATGGACTTTGTATAAGTCATACAACTATAGGAGTGGATTATCGGAATGATAATAGCACTGAACCGACCTACCGTATAATCTTGCTATGAGACAAATCGGCAACGATAAGATAGCAATGATCATCTATTTAGTTATCGTTAGCTATATTCCTATGCTATGAGAATATCTTGTGACCGCTTATTCTACACTCGAGCTTTCATTGTCACCAAACGTCTTGCAGTAACATGGGACCATGATAGGTGGCTTTTTGGCTTGAACTAGACTAATGTGTTGGAACAGAGATCGTTCAAGAATAGCACTTACTCCTCCAGGCGATGCAGAGATACATCCTCTAGGCCACCTCAGTATTTATGTTGTCACCCAAATCGTCTGGCTAGACACAGCGTGATTATTCACGGGACAACATATATACAGAATGAGAAAAGAGAATTATATTGGTACGAGAATTATATGTGTTATGATCGAAGGGTTTGATCACACTAGAGCACATTGTCTCATTCTCGAGATATCATTGGTATTGTGTACGTAAGGGGATTAAGCGTAATGAGTAACACACAAGTTCTATCGATCATTCACAGACACAAGGGTGCCAGTACGAATGCCTAACCCACTGATGGTTTTTGTTCGGTAAGCTCCCGAACAATACTTTGTGTTTGCTGAACCTTTCGGGTCACACACTTAAGCTGTAGGTCAATCTTTGATTGAGAGAATAATGATGTAGTTTTAGTGGTAATGAGATTGTGTCGGAGTAGCTCCGATGTCACTGGGACTTGTTCCGGTGAATTATAAGTTAGAGAGAATGCGGACATCTAATGTCCCGGGATGAAAGGAATTGTTTCTATGATCAAGCGGATTTATTCCGAGTGCTTATACAGAAGGAAATATTGTTCTGAGGTTTTGTCGGGGGATACTAGGTATCCCGGATCATGTAAATATGAGTTATATTATAAGTAATTAATTCCGGGAATTTTCTATAAAAGGAATATTCAAGGAGGAATTAATTTTGACAAAATAATTAATTATTTATTTAATTATATTGGAGAATATTAAATTGGCCCACCAAGGTCGTGGTGGGCCAATGCGCCGAAGAGGGGAAGTTTCCCCCATGGCCAAAACCCTAATGAGCCACGTGGCCCATGGGGGGGACGGCGGCGGCGTGAGGCGGTTGGGAAGGGGGAGTCCCCCTCCAACCCGAGTTGGAGTGGGGGGAGGTTTTCTCCCCACCCCCCTTCCTTGTTGGTGCAAGTTGGAGAAGGGGGAGGTTTCCTCTCCCCTTCCTTGGTGCGAGTTGGAGAAGGGGGAGGTTTCCTCCCCCCTGCCATGTAGGTAAGGCGGTTTGGGGGGAAGAGTCCTACTCCTCTACCCAATCCGAGTTGGGGAAGGGGAGGGACTCCTCCCTCCCTTCCTTGGCCAGCACACCAAAAGGGGAAGGGCTTTGCCCCTTCCCCAAGCACCTCCACCCTTTGGGCTTCTTTATAAGAAACCCCAACCCCCTAGGGTTGAACACAAGAAACACATAAGTTTGCCTCCGTGCAAGTTCTCTCTCTTGTAGATCTCATGTGTTGAGAATTAGACGTCTCTAATCTTCTCATATAGATCTAATCTAGTTGATTAGCTCTACCACCTAAACTACGCCGCAAGGCTGTCTCTCTTCACCATGTGCTAGTAGCTAGGCGGTGAACGCACGGGGTGGGTTGACACGGTGTATGTGTGGATAACGTTAGAGCAAAATTCGCGCCAGCAGTTCCTCGACGATGAAACAACTTCATCAATGTCTACATCTACGTCGACGTACGTCAACAATCTCACCTCCCGGCGTTGATGTGAGATTCTTCATCAGGCTTCACCGACATCTACTTCGACAAACACAAGATCTTCCGCAGCGGTGTTTGTAAGTATCTTGACCATCGCATTATGGGGTGCAGCATATCTTGATAGAATAGATCTTGGCGGCAAGATTACGGATAATTTTTAAAGTTTTACCCGCAAAACCTAATAACCCCCTCTTAGCGAGCCGGTCGGACGTCCAAAGCCTATTCTGCACCACAAGCCAGGCAAAGAATCTGCATTTGGGCGGAGCCCACGTCTTCCAGACCAAATTGTCGAAAGAGCAAATGTTGGATCCGATGAATTGAGCTTTGTAAGCCGATCCAGTCAAGTATTTTCCATTCGACGTAAGCGTCCAGGTAATTGAGTCTTTGATCCCTAGATCAAGCATGATACCAGATCCCACAGGTTGATGAACTGCGTAATGTGCTCCAAAGTGAACTCATGAACTGAGATATCAAACACCCCATTGAGGTTTGCAAGGGCGTCCTCAACACATCTCTTCTTCTTCCTAGATGCCTGAAAGATCTTCGAGGCTAGAGCAGCGAGAGTGGTCCCATTGAGCCAGGAAGAGGACCACAAGCTCGCAGTCTTCCCATCTCCGATGGTCTGGCGGCATTGAACAACTCCCTGTCGGTCTCGTCATTTGGTGTTTCGAGTCCCACCCAAGGTTTTTCCAGAGCCGTCCATTCAAGCCATAGCCAACGAAGCCGAAGGGCCTTGGCAAATTTTTTGAGGTCAAGAATCCCTAGTCCTCCCAGCTTTTTGGATGGCACACCTTAGTCTATCTCACTTTGCATTTCCCTCCGGTGACGGTGTCGCTAGCAGCCCATAAAATGGCGCGTCGTAATCTGTCAAAAGCTTTCAGGGTAGTTTTGTCGGCCTTAATAGCCGTGAGGAGGAAGATAGGCAGGGCCGTGAGGACTGACTTGACCACATCATCGCAACCTGCTCTATTGAGGAATTTTGTTTTGTAGGGGTTTAGTCTTGACGCCACTTTATAGATGTAGGGTTGCAGGTCCACTCTCCTCAGCCGACCCAGGGAGAGGGGGAGACCGAGGTACTTGATTGGGAACTGGCTTAGCGTAGCCTAGAAATTTTGCAGCGTGGCAGCGAGGTCGACCTCCTTGCAACGGATGGGGGCCACCGATCTCTTGTCGATGTTCGTCAAGAGGCCCGTGACCAACCCAAAATTTTGGAGCAGCGCAGAGAGGTTGTTCATGTTCTGAGCCTCGGGCTTCAGAAAGATGACCGCGTCGTCAGCGCATAGGGAAATGCGCGACTTGATGAAGTTGCCAGGCAGTAGTTGAAGCATCCCTGAGTCGGTTGCCAGCTTAAGGATCGTCGGGAGCGTGTCGACAGCGATGTCAAAAAGCAGCGGGAGAGCGGATCTCCTTGCCTGAGACCACGGCCATGAATAATCTCTGCCAGGGGCGCCATTTAGCAACACCCGAGAAGAGGACGAGGAGAAGATCGGTCAAATCCAGGCACGCCGCCGACGGGGGAATCCCATTCGATGCATGAGGTCCAGCAAGTTATCTCAGCGCACAGAGTCAAAAGCCTTGGCGATGTCAAGCTTGATTAGTAGAGCCGGCGTGTGCTTCTGGTGAAGGCGGCGGGCCACATTTTTGACATACATAAAGTTGTCGTGCATGCTCCTATTCTTGATGAAAGCGCTTTGGCAAGGCGAAAGTAGGTTCGGTTGTAGTGATATATTGGACCTTGAGCACCTATCTATTTTTGCCATCTGTATAGACAGAGCGTTGCAGGTTATTGTGCATTACCGGTTATCTTGACAGGCTGAAGCACTGGAAGTGGCGCATTTTCCAATGCTATGAACATGAAGAGAGCACTTCTATTTATGCTAAGGGCGCGTTTGGTAGGCTGCCTCTATTTCTCATCTCCCTGGGGGCAGTTTGGCCATGGCCAGGTCTGGCAGAGCCACCCTCTTAGCCTGGTTGTTCATGTTGTTTGGTTGACTGCATGACATCTGGCTGCATCGGCTGAATAAACCAACTCACAACGTTCGGTTGCATGCAATCTCTTGTTCTTGGCTTGGTAGAAGCGAAGACAGCTTGTTTGGTTACATGCAGCATTCTTACTAGTGTTACCTAAATTCAAATATGGTAAGCTTACCAGTCTGCACCGCATTACATCATAACATAATGCATCACCATCTAGAAAAGCAGCAGCTTAACGATCACCACAACAAGAACTACGATGACAAAGTCCTTGATCCTGCTAGGCTTGTGATCGTTGTCCATCTGGGCTATCACCTCATTAGCCAGCATCTGCTCGGCCACCATCATGTTGCCTCCTCCGGCAACATCTTCTATGCCCTCCTGCTGCAGGAAGTTTTTGTAGCTGAACTGTGCTTCAACCAAAGTTTCGAAGCCTTCATAGCTGTTGTTTGAGTAGCCGGCAACTTGCACCTGGCAGGTTCTCCAGGAGTTGTACACTCCATGCCGCCTCCCCCTGTACACGATGTACCAGTTCATCTACGAAGACAGGAGCAACATGAAAGGTTAGAGAAGACACAGAAGAACATCATAAGTAGACATCATTTCACAGACACTACTACAGAAAAGGCTATCAGTGGCGCACCTTTTTGGAATTCTGTGGCGCACCCCCAGGTTTGCTCGGTGCGCCACAGAATTCTCGCCACAAAAATTATTTCTGTGGCGCACCTGGCTTGGTGCCCCACAGAATTATCACATTTCTGTGGCGCACCTGGCTCGGTACGCCACAGAATTCTCAAAAAATTCAAAAAATGCAAAAAAAATATAAAAAGTTTCAAAAAAAACCAGAAAAATCAAAATATGAAATAATATGACAAATCCAAATTATTGGAACTATTTTCAGATTTTTTGAATTTTTTGAACTGATACCTTCCCGCTAGGTCACCCATCCTCAAATTGCTCCAACCCTAGCACGCTTAGCTTCTAAGTTCCACCCAGTTCACCTACCCTTGTGCTACTCAAGTTCTTATTGATATATATATCATATGAACCCTCTTAAGTCTTGTATGTGTATATGTGTGGTATGTGTTTTTAAATTTCAGATTTTTGAAAAACTTCTAAAGTTTCAAAAGGAGATTCAAAAGTTTCAAAAGATCCAAAAAAAATCAAAAAACTTAAAAAATCCAAAAAAACCAAAAAAAATCAAAAAAGTCAAAACACTTCAAAAAAATCAACAGTCTTCTTTGGTGTACATTTCTGTGTATTTTTTTGGACTTTTTGAATTTTTGATTTTTTTTGAATTTTTTTCTTTTTTTAATTTTGCTGCGAAAAATCGTCTGTTTGAAATAACTTTTTTTTCTTTTGAAATTTGAGGAATCTGTGAATTGCTGACGGGGTAAACCCGGGTGGATTCGGATTCGTAATTTTCTCTAGTTTTTTTGACATATTATTTGCGTTATTTCGACGTCGTATGCAAAACTTATGGCCGTTACAAGTTTTTTTTCCTGTTTGTTGCAGAAAAGGTCAAAATTCATATTTCAAAAAAATTATACCTACTGGACACTCAAACCTAACTACATGTGAAAGGATTTTATTTATTGAAATTTTTATCATTTTCTTTTACTTCCTGCAAGACTAAAAAAGCGATCCACCGATGGGTTGGATTTGAAAAAAAAAAATCTGTGGCGCACGGGGCTTGGTGCGCCACATAATCTCACATTTCTGTGGCGCACCTGGCTGGTGCGCCACAGAATGTCAGCATTCTGTGGCGCACCAGCCAGGTGCGCCACAGAATTCTTTTTTTCAAATTTTAACCGCCCCCCAGATAACTTTCTGTGGCGCACCAGGCCACGTGCGCCACAGAAATGTGTGCGCCACAGAAAAATAATTTTGTGGCGCACCAATTAAGGGTGCGCCACAGAATGCAACCTCCCTATATGGGTTTTCCTAGTAGTGAGAAGTAGAGCAGCATGCATGATCATTACAAAAGCAGGATCACAAGTTCATCCTACCACTATGGTGTTAAACTACCACCACATCAAAAAGTGGGTGTTGTCCTACCACCAGCACCACGTCAGTAGAGGGGTTAGCATATACCACCTCATCAAAATATACAGGCCATAAGAGTAGTTTGTAAGCCCTATCTAAGCCAAAATGTACATCATCATCATCTTCTTCTTCTTCATGATGTTTCCCGCACGACCACAACAAGACACACCTACTGGGTGTAGTACTTGGCGAGGAAGGTCCTAAGCCAGAGGGTCCTATGCTGCAAATGCATGCCCACAAATGCAACCCCTGGGCCTTGTTGTCCACAAGGTGGCCGAGAGCAACCATGAGGGCTTCCTCCGTGAACCCGACGGCATCCATGACAGCCATGTACAGGTCAGGGTGCATGTCAGTTGGCTTGCTCTCACGAATGGCCTGTGCGACATCCTTCACTGCTTCGGTCATGCTGGCGAACACCTTGATCTCGTCCTCGCCAAGAGCTCCCCTCTTCCTCTTCCCTCCAGCAGCAGCAGCAGCAGCGGCAGCTCTCGGATCTCCATTGGCATCAGCAGGCTTATCCGGACCGTCAAGCACGATGGTCTCGGACTCCTGGGTCTCGCTGAAGTCCGGCTGGCCACCGAGAGGATCCCCTGACCCCATGGCAAACTTGCCGGTTGCCAACCCATAAGAGAAGATCATTTGCATCTGCGTGTAGTTCGTGATGGGCTTGTTTAGGAACTCGGCATCCTTGGGGTGATTCTACAGGTTAGGAACAAGGGTTTACATCAAAGGTTTGGAACATAGGTTCGGAACTAGGTTTGGAAGATGTGCTAACCGTGACATGCCCCTCGTAGTGGTCATTCTCAAGGAGGATGGTGTAGGATTCCTCACACCATTGAGCCCCGCTCAAGTCACGCAGTTTGGTCACCATGAGCCACCTTTGCCTCCACTTCCTCAGGTGATTGTACACCTGAGTAGAAGTGACCTCAGCTCCACAGTGAACAAACAAAGCTTTGGCGACGGTCTTGAGGTGGCATTCTTTGAAGCCCTTGTCGGTCCTAACACCAGTTTTGATGAGAGCACACATCTGGTTAAGCACAAATGTTGACATGAAAGGAAGACATTTCATGGTCCCCTTCACCCCAGCCTTAGCCTTGGCCACCTTGGCTTTGGCGGCCGCATCGATGGAGGCTAAGTACTCTTGCACCACAGTAGAGCAAGAAGGATCGACGGGAAGAACTGGCATCTCCACCTGTGAGTCCTCAACCCATGAAGGGATCTGAGAGTCCCCAATGGGGATCATGGCCTGACTAAGGTCGTCGCATTCCTACATCGGTTACGAATCAGTGGCTAGAATAACATTATCATAGCTCCTACACATGCTCACGGAACTACAACATCTACACAAGCTCAAGAACTTGAAGAAATACACAAGCTAAAGAACTTGAAGAACTACAACAGCTACAGAAGCTCAAGATCTCTAGAAGAAGTACACAAGCTCAAGAAGTACATCAACTACACATGCTAGATCTACAACAACTACACAAGCTAAAGATCTACAAGAACTACACAAGCTCAAGAAGTACATCAACTACATATGCTCAAGATCTACAACAACTACACTAGCTCAAGATGTACAAGAACTACACATGCTCAGAGATCTACAAGAACTATTCAAGCGCAGATCTAGGTGAGCACTTAGGGTTTTGTACTTACAGCCATGGGTGAAGTCGAGGACGAAGGAGGACACCTCGAGGAAGAAGACCGTCTCCCACAACCGTAGACTCCCCAGACACCGCCGCCGCCTGCCGGGGAAGAGGCCGCCGCTTACCTGCTCGCCGAACGGTGGTTGAGAGCTCGGTCGGAGGGGGGAAATGGTGGATCGATTTTGGGCGGTCACCGGAATGGGTTTAAATAGGGAGGAGTTTGGCGGGCGGTGACCGAATTTCTCCCGCCCCCTTTTTCGCTGCAGCGCGCGGGCTCCCGCCATCTCCATGCTCGCACGAGCAGCTGCAGGCAGGGGAGCGAAATTGCAGCGGAGGGAGAGAGAACGAGCCTGGCTCCCGGGGCACGGTCGATCTGAGCGTGCCTCTCGGGCCAGGCCCGAGGCTGCTTTGAGGACCGTGATGGCCTGGCCTGGGAGCTCGCACGGGCAACCAATCAGCTGGCGGGCGGGGCCGCCCTATATGCAGTATACCAAACGCGCCCTAAGATGCGCCATGCTGATTTGTTGAGACGGAATTGATGTGCGTATGACGATTTACGTACGATTGCCGTCCGACGAATCTTCTGGTCCACGAGATGGGCCAGCAAACATAAAATGGACGGATCGATTCGAACGTCGTAAAAAGAAGATGTACAGGTGGGGTGAGGCACGAGCCACATTTTGCAGTATTCATACAGTCTTCTCAGTTACGCCTGATCCCATGGATGCTCACCTGGTCGTGCAGCTCTCCTGACTTCGACTATCTCTTTATGGACCTATGCTGTTGCGTCAAACTTTGATACTGGAGTTAATACCTTTCTTATGATTCGTAGTCCTTTGTCTGGAACTTTATTATGTCACCACCTTACGAATTTCGTACTGTATGATTTTTGGCCGTACGTGCAACTTTTGGATGTGCAAATGTAGTGTGGAACTGGACTTACTCCTTTATATATACTAGCAAAAGCTGGCGCAGGGTCATCTAATGTCAGGGTTGTTCGAGGTTCGATTCAGTATTTTCCGATGAGGCATTTTTTATGAATTGTGCATCGCGCAACCTTTAGCAATCTCAAAACTAGGTGCCTCTCAACCCGAAACATAGATTCTAAGAAGCAAGCTCTCGTGTCGAATCACTCTCAAACGTGACCACTAGCCGCAGTTATGAGTATAAATATAACATCAACAAACACGTTTGTGAAGAGATAGGCGGACAGTCAGGAGAGGTTTGATTCAGTTATCTTCAATATATTTAGAAGGCAAGCCTGCAAGAGAGAGAGGCTGACAGTTACGACTCGTCGTCTAGCACATAACCCGCCTGAATCACCAGCCGTTAACAAGGTCAAATTTCGGTCGCAGCCAATTTTTGTTACTACTAGGAGCAATCACGAGTATAAATATATCGTCAACATAGCACAAACAATTATGAAGAGCGAGGCGCAGTCAGAAGATGTTATCTTCGTATTTTGAGGAGTCAAACCTTGCACAGAGACGCTGACATGGTGAAATACTCTGCTAGACAATAGCCCAACTGCGTCGGTGCAACCATAACAAGGTCGAAACTGCGGTCGCAACCGAAAAAAAATTAACCGCTAGAAGCAATCAAGGGCATAGATAAAACCTCTGAAAAGCACACCCCTTTCTAAAGACAAAGGTCGACAGTGAGGAGAGGCTGGATTCATTTATCTTCAGTTTTTTTAGGAGGTAAAACTTCCACATATAGGCTGAAAGGCATGACCCACCGTCTTGACCATAACCTGCATGTATTACGCAACCTTAACAAGGTCAAAACTGCGGTCACAACTGAAAGAAAAATTACCACTAGAAGCACTCTAGGGCATAATTAAAACCTGAGCAGAGCACACACGTTAATGAAGAGAGATGCCGACAGTGAGTTGAGTTTCGAATTCAGTTATCGTCAGTATTTTGAGCAGGCAAAATTTGCACAGAGAGGCTGACAAGTAGGACCCACCCTAGACCATAACATGCATGTATCGCGCACCTTAACAAGGTCAAAACTGATGCCGCAACTAAAAGAAAAATGACCACTAGAAGCAACCATTGGGATAAATAAATAAATAAAAACATCAGAGCACACTAGACGATTCTGAAGAGAGAGGCCGACAGAAGAGGTTTGATTCAGTTATCTTCAGTCTTTTGAGGAGGCAAACCTTGCACAGAGAGGCTGACAGTCAGGACCCACCGTCTAGACCATAACCCGTATGTATCGCCAGCCACTAGCAAGGTGAAAATTGCGTGCGCAACCCAAAGAAATGACCAGTAGCAGTAATAATCACGAGTATAAACCAAACATCAACGGAGCAAACACATGTTTCTGAAAAGAGAGGCCGACAGGCAAGACCCACATCGATCAACAGTAACGGGAGAAACCGAAAGACAAGAGAAGTCGGCTAGTACGGGTCAACACTATCCGACACACTGATATGGTGGAGCCAGCGGCAAGTAAAGTCGCAAGAAACAAAGCAACGGGATAAAAAAAAGTGGGCAAGAATCTATCAGAAGCATTATCGGTCACTAACATGGTGAAGCCCCCGCCAAGAACAGTAGCGCAAGAATGGAGCAACGGAATAAAAAATTGGCAAGAATCGATCTGAAGTATTATGATTCACTGACATGGCGGAGCCAGCGGCAAGAAGAGTAGCGCAAGAATAGAACAATGGGCCATCTACCACGATATTGAAAATACGTGGTCGTTGCTACCATCGACCACGAAAAGAAAAAAAACAGCGAAAATTCGTGGCCAAAGGCCGCTTTAGACCACGGTTTCGGCGGAAGGTCGTGGTCTATGGCAAAATTTCTTCTAGTGCAACCCTCCGTGTTCATAACCTTTTCCAACAAATAGTACATATTTCGTAACAACTCCTTTATTAGACTCAAATACCAACTTGAACCCTTCAACATAGAAGGAAGGCACAAATAAGATTCTTCTTCATGGCGGGACATGTTGCACGTTCTTGAGCTGAACGATCCTTCTCGAAGCAACCTTCAGATCGATCGTGCCAACACCAAGAAAAGAAGCACTTGCGTCAATCCCCATCCGTACGGATCTGTTCCATGTGACATGATAAGAAGAAAACAATGATATGTCAGCACATACATGAATATTTTCACCCGTGTCTATCCACCAATTGTTAGACTGAAACACCAAAAATATAGTAAACAAATTACCGTACCCGGATGCCCCATTCTCATTGTTGCGCACAACCATTTTGACGGACTTGGAGTCATGTCCTGGTTTCTTGAACTTCTTTGGGCACTTGGGAGCCCAGTGTTCCTTTGAACCACATGTGAAGCAGGCTCCCTTCTTCTTATACTCGTTGAAGGGCTTGTTACCCTTCTTCTTGAAATCGGTATTCTGTTGGACACTAGGTCTCCCCTTGGGCTTGTGGTAGTTGGAGTTCTTCTGTACAAAATTGGCGACAGAAGTTCCCTCGTTCCCTTTTCCGTGTGAGTCATTTGCTCTCGAGTTCTGCTCGACACTCAAATGACCGATGACATCCTCCACTGACAATTCACGCCTCTGGTGTTTCAGAGTAGTAGCAAAGTTCCTCCAGGAATTAGGCAGCTTGTTCTAATATAGAACGCTTTTCAATCATCTTGTAATCATGGAACTGCTCTATAGTGTAGATCTCGCTTCCAGCATCAGTTGCACCGAATTTAGATTCGAGTGCCTCCCACAAGTCCTTGGCAACCCAGACATGTACATATGCATCAACCAACTTATCTCCGATCACGCTCAGAACGGCTCCAACAAAGATGACAGTGTCATCCCTAAACGCCTTCTCCTGTTCAGGAGCAATCGTTCCAGTGGGAGTAACACCGGCGACCCAGAACACGTTCATAGTCGTGAGCCATAAGGTGGTTTTGGTTTGCCAACGCTTAAAATATGTCCTCGTAAACGGGGCCGGTTTCGGTGCAGCAGCAAAACCATTGACCAAAAATTGACTACACATGTTAGGTTTTTGGATTGTTTAGTATATAGGCAATTGTTCGATTAAATTAATCCAATAATAAATCATGAACATGGCATAAAAAGTGCTAATGACATACTGAAACTTGATGATAAAATTGTGTATTATACAGATAGTAGAAACATCTACGCATATGACTAGTACTACAATCGTGGAAATAATTAGGAGATGGATAAACATGTTATACTCTCCAGTAGGCCAGTTGGCCGCAACAGCAGCGGAAGAAGTAGCATCGTCGGCGATCCTCTTGTCAGCAGCAGCAGCAGCTTGCTCTTTGTCGGCGTCGGTGGCTATGGCGATGAGAGGAAGTAGTTGATACAGATGAACAGAGGCGAGCAGTCGCGTAGGAGACGCTCCCCAAAAATCTAATCACCCCTCTCCTTTACAGGATCTGGAGAGGCGGAGTTTCGGAGGCCTGCTGTCCCATCAGCCGTGTACGCGGTGGACGGGATGGGATCGGTAATGGAGACAATAGCGAGAGGAACTATGGTGGCGGTGCGAGCAGATGCGATCTTTCTGTTGTGTCTCTGTTTGAGAGGAGCGACCTATCATAAAGGCACACACGCAAGCGGAAGGCCAACGGAATCACACAATCAAGAGGAGAATCAAGAGACTCGAAATGGCCGTAACCAAGGCAGAATGTTTTAGCTCACATTCATTTTCCATTAATTCCATTAGGGCCAAACCTTTCCGTTGCTGCTCACATTTTCCAGCGTGATAAAAAGATAAGCTCGGCTCAGCGACATTCCCGCAACCCGCGGCACGGCGCGGCGCGTCGTAACGTGACGAGACGGGCGGCGGAGGAGGAGCACGCGTGTGAAACGCCTCCTTTTTCTTTACAGACAACGCCTCATACAACTACTCAGAACAACCTTTTCGGATCGAAGGAAGTAGATTTTAAAAAAATCAAACACATGCGAGCCATGTTCGATGGAGGCTCGATCAGCTTCACCAGCAGTTTGGTATTCTAATATATTTAAGCGTTAAGTGCACTTTCTCAGGTGTTGCAGAAGTCCAACTTTAACCCCTTCACTCTATTTCGGTGTAAAACTGGCCCTCAAACTCCATCTAATTCAGGGATCCATTATGCAATTAACACACATGTTCAACAGAAAATCTTAATCACTCACCCATAGAAGTATTGGGCTGCGCGTACGGTAAATTAAAATTTTACGTATTGCTACGCAGCCCTTTCCAAGATCTACTATGAAGATACAAGCGAATACGAAGATCCGAAGATCTAGTTTAGTATACGTTACCAACACCGTAGATTGCGGAAGAACGTGTTGGTGACGTAGTCGATGTAGTTGATCGCGGTCTCTCTCAACCAAGCCTGGTAGAGAGATTCGGATGCCTTCTTCTCCTTTGCTTCACCACCTTGTTCAACAGTTGAAGGACGCAACGTCTATGACGCGGAATCCCTCCGAGAGCTTGCACACGTACACTGGAAAGGTTAAGCAGGGCTTCGTCGTCCAAGCTTGAAGTCTGCTGGTGTATATGAAGGTGGAGATCTCAACACATGAGAAGGAGAGAGAGAGAGATTAGATCTAGTCTAATCGGATAGGTCGCCTCTAATTAGAGGTCCCTCTAATCCAACTAGAAGAGATCTAAACTTGAGAGCAATTGCTTCTTGTCTATTTGGTGTCTAAATTGTATCTCCACAACTAGAGGGGTGGGGTTTATAAAGGAGCCCAAGGGGTAGGGAGACTTGGGAAGGAGGAAACCTTCCCCTAGTCCAATTGGACAAAGATTGGACAAGGGGAAAGTCCCCTTGCCTAATTCGGTATGGGAGGATGAGTTGGGGTAGGACCCCAACTCTCCTCCCCTCTCCCTTCCTTGCTTGGCCGGCCGGCGGGTGGGGCCCACCTAGGTCCGAACCGACCTAGGCAGGTCGGGCCCACCGGCCAACCGCCTCCACCGCTGCGTGGTGGGGCCCGCCTGGCCCGCACCGACCCGACGCGTGGGGCCCACCTGGCCACCACCGACCCGGCGGGTGGGGCCCGCCTAGCCGGCCGCCACCTGGTCGTCGCCTCGCCATGTGGGGCCCGCCCTAGGCGCTACCGCCACCGCCTCCCCTGCCGTGTGCCGCAAACGGCCCACCGAGTTTCAGCCGACGTCTTTGGCCCACCACCACTTGGTGGTGTGGCCGAATAATATTGTCCCGTAATTATTTATCAATTTAAATAAATGAATATTTAATTAACATATAAATAAATAATACTTTGTCTAATTAATTTTTATTTGAATATTTCCTTTTACAGAATATTCACCGAATTAATTACCTATCATATGAAACTCCTTTCATATGATCCGGGACACCTAGTGTCCGCCGACAAAATACTCCGGACAAATATATCCTCCATATATAAACCTCCTCGGAATAAATCCGACCGTGATAGTAACTTCTATCACAAACTTTCTCTCTTGACAAGGTATGTCATATCACGCAAGCACCATGCCGATGATACTCTCTTCATGTTCCAGACCAACCATATAACACAACTAACCAATCCTAGTTTAAGTGTGTCCACCCTACAGGTCCGATAACGGGTAGCTATAATTGGTTGGGTATCAACCAATCACCGGCCAGTGACAGTTCCAAGGACGTCCTGTGTGGCTACTATCGTTATGCGAATAACTCTACTGTTGAACCTGTTGATTATCATATATTAATCCCATTACTCACGACACTGAACTTCACCCGAGATATAGATCCGTGATGATACCATGAATTAATCAAGGATTGATTCACATCATCTTTGTCTATCTCGTTACCGGTAAGTTCCATTTACTCGTTGCCGTATTATTATATCCCACACAGTGTAACTTCACTGTGCATTGTCTGCAGAACGTAGTGGATATGTATATAATACCGAGTGGGCCCTGGAAGTATCTCTCTTAACCTAGAGGAGTAATTTCCCATCTCAGAACATCAGGATATACACACACCTTTGAAGCTACCCAGCAACTGCCTTTATGGTCACCCTGTTACGGCCGTGACGGTTGACAGCACCAAAGCAACTCCTCCAATATGCATGACCCCAATAACCTCATGGTTACAAGGACATGTTATACAACAACCTTTCTATGATAAAGCTAAGGACAAAAGGACTATTTAACGGAATCTCTTAGCATACCAACACTTGGGTGACCCGGCCATATTATAGAACAATAATATGCCATCCTTGATGCTGACATAAGCCTATGTCCATGACTAGGAAAAGCCGTGTCATCTAGCATAAAGAATTAGTCCTTTAAAGAACTAGGGTACTTTTACGTATTCACATTCTCTACACGTGCATGTGAGCTTTTCCCTAAATCACGCATTTAGAAATCACTGCAGTTATAGCATAGAGAATACGAATCAATAATGTATGAATCAGATATATATATATATATATATATATATATGTGTGTGTATAAATACATTGTCACATGTATAAATACATTGCCTTTTGGGCATATCCAACAAGAACTCCTATCTCACACATGGTGCTATGATCACTCTCATAAATTAAGTGTTTGAGGACCAAGTTCAGAGTAGAATAGAGTTAAGGGATCAAAATTGAACTTCTACAACATTTGAGAGACCAAAAGTGCACTTAACCCTATATTTAACTATGTGTTCAGCTTAAATTCACATAAGAACCTTTGTGCTAGATTGCTTTAATTCCTTAATTTGCCAGTACGTCATCTACTATCTTGGAAAGGCATTTTCTTTAGTTAAATCCTAATAGGTTTTTTCTTCCTGCATTCCAATTTATACCACCATTTGACACTGGCTTCTATTTTTTCTGGAATTTTCAAACTACTATATTAGGTCAGCAAGCCGTCTCATTAAAAAAAACTCCCAGCCCCCCTTAAGTACCCTGGAAAAAAAGGAGTGCGTCTGAAACTTGCCGCGTCAACCAACGTCAATAGTTACATCGTTTAACAGGCTACTTAATAAAAATCTAGGGGATAATCGTCCTAATCAATTAATTTTATCGATAAAACCCTGCCTAGCTAACTCATGCGCCACCCCATTTACTTCCCTTGGAATATGCTTGAAGTCAATCCTCTCTATATTTGAAGCTAGATCAACAATGTCCACAAAAAGTTTAACATTTATTCTCTTTTGATTCGAAGGAATTGCATAGAATTTATGGAGTATTGAATCCTATCGTATTTTTTCTATTTTGATCATTTTGATTTGTAGGACTTGATCCTATAGGATTTCTTTCTAAAAAGACATTTGTACTACTTCCTATAGGAAATCTCACATTCACTCCAAGCTATGTTTACAATTCCTTTGGTGGAATCAAACAAACTCTAACGCGCAAGATTTTTGCTAATTTGATCTACATAATCATTTCTCATCATAACTTACCGATAATAAACACATTGTATGATTCGAGGTCGGTTCTTGGCCAGAATTGATTTTGAAAGTTCTAATTTTTTTAGTGAGCACATGGTATGATTCGAGGCCGGTTCTTGGCCAGAATTAATTGAGTATTTCAAAGTTCTCATTTTTTCAGTGAGCACATGTTGAAAAAGCATTTGGCTCACCTCAAGAGAGATATTGGCAGCCTGTTGTTTTAAAAGCTCAGTTTTTTGCCAAACACCATACTCTGGGAAAAAATTTACAGGTCACCTAAGACCAATAGCTCCCTTGATCCCATGAACAAATAAGATAAACATTGCATATCCTCTAATCCCAAGAACAAAACAAGATAAACAAGGACATGAAAAATTGATAAAATAATTGCTGCCCCTTGTAACATTTCCTAATTTCTTGTGCTTCCTGCTTTGGAGCCAGCAGTTGATCAATTCACGTTGGCTTTTGTCGCATGTAAGAAAATAAAACTATGTTAGCTCAGGTAGAAGAACATGTAAGGGAAAACAAGATAACATACTGAAAGTGAATCCAAAACTGAATCAATGAAGTCAGTTATATACATCGACTGATACAGATTGCACTTTATATAATACAAATGGACAATTTTCTCTCTTAAATTCAAAAACGAAAAAGTTAATAATTCTTTGAACTCCCTTGAATTACCAGATTCATTATACTGAACACTCAAAAAGAAGACACCATAACCAGTAACGCATTGGCTTGTATTTGAGATAGAGAATTACTTCCAAGAATCACTCGAGAGAGTCATGAAGTATCAAAGCATCATTGAATGTACATCCATGAAGTCGTGTGGCTTGTGCTGAACATTTAAAAAGATTGCAAGAATTAAACTACAAGAGAAACCAGGATATCAATGAGGGGATGTTAATGTTCTATCATAGTAGATGCTATCAAGAAACCCCCTGAATTTGAACTATTTGCAGCAAACACAAAGTTCAAGTTAATTCTCTACTTGCCACTCCAGATTGGCTGACTTGCTGGCTTGGGATCACTGTCTTGTCGGGGCCAGATGACAGTGCCTCAAAGTTGCCAGATTTTACGTCAACGAATCTGAGCCCCAACTTGCAAAATTGACTATTCGAGGAATGGATAAATAGTTGGTTGGTACTGCAAAGAAATAAACATTATCACACACACTTCTCGTGATATGAATGCCTGCAAATATATATCATGACAAAGTTGAGAGATTTTTAGTTAATACAGATCATTTAAAATAAAACATGTGGATTAGATAGCTAATCTAGCCTCTGTAAAGAAAATAAACAATATAAAAGTCTTATCCTGGATGATTAGCATCAGCAGGAAAGCACCATGCTGTAAACTATAATGGTGAAGTGTATGGCACTTAAAATTAAAACCTAAATGAAAAATAATAAGCAAGCAAATCGCAACAATGTAAATCTAATGTTTCTGTAGTAGTAAAAAAAACTCGAACATTATAGGATGTTAGAAAAACTCACCTTCAATTATTTTTCAAGATTGTTTTGGTACACGGTATAGGAATCATGAAAGGAGTTTTTCGAGTATGCAGAACACATGTTGCAATAACCGTTATAACATATTCAGATCAACTTGCATATATAAGAAACAACAATTGAATTCCATTGAGAGACATGGACATTAAATTTTGTAGAAATTATCAAGAAATACTCCCATGAATCCATGATTTCTTCCTCTGTAACTCCAATATATATTTGTAACACTTCCCGTTGAAGCAGATGCTTTTAAAATAGGTTCCAATAAAGAGGATGGCTCTTCTTTCACACACACTGTTCTACACGAATATGACCAAGAAGTCAATGCAATGCTACAAAAGTGTGATTAAAATTTATACGATGCATGATGTATATCTTAATGATATAGAAAATGAAAAATAATATATGCATCCACACATCTAAATTAATCTCAGTTGCTTCCAGTTCACGTATGCTAATGAAATGTTAAAACACCAAATACGCCTCATCGCAGTACTGCAGTGCATGATTCAATAACGGAATTAAGGAGAAAGAGATGCGTGAGTGAGAGAAAATACTTGTACATGAAAACCTTCATATCTAGGAACCACTGAGAATCAGATAGAGAGGAGGTTGGGGGACGAAACCTGTAGGTTAACTGTGTGTCCAGGTCCAGCCCCAAACATGCATCCTCGTGAGGTCGTGGATTGGTGCGGAACTGCTGTGAGCGGGAGCCTGGCCGGCCGTCGTGGTGATATGCAGTGGAGGCAGATCATGGCCTGCAGCAGCGCAGCAAAGGCGTGACCCCGAGGACGGGGAGAATAAGGGGCAAGAGCAGGCGAAAGCTTGCTCCATCCGGCAGGAGGCCGTGGCCGACGGGAACTCGAGCCGCTGTGGCTGAGCGGACCACGTGCAGAGCGCTGACCCAGAGCTCGTGGTGAGGAGTTTGCCAGGAGGGGCGGTGATCGGGAGCGAGATCACCGGTATTTCCACGTGGCAGGGCATCGTAAATTAAAGGAGGTGCTGCCACCTTTCTCTACTATATAATCTCTTCTCTACTATCTCTACTATATAATCTATTTGTCAGTTGACTGATTTTGATTCGGAAGACAGATATTTTTCTTCTTTAAGAAAGAGTCAGGCCAGAAGAGGGGATTTCTAAAAAAAAGAATGAACAGCCACACCCCGTCACAACTTCCTTTCCAAAAATTCATAATGAAAACTGATATATCTATGAAATTTCTGTAACTCCCTTTCCAAAAACTCACCGACAAATCTATATCTACAAAAAATAACTACCAAATGAAGGTTATCATCTGCTAATGGATGCAGAAACGAACCAATTTCTGCAAAAAAATAATTGTTCATACTACACATTCATACCTCATTGATCATATGTCACCACATTCAGAGAACTGACATTACAACTTAACCAGCTAAATCATGAAATAACCTTGCCAGGAACAATTCTGAGATGAACCCATTAAAAACAAAACAAGACTGAAATCCATCTTGTAAAAAGGTAGGAACACTCGAACATTCCGAGTTCGAATATAGATGACAAAAAATGAAGCGACTATAGAAAGCATTTCTCGATATCATGACACATATATATTAGGTTCTTTGCAAAAGGCAACAAGACTGGCCGTAACAAAATATACTTGGTTCAAATAAAGACTGAAATCATATAAAAGGGTTAGGCATTAAAATAGATAAACAAACATAGCAGCCAACCAACTAGGAAATGTGGCAAACTGAAATATAGATGGTTTCTGGCATTCAGACAAACTAGAAATAACTCTCATGCTGAGGTCTAGAGAGCGTCGAAGGAGACAATCAGGCGGCTGTCATGGTCGTTGTGGAAGAGGATCAACACAACAGAACCATCGCCTATGTTGTGCTGAGTGGCAAATTGCAGCCATCCAACCCTGAAGCAGATCCTTTGATCTTTGCACGTGTAGTATGATGCTTCGAAGTTGCCCCAATCATGTCCATAGATGAGTAACGCTTTTCCTTCCTCAGCTTTAGGAGCCGCTGAAAAGCCAATAAAAACAACAAGTACTTAAGCTTCAGGAAAAATAACCATGTGAAAAAAGATTGATAACCAGTAGACGAAAAAAAATTGCTATCAAAAGAGCTATCACTGAATAAAATGTGCATTGGACATGAAACAAAAATACACCTTCAGCGGATAGTACTTGGCAAATCTAGGTCGACCAACATGCACACAACTAATCGATAAAATAACACTATATCGAGAAGACTACAACATGGTATACAACCCCTAGTTACAGAGAGAGAGAGCCAAGCATCTAATTTAAAGAGACAAAAATCACACAAATTCCACTGAACATAATAATGCATCTAACAAACAGAGAGTGACAAAAGTAAGAGAAAATTTAGAAGAGATTGACAAAGAATATACATACTAGCATTATTATGTTCAAGACACAGACAATCCTGCAAGCATTGCTAATAGTACTAGGGAAAGAGACAACCCAAACAGAGACTGTAAAATATATGCTAAATGAGAGAGAGAGAAGAAAAGAAAATCCTAGAATCTAGAGAGACAGAGAGAGAGGAAGAGAGAGACGAAGAGAGAAACAGAGAGAGCCAACAAACAGAGAAAACCCTAAAATCTAGAGAGACAGAGAGAGAGGAAGAGAGAAATAGAGAGAGACAAGAAACAGAGAAAACCCCACAATCTAGAGAGACAGAGAGAAAGAAAGAAATAGAGAGAAAAGGACAACCTAATGGTACTGATAAAAAATCTGAAATAATATACAACCTAATAATATACAGAGAAAGCCTACAGCTACAGTAGGGACAGAAAATGAGAGAGAGACGAAAAAGAGAGAGAGAATGAGAGAGAGGCAAGGAACAAAGAGAGAGACATAGCCAAGAAAAGAGAGAGAGATAGCAGAGAGAGAAGAGAGACAGAGCGAGAGAGAGAAACGGAGAGAGAATTAATATCCGTATCATGTGCTGCTGCAGCAGCCTTTGCTTTGAGAGGAACTTCATCGTTGGGGCCATCATCCCAGGCTCTGTCGCATAACAGGGAACTATTATCCTGGTTGGAACTTTGTGACTAAGACTAAAGTGTTTAACAATTCTGCTCATTCCCAGTGACGAAGCTAGAAGATCAATTCAGAAAATTCAAAAAAAAAAAGATCAATTCATTGGGTTCACCGTTCAGCTATATCTTCTAGGTGTAATATTTCACTAAATTAGTACTGAAAAATACTAAACTAGTGAAGGATTTGGAGAAACTAAATGCGTACATCAGGTTACCTTGGTTGGAGCTTCTAGCCTCTAGGTGTACATCAGCTCCGCCACTGCTCATTCCAGGATTTGGTTTTAAGCACTGGTTCTGTAAATGTGTTTGAATCTACAAATAAAACCAGCAAAATAAAGTTACATTACACCCATCGCATGACTACTTAAGCAGTTCAATGGCTACACTCCTACACGCAGTAACTTGACTTTCTGAGAACACCCGTGCACCAAAAGAAAATGCAAAACCATGCCATACTAAAACATGGCAGCTCAATAATTCTAATACAAAACCATAACAAAACATGGCATCTCAGTATTTATCAGGACTGACAGATCACTTGTACAAATTCAAAAATCGCAGAGGAATTGAATATCGCCTATTAGCTGAAATGGAACAGTTCTGATTTTCAAACTAACCTGCTGCCAGCATAAAAAAGGTCATCGATTTCTTTGAGAAAGCAACAGAACCAACAGCTCCTAGATGGCCTTTGCCGGTACGAATGCAGCATCTCTTTTCAGCAACTTTGCCTGTGAGGTACCAAATGTTAAACCTAAAATAGTTTAAAACAAGTGCAGGACAAAAAAAGTTATGCCAGAAAAAAAAGTACTCATCGTTATGACTTACATAATTATCTTTGCTTCCAGTTACAACAAGTGTCTTCCCATAAGCAGAGACACATGTATCAAGGCAAACAAACAGTTTTCAGTGCTGCAAGCCAGCACATAAGAACATGACACTGATAAAATGTCATAAACACAGACCTGCATAAAACAGATGTTAGCTTAACCCAACTAGAAAATATAACGGCGCAATGTTTAGAAAAAATAGAACAAACTGACAAATTCACATCACGGTTGCTTGAGAGACTGTACCCACTGTGCCTTCCCACATCAAAATTATCAGCCCCATAATCAGTGGTTTCTTAGCTACAAGGATCCACAAACCACAAAGGCAGATGATCAAAATACATACACAAAATACAGTGGATAAAGCACAAATGTCTTCACTGCTGCCAAGAATTACAAGCAAATACTGCTATATACCTCATCCAGAGAACAACGGGGAACAAACAAAGACACATATAGTCTGAATTAAACTATCAATACTGCTAAACAATCAACAAACCCAGCACTGAAAAAATGTAGGCAAAACCATCAGTCTGCCACACTACCACACCCACCCGTTGCATACTCCCCTCCCTTTAGCCTCTCCAACAGATCATACCATACAGTCCAACGACAGACAATGAACAAATACAGAGACGCATGTGGTGCTCCGGTAGGACAAAAGATGGTGTCCCTTCCATGGGATTCAGAGTTCAGACGCTAGGTATACAAAAATCCTCAAATCCACTTCGCCGCAGACAAGGCGCTCGCTTGCTGCCACGAAGGATAGCTGCGCGGGTTCAGAACAAAAGCGTCGTTGCCGACGGCAGCTGCATCTTCCCTCAACCTCTACACCCCCGCCGCATGCATCAGACTCTCGACTAAATACATCGAACAAGGCAACACGGCAGCAGAAAAACTGACGACATAGCTAAGATCACAGGAGGAAGCACCTATCACGCCTCCGGCGACGCCTCCACACTCCTTCACCACCGCGGATCTCCGCCATGCCGCGACTCCCGATGAGCTCCTCTCTTCCGCCCCTAATCTCTCTCTCTCTCACGCTCTTGCAAACAGACACGCACGGTGATATCCAGACAAAACTAAACGGGCCGAAAACCTGCCAGCCCGCCCTGTTCCAGACCCTATAAGGAGATATTACCCACGAACCAAACACACGCGGGCAGACAGAGGGGAGAAGGCAACACGAATCTTGATAAAGAGATGGACGGACAGAAATTCGACTGACCGTGAAATTAAAAACAGTCGGCTGAGATAGAGCAAAATCCTATAATATTGCTTGAGGAGGTGTTGGTGCGTTTTTCACTTTTCCGGTTTTACCCCTGGATTTTGGGAGAATTTATGGCCCTTGCGACCGCCAAGTTAAACATACCTGTTCGGCGATGGTGAAAATAGAAAATCCCCACCCTAGCATCGTCTCCATTGACGCGACCTGTGGTTTCCAGTTCAACCCACACGGGTGGAGCGTCCGGCTACCGGCGGCGAACGGCGAGTGTGCGCTTCGCTTCCTCGGCTACGTCGTTGTCGGCCGGCGGAATCGGCGGCGAGGGGCGAGCGACTGCAGCTGGCGGCGACCGGCAGCTGGTGCGGGACTGCGTCGAGCGGCGACCGGATGCAGGCGGGATTGCGGCGGACGTGTAACCCACCCTTGTCCGCCGGTGAGGATCGGGGCGTGAGCCTGAGATACTGGTGGCTTGTGGTAGCCACCGGACCTGAAGGAGACGGGCTGGAGGTAGACGACGGGACAGGGGAGAGAGAGGTTCAGACTTCGTCTATTCTGTTTCTGTTCTTCGATACCCTGTCTGTGTCGTCCTCTGCCCTATATACTCTGATGCATCCCTCGCTGTCAAAGCAAGGCTGCCCAAGGCCCAGGTCATGACAATACCGCCCCCAAGAAACATTGCTTGTCCCCAAGCAATGGCTGAGTTAGGTTGCAACAAGTTACAGCTCCAATTTCTGTACAAAAATCTTCTTCTCAACCATGAAATCCGATCAGTGGTCCCTCTTGGCTGTGTTGAGCAAAGCTTGATCCCTTGTGCACCTACAATCCACGGAACACCGGGATCCCATTGTTTGTATTGCAGGTGGTTTGCCATATGAATCAAGGAGCAGAAATAATAGCATTTGCATAGCCCTTGCTGCGCTTGTCTGATGACCTGGATGTAAACACTGAGATTCCATGGTATGTACTGAAGTTTTCTCTCCAGACCTTCACTTGGGATGTCACAAAAAACTGAGCAATAGTTGTGAAGCCAAGTGACAGTAGCAAGTGCTTTCAGGGGATCTTCCATTACATTTGCATGTCTAGCTTTGAGTGCTTCGTTCCATTGCTCTATAGCAGCCACAAGCATACCAGATTGAATTCTCAAACCTTGTTCCTGCCATAGGACTTGCCATCCTTTAATGTCTGGTGTTGGCCTACTTGTATCCTCTGTTTTTGAGTCGCTCGACTAGTCGCGACTAGTCAACGACTAGTCGATGAGTCGCAATACAAAGTCCGACTCGACATCTCGACTCGACTCATCGGTTGAGTCGAGCGACTCAATCGACTAGTCTCGACCAGTCCATGTTTTTGAGTCAAACGCGACTCAAAGTTGCCCAGCTCCCTGTGAAAACCTAGATCGACCACATGCTTAGGGCTCGATTAGGTGAACACACAATTGAGTGAAGTTACTTTTCTTGTTTCACGGACCCAGTCCCAGCCCCAGCCAGAGATAGCCCAGGTTGTTGGTTCAGCTCAAGCTGTAGCAGAAGCTGATGAGCAATATGACCCATTCAAAGAACCTAAGAGGAGGCCAGCAATTATAGACTATTAATAAGTATATAGTTATATACAATTATACATATAATATGTCAATTTTATCATACCTAATGCTAAACGACTCATGTCGACTAGTCTACCATGAGTTTTGACTAGTCACGACTAGTCAAGAGTCGCTACCCCTAAACGATTCGTCGACTTGTCGACTCAAGAACCTTGCTTGTATCAAGGCCACTCAACTGAATTGGCTCTATCTGAATACCAAGCATTCTGGAGGTATTGGCACTGCAATCTTCTAATTCACTGGGGAAAAGCAAAGTAGGCAAACCAATCATGTTAGAAGGACATGTTGTAGGCCAGGGTAGCAGGCGGTTGAAGCAATGTTGCTCAACTTTTCCTGGGCTGAAAGCACCTCGCCTCCATGGGAGCACCTTTTCAACTATACAACAAGCACTTGCTATGCCAAATATAATATAAGTATCGTGATTCCATGATTGCTTCCCATCTAGCATGTGCTCCCAATAGTACCCAAGCAATGTATCACCCCAAAATGGTGATAAACGTACAGAACCAAGTTCAGGTTGATTTTTACCCAACCGTGTTGCTAGAAGTTGCATCAGACAAGCTGGTACTTCCATGTACCAAGTGATATTACTTACAGCTTGGTAGTTATGAATCTGAAGCACTAATGCTTGCTCCAATATGGACGTAGTAGTGGTAATCAAACTGTTATTAGCAAGGAATGCATGACATGTTTCTGATGTTTCAGTCAGAAGCTCACTTGTCCGCAGCAACAAAGCATGTAGCAAATATCTGCGCATTAGTATCACATAGCAGCAAAACCAATCTGTACAAGCAAACCTCGGAATACCAGGATCCCAAACTTGTGTAGCCAATTGCATGACTTGGAGTAATAGCTGCCCATTAAGTTTCATGCTAAATGTATCTTCAGGCAACATTCCCAGGTTCTGACCAAGTTTTCTTGTTGTACTAAGCTTTGATATTTCTGCAACAATAGTCCACACACCAGGATCCCATGGCAATGTTAGTGCAATGCCTTGTTCAACATAGGATGGACAGCATAAGAAGGCCTTCATCCTTTCCTCTTGATTTCCAAACTCCCAACCTCCGTCCCACACCATGTCCTTAAGAGGACTGTCATTGAACCTCTCATTTGCAGTTGCTGCCTGCACAACTGCAGATTTCTTCACATCTGTGGTGTCAAGGTTGCATGTCGTCGAACATACTGTGGGTGTCGGCATGCTCAACTTGATGGCAATGCACGGCTGCGGCGGACGGTTCAGGGAGGGCTCACCTGGCACTCGGATCGCTGCTTGTGCGTTACCCCAGCTTGGAGAGGTGGCGATAACCTGGTTGTTGCCCATGCTGACATCCGAGCCAAGCTTAACACCTGGTGGGCGTGGTGGAAGCGATAGCGTCCGCGTGGTTGAAGCGACAACGTCCACGTGTGGAGCACCAGCATCGACCAGTTCGTGCGAGCCTGCAGGCGAGTTCGTGCCAGTCCCACATACACCTTGCACCATGTTGTTCCTGGCAAGACCTTCTGTCGAACACTTGGCGGGCGTTGGCATGGAGATTTCAGGGGCAGCATGGAACTCCATCACCAACTCTGCTAGGGCTTCCTCGGGCGTTGCTGGCTGTGGTACTGGCGCGATCGGCGATGTGGTTGACAGAGACGACGTAGCTGCTGCGCTGCTCTCTTCCATTGGAAGAAATTTTGCGAGTCTTCGTAGCAGGTCGGCTCGGAGCTCATCCAAGCTCGCCATGACCGGCTTCTCCTCGTTTGGCTCAAACTGGATCGCCGACGGTCACGTGCTCGTGCAGCGAGGTGTGCTCGAGGCCGCAGGTGCTGGGCAGGGGATTTGGGATTTTTTTTTGTGAGGAATTTTCGGTTGAAATATGGGGCGCGGATCCGAAGATCGGTGGCTCTGATACCACTGTAACCCACCCTTGGCCGCCGGTGAGGATCGGGGCGTGAGCCTGAGATACTAGTGGCTTGTGGTAGCCACCGGACCTGAAGGAGACGGGCTGGAGGTAGACGACGGGACAGGGGAGAGAGAAATTCAGACTTCGTCTATTCTGTTTCTGTTCTTCGATACTCTGATGCATCCCTAGCTGTCAAAGCAAGGCTGCCCAAGGCCCAGGATGACAAGGCCCAGGTCATGACAGGACGGCGAGCGGCTGCATCTAAGGGCATCTCCAGCCGTCCCCCCCGGAGCCCCCCAGAAGGCCCTTTTGGCGCCGCGCCGGCAAAATTGCGCCGTTTTCGCACCACTCGCCCCCCCAGAAGGTCAGATAGCGCCGTTTCGGCGGAAAATAGCGCCGGCGCACCCAGGCGAAACCCAGCCCACTGGGTTCGGCCTGGGAGGGCGAAATGGCGGGAAAGGCGACGTGGGCCAGCGCTGTCAGCGACGCGGGAGAAAATGGCGCGGAACGAGCCTCGCCTGGAGATGCCGCCACGAAGGTCGACCTGGACCCCGCGGCGGATGGGCGTGACGTCGTCGTCGTCGGGCACCTCCTCCTCCTCCGGCGTGCGAACAACGCCTTCTTCCCGGTACGCCCCACCCTCCGTGACGCCTCCCTCCCTCAACTCCGGTCGCCCTGCCCCCGTGCGCAGCGGCGCCCTGCGCATCGGCTCCTCCCAGCGCCGCGCGGCGTCGCCTCCTCGCTCCTTCCTCCGGCGCCTCGTCAAGGCCAAGAAGGAGCCCAAACAGGAGCCTGAGGAGGAGGAGGAGGAGGAGTGGCCCGGGTTGAAGGAGGCGGAGGAGGCCTCGTTCAACACCATCCAGTCGGCGACGGACGAATTCGCCGCCGACTGGAGCCTCCGCCAGTTCACGGAGGCGGAGCTGGAACGCCAGCGCCAGGCGCTCGCCGAGGTGGAGCGCAAGCGGGAGGAGCGCCAGCGGGCCGCCGTGGCCAATGCGGGCCGCCGCAGCCGCATCCCGCCTCCTCCCATGGCGTCGGAGATCGAGTACTACAAGCTCGACCCGAGCGACGATGAGGACGACGCCGTACAGTAGGTCCTGCTGCTGAGCAAGATGGAGCACGGCGGCGACGACGGCCAAGGCCCGAGCAGGCCCCCCGGCGGCGAGGACGGCTCCGACGACGACGACAGCGGCGGCGACTACAGCCAGGCGATCCGTGCGAGTCTGGGCCTAGTCTAGTCCAGTTTTTAGTTTTAATTTCTGCAATGTAAAATCTCGGCGAGTTTGCGCCACTATGATGAACTCGCCTTCTTTGCGCCATTTTTTGAATTTTTTGGCCGATACTTGGGTCTTGACACGACTGGTAAACGCGCCCCCCTAGGATCCAGTTTCGCGCCGTTTCGCGCCGCGGCAGCCCAAAAATAGCGCCGTTTTGGGCCCTGGGGGGGCATGACGACTGGAGATGCACTAAGGATTTGGGAGGCGTGAGGCGTGGTGACGGAAGATACCTTCCTCGTCGTGAGATGCACACTCGTTAATCCCGTATGTGCGTGCGGTTCCTTTCCAGCCGGCCAGCGGCAAGCGGCGAACGGCGGTCGGCATCTGCACTGCTCCGGCCGGAGCTACCTCGTGGATCTATACGTAAGGTATGTGTTCGTCTGTTCCTCATGTGTATTAGCTTGCGTATGGATTGGATCTTCATCTTCAATCAATTTATTTGCAGCCTTGATTGGGAGCGAAGGTGGTCAACTAAAATTGGACCGGCCGGGGCCCTGCGGTAGCTGCCACAACGCTAGCAATGGCCGCAAACTGGGCATCTAGCTTTTGCAATTTTACGTCAGCTTGCATGCTTGTCTCCGAGTGATGTCTGATTGGGACGAGGTAACTGGGCCATTATCTTCTCTACATTAATCTCACACAATCGCCTGCTGAAACCGATCTTGTGTTTTCAGTCAGCTTTTCTGCTTGGAGTGATGTGTTGTTAGCTTCAGTTGGTTCACACGTGATACGATGAGCACTTGGAGCTGTATAAGATGATTATGTTTCATCTTACCTTGATGCGTCATAAACTTTCTTCTGAATTTCATACATGGTGTTTCCAGTGCTCCAGATGATGACAGGAATAAGAAGAGCTAGCACGTCATGGCAGCAACATCTTGTCATTTCTCAATGGTGCACGTATCCCTGCTGCGTGTGTACAACCAAGGAGAAACACATGTTCAGAGATCATCTCTGTTCGCTGATCAGGAAATCGGTTTTGCGGTTACAAGTAGCGAGCTCTGCCTTGAGGGCCGGCTCTGCCGGTGCTAGTCACGGAGGTGACTGCTGTGCTCCGTTGAAGATGGCGGTGGCGCGGTCCGTTGGAAGAGGATGGCCCGGTGGACCAGCTAGCGGCGTGGGGGCCTGCCAGTCTTGCGAATAATGGCGGCGTCCTAGGGTTCCTCCTTGCATCAAGATGAAGACTTGTCGGATGTTGTTTCCGTCGATCTAGCTACCGTGGCGTGTTCCGGAAGGCTCCGCCGGCGAACTCCACTTGACGATTCATGCCTGAAGATTGCTGGATCGGGTGAGATTCGGTCGTGCGCACTCATGTTTTACTCTGGACGTTTGGGTTCATTGGAAGCGCTTCGAATCTCTGTTTGCTGTTAATATATCATGGGACATGTTCTCGTTCCATGGTGCTGACGGAGAATGTCATGTAAGTCAAGATCTGTGGACTAGCAATGGTGGTTCGAATCTTTCTGGCGATGAGGAATTGACTTGGTGTTTCGTGACTTGGAGCAGCGGCATGTAAGTGGGGCGACAACATACGTGAAGCCCAAAGTCCTACCTTTCAGGTGAAAATCTAAGGTCTGGCCTTAGTTGGTTGTACCTGACAGTGATCTTGCTGAAGACATTGTTTTAAGAGTGAGGACTATCTTCAGGGTGAAAACCCAAGGTCTGACCTTAATTGGTTGTGTCTGGCATCGTTCTTCTTGAAGGCGTTGCTTTTGAAGAAGTGGACATCAGGTGTTGTCTTGGTGTTGGTTGTGCGGCTGCTGCAAGGATTGTAACTCTGCATCGGGACTTTTCTTTTTATTTCTTCTTCTTATTGTATTTCGGCTATGTGCATCTGCAATAGCTTTGGTTATTGCGTTGTTGCAGAGGCTGGATGTAATTTGTATCTCCGCGATATTAATATACACTCTTTACCTAAAAACACTATGTGTTATGTACACTTAAGGGTTGTAAGGTGTTGAATTTTCTCTGAACCAACATTTGAGTCTTTCACACAAGCTGTACTTCAGGGATATGAAACCAAATAATATCGGCGTTGAAGGACATATTTTGGTCTGTCACACATATTTGGGATCCCAGAACGGAACTTCACCAGGTTCTTGTTAATTCATTTGTGTGATATGCGATGAGTTAAAATGTCAAGGACTCCCAGACAATGTTTGCAGAAACAAAATGTGTATTGATAGTTTCTTCAAGCTGTATTATTACTTATGTTGTATATAGTATAATCTGTCTGTATAATGCTGGTTGACAGTTTTAATTTATACTTGTCCATTAAGAGCACGGCACATGCTTTTCAGGGACACTATTCTAACCCCTTGCATTAGCAGTTGGCTGCTAAAGTTTAAAAGATGCAGTATCTTAAACCAGCTATGGCCTAAGTGAAGTATTTTTGAAGGTGCTCACTTTTCAGCATGTAAAAAATAGCATTCTGGATAGAACAAATGTATACTATATATCATGGTACTACGAGGAATTTTGAATGCTATTTGCTTACTATACGAGCTTTCGGATCGCTCTTTATTGCATAACAATGCTAAAAAATATTGATTTGGGATGGGAAAGCATTGTTAGACTTGTTAATTTGTTGTGTGCAAATTTAAGAGAGTATCTATTATCCGTGTAAATTTGTTTGCCCGTGGCAACGTACGGGCATTTTGCTAGTATAATCTACTCTATAATGCGGCCTAAGACCGTAGGTGTAGTACGTTAGGCGCGCCTGTGTTCGCGTAGGCTGCGCGCGCCTGTGTTAGCTATGCTATACTAAAACCGAAGCCCAAACCAAGGCCGAACACAATCTCGGCCCAGACTCGGCCCAGACCATAAGTTACTATCTGTAAGTCCGATCGATAACAACTCCAGAGGTCACGCTTCGTACGTCGGGCGACGTATCCGTGTGTGCCGAGTGACCCGCACCCGCGATCTCGGCCCAGACCAGAAGTCGTGATCTCTACGTCGCGCGTAGTTCCGATCGAAAAAAAAGTAGTTCCGATCGATCACTGGAAAGAGAAAAACTAATCCCATCGATGGACTAGACTCCTATACCAACAATGCTACTTTAATCAGATCTGTAGATGACATGTGCTCATCAGGGAACATCGGCGGTGGATCTCTCGGGCTCTCCATGGAAGCACATAAAGTTGCAGCAAAAAATTCAAATACTTCCTCCGATCCATATTAGTGGACACAACTTTGTCTAGATACACTTGTATCTAGTCTAAATATTTAACTAGATATATATGAATTTAGACAAATCTATGCCCACTAATATGGATCGGAGGGAGTATAATATTCACGGGCATTTGTCAAAAACCGAAACAGTCATTGATACCTTTTAATCGTATCTTGGAATCCACAGGCCAGATTGGAAAATTCCAAGTATAATATTCTTGAGAACGATTTGACATGAAGTACTGAATCCATATTCCACAAATCACCATTTGCTTGGTACTCGTGTGTGATATTATTCCTAAGCTTGTAAGGTAAACAAGGTTAACAGAAGCAACATGGTTTATTGACTATTTATCATATTATTTATGTGAAATGTTCTGTTGTCTATGGTTTATTGACTATTTATCATATTATTTATGTGAACTGTTCTATTTGTGTGTTTTAGATAAAATAAATGTTACTCCTAATTTTAAAATCTGGACCCGTTGCAACGCACGGGTAGTTTGCTAGCACGAGTAGTGTTCTTCCTCCCAGATTTTCGTCCGTTTGGTTTGGCACGTCGCGTAGGAAATTTCCGTTGTTTCGTACCTCGCCTTCGCTCGAACCCTGGTTCGTTTCGTGCGTTATGTGTGGTGTCTTCGATCGCCGAGTCATGATCGTTTCGGTTTCCTGGGTCCCGTACGACTCCAAGTCCTGATGCGATACGACAAATTTTGTTTTGTTTTAAGCTCTCGATATACTAGCCTCAGAAGCGGTGAGAGATCGGTCATTAGTCCGGCTAAAAACTCGCCCAGATCGCCATGGCCGAGCCCTCAGAGATCTCGTCCGTTGATGGACCAGCTATCTGTAATGTTATCGCCTCCTTCTCCAAACTTCTCTCCTGTCTCCGGCCTCCCGGATTGCAGCACAGCTTGGATAGATGGTCGCTGGACCAGATTTATGGGCGAAGGCTTGTTCACTGAATTGCCCTTCAGGGCCTTCTTCTCCTCCACGCAGCAGCTGCCGGTGTGCATGGCGGCCATGGCGCTGAAGGCTGGAGAGGTCCTGTAACGCACGATGCGGTGGTCGCACACAAGGCTGGTGGTGGCCAGCCGATTTCCGATTGGCTGTAGAGACGGTCGAGCATAGCGACCACGGAGTCTAAGACTGGCGCACCACACCGACTGACGAGTGTTAGACTCGGCAAATCCCAAGGTTATGCACCCCGGGTTGATTGAGGGGGAGAGAGATGAGCGCTGGTGATCACGACGGCTGACAAGCGAGGCGTTTTACCCAGGTTCAGGCTCCCGGAGGATAACACCCTACTTTCTGCTTGTCTGGTATTGATGACGAGTTGTGGCTACAATGGCGAGATGGCGATCTCACTAGGGTTTGTATGGCGGCTATGAGCGTACCCTAGAACGAGGGACCCTCCTAGCCTTTATATGAGTGGCTAGGTCTCGGGTGAACGGTGCCGATGGCACTTACAGGATAGACACGAGTCGTACGACCTAGTCGACTAGCTTGGGCCGCACGTCGTCCTTGTTGGGCCTTCCTTGGGCCTTGGCAGCCTTGGCGTGACCCAGGTATCATCACCGTGGGATAGTCGAAGGGTAGCCCCACGTCAGTAGCCCCCGAGTGCTTGGTCGAATCGTAGAGTCGGGCAAAGGACTCCTTTCTCCTGGGCACGCCGTCGGGTTCCTGAAAGAGACAAGTGAAATTGGTCGACTCCGGCCGTTTGGGGCTTATGGAGGATTCCTTAGTCGAACTGTCAACTGCAGGTAAAATACTGCGAGTGCAGCTTTAGCCGGTGATTTTTCGACTGCCATTGTTCAGAGTCACTCGGGAGCGCGAACAGCGCTCCCGATGGGAGTAGCCCCCGAGATTAAGCTTAATTGCTTGCAATTGAGGTTAAACTCAATTTTCTTCAGTCGAAAAGCCCGCTCCCGATGGGAGTAAGAGGAACTCGAGTAGAGTCGCATCTGGCTTTGTGTGACTTACTGTGTATTCAGCCTGTATGCTTACTGCAGGTTAATTCGGCTGATGAAGCTTACTAATGTTTCCTGTCACCCGAACACATGGTTCGAGTTCTTCGTCAGCACTGGATTGGTGAGGTAATTCAGCTGGGAAGCTTACTATGTTGCTTGGCACTCGAATACTCTGTTCGAGTTCTCCTTCGGCACTAGGCTTACTGGTGCAATTCAGCAGTCAAGCTTACTTTGTCACGTGGCACTCGAATGCTGCGTTCGAGTGCTCCTTCGGCTCTGTGGCTTACTTCGTACGCCTTGTGACGCTGACGTCAGCGCTGACGCTTCGTAGCACGCCTCTGCGTTCGATGGGACGTGACTGTGTGGCCCCACTGTCAGCATTTACTGGAGACAACAGTTACCGCTTTTAACTGGCGGTTTGGCGCGAAATTTTCGCGGAGAAATGATGACGCCTAGATTCCCGTGCGTAGTGGGCGGAGTGGCCGGCGACGGTTGCTCTCTCCGTGCGACACGTGGACGGTTGGATGATGATGTGGAGAGCAGTTTCTTCTTGGACGGCCAGGATGGATTGCTCGCGCAGTATAAAATTTTCACCGCGGTGGGGAATAGCCCATCTTCTCCATTCTGCCATCGTCTCCACTGCTCCCGCTCTGCCATTGCTGCGCTGCGCGCTTTCTGCTTCTCCTCCCCCCACCATGAGCAAGGTCACGATGAAGAGGGGAAGACCTTCGGCCGGCGCCGCCGCCGAGGCTAGCGTGATGAAGAAGTCGGAGGGTGACTGGACGAGGTCGTCGGTGAAGAAGGACGATCTCGACGCACTCCGCGAGCAGGGGCTGCTGCCGCCGGCGAACCAGGCAAAGGTGCGCGCGCCAGAGAAGGACGTGATCCCTGCCCCTCGCGAGGGGGAACGCGTGTGCTTCGTGGATTTTCTTCCGCGGGGCTTCGGGTTCCCTCTCCACGATTTTGTTCGTGGTCTCTTGTATGCCTATGGGATTCAGATCCACGATCTGACTCCCAATGGCGTCCTGAGCATCGCGAGCTTTATCGTGCTCTGCGAGTGCTTCATGGGGATCGCACCCCACTGGATGCTCTGGAAGCCGCTCTTCATGGTGCGGAAGAACGTGGGGAAGAACGGGCTGGTGTACCCCGTCGGCGGCTTCGGCATCCAGGTACGCGGCGACACCTCGTACTTCCAGATGAAAAAGTCGGACTCCGTCCAGGGGTGGCGGAAGAAGTGGTTCTACATCAGGTGCGACCAGGTCGGGCTCCCTAACTTTGCGCTTGACCGCGAGTTGCGGAAGACGAATGCGTGGGCGCACCCGCTGTCGAGGGAGGACAAGGAGGCAACGAAGCCTTTGCTGACGATTCTGCGCGGCCTACTGAAGACCTTGGGGCGCGAGTCGGGTGGCGTCCACCTGATGGCCACTTTCTTCAGGCTGCGGGTGCAGCCGCTTCGCGCTCGCGTCCACCCGAAGTGGGCGTACGAGGGCGTCGGCGACCCTGATCGGACGTCGCCGATCGAACTTGACGATGAAGCAGTGGAGTCAAAGGTGAGGGGCATCACCAGCCTCCGAGTCGTGGACTCCTGCAATGTGAAGTGTCCAGTCGAGTTGTACGGGCCAAACAACCCTGCGCCTGAGGTAAGTCTTTGTTGCTCTGGTACTTGTCTTGAATCTATTCATGTCGAGTCCCGTTGCCTGACCCGACAATTACTTGTTGACAGGGTCGTTCGACTCTGGTGAGCCTTCCTCCACTGATGGAGAATGGTCCTCATGACGAGGCGGCGTTCCCTGAAGAGGAGGAGCTTGAAGATGACATTCCCCCCGCCACTTCTCCGAGTGAGTCATTGGAGGATGACGAGGAGGAGGATGAGCAGCCGCTGCATAAGCGACCGAGGCACAGGCGTTGCGACTCTGCGTCAGCTTCGTCACCCGTAAAGGATGCATACATGGAAGGTGATGAAGATGGCGGGCAGTCGTCGGGCACGAGGCATCTTGATGACGTGGCCGACCCGCTGGTCGTGCCTCCCATCAGCTCTACACTGCCAACGGAGTTCGCGCGGATGGCTTCCGTCTCACTGGGCAGCGAGGATGACGTTGATGGCGCCAGGTTACTGGCGTAACCTTCACCTTGTTTGCAGATTGGTCTTCCAAGTTTTTCGAGTCCAATTGAGTAGGTTTTCTCTTCGTTGTTCTAGTGAGCACACTGGTGCTGTGAATTCCCCTCCACACGAGATGGAGCACACTTCTGCCCCGTCAGTCGAGCAAGCTGTGCAGGTGACTGTGGAGCGCACTCGGGCGACTAAGCCGTTGGCCGTGAAGGCTTCGACTTCCTCCGCGCCTGTGAAAGCTGCTGGCGCGACTCCGACCGACGCTGGGCTGCTTGAGCATGTAAGTGTTTTCTGACTTGATTTGTAGATTCCTGTATCGGGTGCGTGGACAGCGCTCCCGATGGGAGTAGCCCCCGAAGGTGTGCGTGACTAGTATAGTCGGGCGCAGCTTGATATGCCTTGTGTTTTTTGCAGCCATATTACCGCCAACAGATGGAGGGAGCTGCGGCCTTCGTTCGCCTGGAGCAGGAGAGGGACCAACTCCGCTTTGCGCTGGAGGAGTCGAATAGTAAGTGTGAACCTCTGTATTTGAGTGGTGTGTTGACTGCCTCTGTAGCTGACTTTGCTCTGTTGATCCGTGTAGGCGAGAAAGAGAGCGCAGAGAAATGGGTCGCGGAGCTGGAGAAGCTGCTGGGTGAGTCGCAGGAGCGTGAACAGGCTCAGAGCGACCAAGAGAAGACACATGTCGACCGCTTGCTCGCACTCGCCGGTGTCCTTGGACGTAAGTCTTTCGGCTTGATGCCTACTTTGACTGTTGATGCCCGACGGGTGTAACTGTGCTTCTTTTTGTTGTTCAGAGTTTTGCGGAGGCGCCCCTCCGGAAGGAAGTTCAAGCGACAACGTCGGCTTCGCGCAGGCTGTTGGCTTTGTCGACCGTGCCTGCGCGTATGCGTCCGCAGCGCTGCAGCAGTCGACGGCGGCACTGCAGAAGTCGACGGGGGCTTTGGCGACCGTGCACCGGAGCATCTTCCCCAGCAAGCCGCCACCTGATGCTGTCGACGCACTCGCCGCTCCGTTTGAGGGCAATGCGACCACGCTGGCAGACTTCACTCGAGCGCAGATGGTACGCGGCTCAGAGTTAACATTCCAGCTCATCCTTGGTCATGAGGTCGCGGGCGACTTCGAGAAAGTTGTCAGCGACTTCCCTCGAAAGCCCGATGGCAAGACCTTGTCGCTCAGCGGGGTGAAGGCGCAGGCGAGTCAGCTGGCGGGGAAGCTGGTCTCCACCTTTGAGAGGAGGATCGCCAAGCTTGCAGAGTTGGCCGCTGCTAGGAAGGGCCGATCCCAGTCGGAGTCGGTCGCGTAGTCTAGTTTGCCCTTCGGGGCTTCTTTCTTTTAGACCGCCATGTTGTAATGAACAAGTATTTTGCGAATCCTTTTGGCCTTGACTGTTGCTTCTATGGATGTCGAGTCTTTGTTTCGAGTTTCTCTTGTGCTACTTGATTGCCTTGATTGTCTTGATTGCTTGGCTTGACGCTGTCGAATTTTGACAGTATGAGATGGGCGAGACTCCGAGGGTCGTCGGAACGACTGGCGTCGATGAAGAGGAGGATACTTCTTCGGCTGCGCCCAACCGCCGTCGCCATCAAGCTCCTCCAGCTCCTGCGCGAAGTGCGAATGATCAACGAGTGATCACCTTCATGAGGAATAAGGTGGTTGAGCTCGAGTCGAAGCTGAGGAACGCCGAGTTGAGGCTAGAGCGCCTGAGGTCACAGCCTGGTGTGCAGTTCTCCCAGCGAGAAGAGTTTTTGCTAGGCGAGATCGATCTGATCAGTCGGCAGTTGCAAGGTTGGTCTTCTAGCACTGTGCTTCGACTTCCTTTTCCTTTTGCTATGCTGAATGTGGGGTCTTGATGCAGACGTGAACCCCGACCTGGGTGCTGAGCAAACTCGAGTGGATGAGCGGGTGGAAAGAGAGGCCGCAGGTGACTCACTCGAAGCGCGCCAGTTTTGGTCGAGCAAGTCCAAGGGTAAAATACTGGCGTGCATGTTGGATCGCGCCTGGCGGGCTGCCGTGCTTCTGGAAGGCTGCAGAAAGACTCTCTGGCAGATCAACCGGGTGTATTTTCCACATAATGAGCAGCCTAACGGACTGGCTGCACTGTTGGAGAAGTTCCGAGAAGGCGCTGCGCTGAAGGAGGTCGTGCATGCTCAAATCATGGCAGGGGCCAATGTGGCGCTGGCGTATGTGCGGATGCATCGGCCTAACCTTCCACTGCACAAGGTGCTTGACGGCTTGCCTGGTGATGATGACTACGCTGAGACCCTTGCGGCTGCACACCAGATGATTCGTCAAGTCCAGGATTTGAGTGAGCGCCTTGTAGGGCCACTCGATGCGCCAAAGGCTGAGCCTGTAGAATAGAAGTAGCTGGTTGTTGTTGTACAGTATTAGTTTGTAAAGGCAAATTTGCCAAGTGGAAATATGAATGTATGTATGACGAGGTGGGGGTAGCCCCCGAGTGAATGAATTGTATCTTGTAGACATATGTAAACCTGTATGGCGCAACTCTGAGCGGATCGAGTGTGGCCTAGGATTTTGAGAGTCGAACCCGTAGGGCGTAGCCCCCGAGTGCTTCGAGTGTCACTGACGTTATTTGGGGTTAGACTTGTGCGGCGCAGCCCCCGAGTGGGTCGAGTGGCGGCCTAGGTGTTGACTTAGACCTGTGCGGCGCAGCCCCCGAGTGCGTCGAGTGGCGGCCTAGGATTTTGAGTTTGGACCTGTGTGGCGCAGTGATACGTCTCCAACTTATCTATAATTTCTCATGTTCCATGCTAGTTTTATGTCAATACCTACATGTTTTATTCACACTTTATAATATTTGTATGCATTTTCTGGGACTAACCTATTAACAAGATGCCACAGTGCCAGTCCCTGTTTTCTGCTGTTTTTGGTTTCAGAAAAGTTGTTCTGCAAATATTCTCAGAATTGGACGAAACAAAAGCCCACAGGCCTATTTTTCACGGAGTATTCCAGAAGACCGAAGAGGAGTCGAGGAAGGCCAGCAGGGGGCCCTCCCCATGGGCCGGCGCGGGGGGCCCACCACCGCGCCGCCATGTGGGGGGGAGCCCCCTGGCTCCCCCGACGCTGCCCCTTCTCCTATTTATTCCTTCGTCCCCGAAAACCCTAGTACTGAGAACCAAAATTCCAGAAAAGTTCCAGAGACGCCGCCGCCGTCAACCCTAACTCGGGGGGTTCAGAAGTTCTCCTCCGGCACCCTGTCGGAGAGGGGAATCATCACCGGAGGGCTCTACATCACCATGCCCGCCTCCGGACTGATGCGTGAGTAGTTCATCCTTAGACTACGGGTCCATAGCAGTAGCTAGATGGTTGTCTTCTCCACATGTGCTATCATGTTTAGATCTTGTGAGCTGCCTATCATGATCAAGATCATATTATTGTAATGCTACATGTTGTGTTTATTGGGATCCGATGAATATGGAATACTATGTCAAGTTGATTATCGATCTATTATATATGTGTTGTTTATGATCTTGCATGCTCTCCGTTGCTAGTAGAGGCTCTGGCCAAGTTGATACTTGTAACTCCAAGAGGGGGTATTTATGCTAGATAGTGGGTTCATGCCTCCATTGAATCTGGGACAGTGACAGAAAGTTCTAAGGTTGTGGATGTGCTGTTGCCACTAGGGATAAAACATCAATGCTTTGTCTAAGGATATTTGTGTTGTTTACATTACGCACCGTACTTAATGCAATTGTCTGTTGCTTGCAACTTAATACTGGAAGGGGTGCGGATGCTAACCCGAAGGTGGACTTTTTAGGCATAGATGCATGCTGGATGGCGGTCTATGTTCTTTGTCGTAATGCCCTAAGTAAAACTCATAGTAGTCATCATGATATGTATGTGCATTGTTATGCCTTCTCTATTTGTCAATTGCCCAACTGTAATTTGTTTACCCAGCATGTTAGTTATCTTTTATGGAGAGACACCACTAGTGAACTATGGACCCCGGTCCATTCTTTTACATCTGAAATACAACCTACTGCAATCATTGTTCTCTTTTGTTTTCTGCCAGCAAACATCATTTTCCACACCATACGTTTAATCCTTTGTTTTCAGCAAGCCGGTGAGATTGACAACCTCACTGTTAAGTTGGGGCAAAGTAGTTTGACTGTGTTGTGCAGGTTCCAAGTCAACCGCCAGGAGCTGCTGGAGGTCTTGCACTTCCATCCCCTTCGACACCACCTGTTTTCTGGCGCCGTTGACACCTTCACGTGATCTTCATCTCCTACTGGTTCGATAACCTTGGTTTCTTACTGAGGGAAAACTCGCTGCTGTACTCATCATACCTTGCTCTTGGGGTTCCCAACGGACGTGTGCTTTACCGTCATCAAGCCTGTTTTCTGGCGCCGTTGCCGGGGAGATCAAGACACGCTGCAAGGGGAGTCTCTCACACCCAATCTCTTTACTTTGTTTATTGTCTTGCTTTATTTTATTTTCTGTCTTGTTTGCTTTCTTTATATCAAAAACACACAAAAATTAGTTACTTGTTATACTTTATTTAATTCGGTTTTTACTTTGTTAATTTTTATTATTGCTAAAATGAGTAGTCCTGAAGTTGAAGTTCGTTCGTTTAAGCAACAAGGTGGAGAAAGTTTTAAAGATGCTTGGTATAGAATTAGTGATGCTCATCATAGGTGTATTAAGAAACACTCCACTATAATCCTCCTTAGGAACTTTTATGTTGGTATCTCTAGTTGGAATAGGTATGTTCTTGATACTCTTACAGGGGGTAATTTCCTAGGCACTCCTGCTTTAGAATCTAGTTACATCATTGAGAGTCTAGTTGGAATACCACCTGTTAATGAAACTAAAACTGAAATCTCTCTTGAGGATGTCATGAAAAAGTTGGAGGCCATAAAGAAAAATCTTCCAAGTGTTGAGACTAAATTGGGAATATTACTTGATAATACTGATAAACTTGATAAATCCCTAGGAGGAATTAATGAAAGAGTTGCTGTTTTAGAAACTTGTGTTATCCATGATAATCAAACCCATAGGATTGGTGAACTTGAAGAAGCTATGGGAACCTTGGGTTCAACTTTTTCTTCTCTTAAGTTTAAGGAGAAGGCTTATGTGGGTAAAGAGCAAAAGTTCATGTATGTCCCTAAGATGCCTAAGCCAGAGAATCATTATGAGCTTAAAATTGATAAAACCCTTAGTACAACTATGGGAAATTTAGATAATGGAGCATCTAAGATACCTTTTGCGACAAGTTGTGTTTTTAAGGAAAATTATGATGTTGATGCTTCTTCTCTTGACGTTTCTTGATTTTCACTTTCTGCGCCTAGCTGAAAGGCGTTAAAGAAAAGCGCTTATGGGAGACAACCCATTATTTTATTTCTGAAATTTTTGTTTTATTTTTTGAGTCAAGGTACTGCCTACTACTGTAGCAACACCTTTGTATCTTTATTTTCTTCCATTGTTGTGCCAAGTAAAGTCTTTGATAGAAAGTTGATACTAGATTTGGATTTCTGCGCAGAAACATATTTTTAGCTGTCACGGTTTTGAGCTTTTCTCTCTGTAGAAAAATCTTAAACTTCTGAAAAAATTCATGCGTAATCCTCAGATATGTACGCAACTTTCATTAAACTGGAGCTTTTCATCTGAGCATGTTAAGTGCCTCGAAAAAATTCGTATTTACTGACTGTTCTGTTTTTGACAGATTCTGCCTTTTATTTCGCATTGCCTCTTTTACTGTGTTTGAATGGATTTATTTGCTCCATTAAATTTCAGTAGCCTTGGGTAATGTTCAGAAGTGTTGGGAATGATTTTGTCCTTGCTGAACATGTGAATTTTTGATTATGCACTAACCCTCTAATGAGCTTGCTTTGAGTTTGGTGTGAAGGAAGTTTTCAAGGATCAAGGAGGATGATATAATATGATCAAGAAGAGTGAAAAGCCTAAGCTTGGGGATTCCCCCGTGGTTCATCCCTGCATATTTCAAGAAGACTCAAGCGTCTAAGCTTGGGGATGCCCAAGGCATCCCCTTCTTCATCAACAACTTATCAGGTCACCTCTAGTGAAACTATATTTTAATTCCGTCACATCTTATGTGCTTTGCTTGGAGCGTCTTTGTGCTTTTATTTTCATTTTGTTATTTTAGTTTTCTGAATAAATCGGATCCTAACATGCTTGTGTGGGAGAGAGACACGCTCCGCTTTTTCATTTGAACACTTGTGTTCTTCGTTTTTATTTAATGTTCATGGCGAAAGCTGAAAGCCTCAGCATTTATTTTCATGTTCATGGCGGAAACTGAAAGCCTCAGCATTTATTTTTCATGTTCATGGCGAAAGCTGAAAGCCTCAGCAATTATTGTTTATGTTTATGGCGAAAGCTGAAAGCCGCAGCACTTATTGTTATTTGGTTGGAAACAGAAAATGCTTCATGTGGTAGTTGGCATATTGTCTTGAATAATTTGATGCTTGGAAATTGTTTTGAGCTCTCAAGTAGATCATGTTTAAGCTCTTGCATCATGTAGTTTAAGCCTATTAGTGGAGAACTACCGTAGAGCTTGTTGAAATTTGGTTTGCATGATTGGTCTCTCTAAGGTCTAGATATTTTCTGGTAAAAGTGTTTGAGTAACAAGGAAGACAGTGTAGAGTCTTATAATGCTTGCAATATGTTCTTATGTAAGTCTTGCTGTACCGGTTTATACTTGTGTTTGCTTCAAACAACCTTGCTAGCCAAAGCCTTGTACTGAGAGGGAATGCTTCTCGTGCATCCAAAACCTTGAGCCAAAACCTGTGCCATTTGTGTCCACCATAACTTCCTATTATGTGGTATTTTCTGCCATTCCAAGTAAATACTTCATGTGCTACCTTTAAACAATTCAAAAGCTACTATCTTTTATTTGTGTCAATGTTTTATAGCTCATGAGGAAGTATGTGGTGTTTTATCTTTCAACCTTGTCATTTACTCATGACAGACTTTCACCAATGGACTAGTGGCATATACATCCGCTTATCCAATAATTTTGCAAAAAGAGCTGGCAACGGGGTGACCAGCCCCAATTAATTAACTTACATTAATAATTCTCTTCACATGTTTTGCCCTGATTTATCAGTAAGCAACTTAATTTGCAATAGACACTCCTCCAATGTATGTGAAATGTTGGAAGGCACCCGAGGATTCGGTTAGCCATGGCTTGTGAAAGCAAAGGTTGGGAGGAGTGTCATCTATAAATAAAACTAAAATACATGTGTAAACAAAAGAGAAGAGGGATGATCTACCTTGCTGGTAGAGATAACGTCCTTCATGGGAGCCGCTCTTGAAAGTCTGGTTGACAAGGGGGTTAGAGTGCCCACTACCATTCGTTGACAACAACAAACACCTCTCAAAACTTTATTTTTATGCTCTCTATATGATTTCAAAAACTTGAAAAGCTCTAGCACATGATTTAATCCCTGCTTCCCTCTGCGAAGGGCCTATCTTTTACTTTATGTTGAGTCAGTTTACCTACTTCTTTCTATCTTAGAAGCAAACACTTGTGTCAACTGTGTGCATTGATTCTTACATGCTTGCTTATTGCACTTATTATATTACTTTGTGTTGACAATTATCCATGAGATATGCATGTTGAAAGTTGAAAGCAATTGCTGAAACTTAAATCTTCCTTTGTGTTGCTTCAAAACCTTTTATTAAGAATCTATTGCTTTATGAGTTAACTCTTATGCAAGACTTTTTGATGCTTGTCTTAAAGTACTATTCATGAAAAGTTTTTGCTATTTGATTCAGTTGTTTAGTCATTATCTATTTGTTATCAAATTATAGACCATTGCTTTGAGTCACTTCATTCATCTCATATGCTTTACAATAGTATTGATCAAGATTATGTTGGTAGCATGTCACTTCAGAAATTATTCTTTTTATCGTTTACCTACTCGAGGGCGAGTAGGAACTAAGCTTGGGGATGCTTGATACGTCTCCAACGTATCTATAATTTCTTATGTTCCATGCTAGTTTTATGTCAATACCTATATGTTTTATTCACACTTTATAATATTTTTATGCATTTTCTGGGACTAACCTATTAACAAGATGCCACAGTGCCAGTCCCTGTTTTCTGTTGTTTTTGGTTTCAGAAAAGTTGTTCTGCAAATATTCTCGGAATTGGACGAAACAAAAGCCCACAGGCCTATTTTTCACGGAGTATTCCAGAAGACCGAAGAGGAGTCGAGGAAGGCCAACAGGGGGCCCTCCCCATGGGCCGGCGTGGGGGGCCCACCGTCGCGCCGCCATGTGGGGGGGGAGCCCCCTGGCTCCCCCGACGCTGCCCCTTCGCCTATTTATTCCTTCATCCCCGAAAACCCTAGTACCGAGAACCAAAATTCCAGAAAAGTTCCAGAGACGCCGCCGCCGTCAACCCTAACTCGAGGGGTTCAGAAGTTCTCCTCCGGCACCCTGCCGGAGAGGGGAATCATCACCGGAGGGCTCTACATCACCATGCCCGCCTCCGGATTGATGCGTGAGTAGTTCATCCTTGCACTACGGGTCCATAGCAGTAGCTAGATGGTTGTCTTCTCCACTTGTGCTATCATGTTTAGATCTTGTGAGCTGCCTATCATGATCAAGATCATATTATTGTAATGCTACATGTTGTGTTTGTTGGGATCCGAAGAATATGGAATACTATGTCAAGTTGATTATCGATCTATTATATATGTGTTGTTTATGATCTTGCATGCTCTCCGTTGCTAGTAGAGGCTCTGGCCAAGTTGATACTTGTAACTCCAAGAGGGGGTATTTATGCTAGATAGTGGGTTCATGCCTCCATTGAATCTGGGACTGTGACAGAAAGTTCTAAGGTTGTGGATGTGTTGTTGCCACTAGGGATAAAACATCAATGTTTTGTCTAAGGATATTTGTGTTGTTTACATTACGCACCGTACTTAATGCAATTGTCTGTTGCTTGCAACTTAATACTGGAAGGGGTGCGGATGCTAACCCGAAGGTGGACTTTTTAGGCATAGATGTATGCTGGATGGCGGTCTATGTTCTTTGTCGTAATGCCCTAAGTAAAACTCATAGTAGTCATCATGATATGTATGTGCATTGTTATGCCTTCTCTATTTGTCAATCGCCCAACTGTAATTTGTTTACCCAGCATGTTAGTTATCTTTTATGGAGAGACACCACTAGTGAACTGTGGACCCCGGTCCATTCTTTTACATCTGAAATACAACCTACTGCAATCATTGTTCTCTTTTGTTTTCTGCAAGCAAACATCATTTTCCACACCATACGTTTAATCCTTTGTTTTCAGCAAGCCGGTGAGACTGACAACCTCACTGTTAAGTTGGGGCAAAGTAGTTTGACTGTGTTGTGCAGGTTCCAAGTCAACCGCCAGGAGCTGCTGGAGGTCTTGCACTTCCATCCCCTTCGACACCACCTGTTTTCTGGCGCCATTGACACCTTCACGTGATCTTCATCTCCTACTAGTTCGATAACCTTGGTTTCTTACTGAGGGAAAACTCGCTGCTGTACTCATCATACCTTCATCTTGGGGTTCCCAACGGACGTGTGCTTTACCGTCATCACGCAGCCGCCGAGTGGGTTCGAGTGGCGGCCTAGGTTTGACTTAGTCCTATATGGCGCAGCCCCCGAGTGCTTCGGGTGGCGGCCTAGGATTTTGAGTTTGGACCTGTGTGGCGCAGCCCTCGAGTGGGTTCGAGTGGCGGCCTAGGTTTGACTTAGTCCTGTATGGCACAGCCCCCGAGTGGATTCGAGTGGCGGCCTAGGATTTTGAGTTGAACCTGTGTGGCGTAGCCCCCGAGTGCGTCAAGTGGCGGCCTAGGTTTTGACTTAGACCTGTGTGGCGCAGCCCCCGAGTGGATTCGAGTGGCGGCCTAGGATTTTGAGTTGAACCTGTGTGGCGCAGCCCCCGAGTGCGTCGAGTGGCGGCCTAGGTTTTGACTTAGACCTGTGTGGCGCAGCCCCCGAGTGGATTCGAGTGGCGGATTAGGATTTTGAGTTGAACCTGTGTGGCGCAGCCCCCGAGTGCGTCTAGTGGCGGCCTAGGTTTGATGTTGCTTTTTGACTAAAAAAGTAAAGGGGAGAGCTTGTTCCACAAATCACTTTATTGATATTTGCGAGCAGGACGCCTCATTAAAACCCTTCCAGTCCCCTCAGGTACCCTGATAAGGGAAAGAGTGCGTCTGAAACCTGCTGCCTTGACATGTATGCTTTGTTACAATGGGGAGTCGACTAGGCGTAGAAACGGCGCAGCTGCGCAACGTTCCATGGGTTGCTGCAGACTGTTCCTGTCTTTGAGTCCTTTAGGCGGTAGGCTCCGCCGCCGATTGCTTCTGTCACGATGTATGGGCCCTCCCATGGGGAGGCGAGCTTGTGCACCTTCTTCTGCTTGAGGCGAAGGACTAGGTCGCCTGGAACGAATGCTCTTGGCCGTAGTCGCCGCCCGTGATAGTTGCGCAGGTCCTGCTGGTACACGGATGAGCGGGTGAGGGCGATGTCGCGCGCTTCGTCCAGGGTGTCCATGTCGTCCTCGAGTGCTTCTTCTGCGTCAGATTCATCGTAGGCCACCACTCGTGGCGCGTCAAACTTGATGTCGCAAGGCATGACTGCCTCTACGCCATAGACCATGAAGAATGGAGTGTACTGGGTGGATCTGTTCGGTGTGGTGCGGAGGCTCCAAAGCACAGATGGCAGCTCTTCGACCCAGGCGCCGGCGGCGCGCCTCAGCGGCACTCGTAGGCGCTTCTTGATGCCTTTGCAGACTAGGCTGTTAGCCTTTTCGACTTGCCCATTGGACTGGGGTGCGAGACAGACGTGTAGTTGAGCTTGATGCCTTGCTCAGAGCAGAAATCCTTGAACTCTTCGGCTGTGAAGTTTGTGCCGTTGTCGGTGATGATGCCATTCGGCACCCCGAACCTGAAGATGATGGACCTGATGAAGTTAACTGCTGAGGATGCAGTCGAACTTGTGATGGGCACGGCTTCGATCCATTTGGTAAACTTATCGACTGCTACCAGGAGGTGAGTGTGCCCTCCTAGCGAGGATTTCTTGAGCGGACCCACCATGTCGAGCCCCCACTGAGCGAAGGGCCAGGCGAGTGGTATGGTCTTCGGTGCAGATGCCGGCGCGTGCGGCTTGTTGGCGAACTCCTGGCAGCCGAGGCATTTCCTCACGAGCTCCTCAGCGTCTTGCATTGTAGTGGGCCAGTAGAACCTGGCTCGTAGGGCTTTGGCCACCAAGGCACGACTGCTAGCATGATGCCCACAGATGCCAGCATGAATCTCGAGTAAGATAGCTTGACCGTCGATTGGATCAACGCACCTTTGCAGGACTCCTGAGATGCTTCTCTTGTAGAATGACGCGCTTGGCCTCGACTGGGTTGACTGGTAACCTTTGATGCAGTATGTAAGCCAGGTATGGGCTCGTCCATGTGGGCTCGACCAGCAGAACCTCCATTTGCTCCTTCTCATTGCTTTGCGGGTCGGCGATGCTTGTTGGCGGTGTAGAGGAGTCTGGCGCGGATTGAAGCTTGACTGACCGCTGAGTTATGCGCTCGAGGAAGACGTCGGGTGGCACCTGCGCCTTGTCTGAGCCCAGGTTGGCGAGGATGTCGGCTTCTTCGTTGCTTTCGCGGCCGATGTGCCGCAACTCGCAGCCGTCGAAGGTTCCCTCCAGCTGGTTGTACAAGTCTCTGTAGGCGATCATGTTGTCGGCGATGGCGTCGCAGGCCTTCATGGTTTGCTGCACGACGAGGTAGGAGTCGCCGTAGATCATGAGGTGGGTAGCACCGCAGTTCTTGGCCATCCGCATGCCATGGATGAGGCCTCGTACTCGGCCTCGTTGTTAGATGGTGTTGGGAAGTCCATCTGCAGCACGTACTTCAGTTTATCGCCTTTGGGGGAGATGAGGATGACTCCCGCCCCGGCTGACCTGAACTTCTTGGAGCCGTCAAAATACATTGTCCATGCGTTGGACAAGTCTGGGACGTCCGGCAGCTGGGCCTCTATCCACTCTGTGGTGAACTCTGGGAGGACTTGGGCCTTGATTGACTTCGGGTGAGCGTATTTCAGCCCCCAGGGTCCTAGCTCGACCACCCACTTGGCGACTCGTCCTGTCGCGCATTGGTTGTTGAGGATGTCGGAGAGCCCTGAAGAGCTTACCACCGTGATCGGGTGCTCGAAGAAGTAGTGGATGACCTTTCGTGAAGTCATGAAGACTCCGTAGGCCAGCTTCTGGTAGTGCGGGTAGCGTTGCTTGGACAGGGTAAGAACCTCGCTGAGGTAGTACACCGGTCGCTGGACAGGGTGACTGTGCCCTTCTTCTTCTCGTTCTACCACAAGTACCGTGCTGACCACTCTGTTTGTTGCTGACACGTAGAGGTACAGCGGCTCGTTCTCCATTGGTGCGACCAGTACGGGAGAAGTCGTCAAGGTTTTCTTGAGCTGGTCGAATGCATCTTGCGCTTCTTCTGTCCACTCGAACTTGTCTGTCTTCTTCATCAGTTGGTAGAAAGGCAAGGCCTTCTCACCCAACTTACTAATGAACCGGCTGAGAGCTGCGACTCGGCCGGCTAGGCGCTGAACCTCGCGGAGTTTGGTTGGTGCTGGCATCGTGAGTATGTTTTGCACCTTCTCGGGGTTTGCTTCGATTCCTCTTGCAGAAACGAGGTACCCTAGTAGTTCTCCGGCTGGCACGCCGAAGACGCACTTGTCCGGGTTCAGCTTGATCTGATACTCGTCGAGGGCGGCGAAGACCTTGCGGAGGTCGGCGATGAGGGTGTACTCCTTGCGGGTGGTGACGACGATGTCGTCGACGTAGACTTGGACGATCTGCCCGATGAGCCCCTTAAGGCATGCTTGCATCGTGCGCTGGTATGTGGCACCAGCGTTCTTCAACCCGAAGGGCATCGTCTGGTAGCAGAAGACGCCGTCGGGTGTGATGAATGTTGTCTTCTCTTCATCATCGACGTTCAGCCTGATCTGCTGGTAACCTGAGTAGGCGTCAAGGAAGGACAGGCGCTCGCAGCCTGCGGTCGAGTCGATGATCTGGTCTATCCGCGGGAGCGGGAAATGGTCTTTGGGGCAGCATTTGTTGAGGGCGGTGAAGTCGACGCACATGCGGAGTTTCTTCGTCTTCTTCTTCTCCACCTGGACCGGGTTGGCGACCCAGTCTGAGTCCTTTATCTCTCGGATGAACTTGGCGTTCAGCAGTCGATCGATTTCTTTGCTGATTTCGTCTCGCTTGGGCCCGGAGAAGCGTCGCATGGCCTGCTTGACGGGTTTGGCGTCCTTATGGACCTTTAAGAAGTGCTCGGCGAGGTTCCTAGGTATCCCTGGCATGTCAGAGGGTTGCCATGCAAAGATTCTCCAGTTCTCACGTAGAAACTCGACGAGCGCGCCTTCCTATGCAGGAGTCAGACTCGACGATACTTTGACCGTCTTGCCGGCGTCAGACGGGTGGACCTGATGGGTGGTTGTATCGTCAGTCGCGCTGAAGGCAGCGTCCTTGGCTGGCTTCTTGCGGGCTGGGAAGATGGTCTTGTCGTTGTCGAGTGCCATTGCCTCGAAGTGCTCTTCGACTCCAAAGAACTCTGAGATCCTGCTGAACTCGCGGTCGCAGCTGTTGGAGCTGTTGAAGTCGCCGTGTACCGTGATGACGCCCTTGGGTCCAGGCATCTTGAGCATGAGGTAGGCGTAGTGAGGTACTGCCATGAACCTGGCAAAGGTTGGGCGCCCGAGTATCACGTGGTACTGCGATTTCCAGTCGACTACCTCGAAGTCGATCGACTCCCTCCTGAAGTGTTCAGGTGTGCCGAAGATAACGTCGAGTGTGATCATTCCTATGGGCGTGATTGCTTGCCCTGGTACTATGCCGTGGAAGGTGGTCTCGGATTCTGGCAGGTTCTCCGTCGACCTTTTTATCCTTCTGAGGGTGTCGGCGAAGATGATGTTGATGTCGCTGCCTCCGTCCATGAACACCTTTTTCAGGGTGTAATCCCCGATCAGGGCTTCGACTACCAGGGCGGCGTGCCCGGGTCGAGGTACTGCAGGCGGGTGGTCTGCCCTGGAGAACGTGATTGGTGTCTCTGACCCTCGCAGGTAGTCTGGTATCGCGGGTGGACAGGTGATGGCTTGGAAGACTTGGCGGGTGATGAGCTTCTGGGTCCTATTTGAGGGGTGCCCCTTCTGTATCATGTTGAGATGTCCGCGTGCAGCTGGGTACGCGTCGTGTGCTGCTAGTTGGGCTTCTTGCTGCGGCTGCTGCTGCTGCTGGGGATATGCGCCCGCCGCTTGTGCTGGGTTGGCAGCTGCGGGTGCTTACGCTGCCTGGATGGCCAGTTGCGCGACTGGCTGCGCTACGGGTGCTGGAGTGATGATCTGTTGCATGGCCTCGTAGATCTTGCGTGCCTTGCGGCAGTCCTTTAGCAGGTGGTTGGAGCCCCATTTGCCCGTTTCCGGGTTCCTGAACATGTGATGCTTGCAGGGTTGCTCCAGCTCCTCGGCTGGGGTCAGTGCGCGCCTCCACTCGCGCTTTTGGCCCCCGTCGCTGCGGTAGTTGCTGCCACCGCTTCGATTGTACTGTCCCTGGCTGAACTGGCGTCCTTGGTCACCGCTGCTTCGGCTGTACTGGCGACCTTGATCATACTGGCGACTGCTGTCGCGTGCTTCTTCGCGGGGGGTTTGGTATCCCGCCGCTACTAACTCAATCGAGTCAAGGTTGTTGTAACGTGGTTTCTTCTTGTGGCGTCCTTCCCGCCAGTTGCTCGGTCCGGCTTCGCCCTTCGGGGAGTAGAGTGGGTTATCGCGGACTGAGTTCTCTCCGTCCGCCCATTGATTGGCTATCTTCATGAGCTCGATCATATTCTTCGGCTGGAGCCTACCAAACTCTTCGCGGAGGTCGCGGCGGGAGACACCGTGCATGAAGGCATCCATCACTCGATCTTCTGAGGCTGTCTCCATGGTGTTGCGGAGCAAGGTCCAACGCTGGATGTATGAACGGAGCGGCTCGTCTCGTCCTTGCTTGCAGGCTTGCAACTCGACGTAGGTCGTTGGCCTTGAGTAAGTCCCGAGGAAGCCCTTGATGAAGGCCTCCGCGAACTCTTCCCAAGTCCTGAAGGAGTTCTTGGGTTGGGTGTTGAGCCACCCGCGTGCCTCCGCGAACTCTTCCCAAGCTGGATGTATTGCATCGCCGTGGTCGAAGTACCGCCCTGGCAGGTGCAGGCGATGAGGTAGTCTTCGCCCAGAGCCGCGGGTCTTGTTTCCCGTCGTACTTGGCCGTCTCGGCCGTGAGCTTGAAGCCCTTGGGCATTCGAGTGTCGCGGATGTTGAAGCTGAAGACGGCGGCGCCGCACGGCTCGAAGTCGCCGTCGGCCCAATCGTCCGGGTTCGACGTGCTGATCGTCCGCTGGGTGCGATGGCGGTCCACCGTTCTTTGCGTGATGACGTTGCGGAGGTCCTCCCCCGGCTGTGGTTGCCTCAGTGGTCTGGCCGCTGAGCCTACGAGCACTGCAGGCTCGCGGGCGTGGCGGCCTCGCTCTTCGCGTGCTGGTTCGGCTGGCGTCTTCGACTGCCTTGATGGACATGATTTGCTGCTTGTGGAGGAGGGCACGCGCGTCACCCTCGGGCGGCTGCGTGAGTCGCAGGTATGTCTCGACTGCCATGAGCGCAGCGCCGGGTGTCTTGGGGACGGGTATCCCGTTCTCGTCCTCGGTCACGTAAGATGTTTCGAGGTTGCGAGTGACTCTTGAGCGGTCGACCTCCGTCATCAGGGGCACGCGGGCTCTGTGGCGCCGTGCTCCTTGGTTGACTTCTGTTGAGGAGGTGAAGGAGTAAGCGGCCCTCCTGGCGCTCGATGCGTCGGCCTCCCTTTTACGCCAGAGCAACTCGGCCTTCTCGGCGCGGAGTCGCTCGCCTTCCTTGCGCAGCAAGTACTGGACTGCTAATTGGTCCTCTCGGGGCGCGTCCGGCGGTGGGAACGTGCCGTCGTCGACGTGCTTCATGGCTCTGATCGCCATGTCGCGGGTGATGGTGAGTCGTGTCACCTGGTCTGGCATGACCACCTCCAGCGGGTAGTCGGGCGCATCGTCGTTGTCGTGCGGCGCTGGGCCGACCATGAAGACTTGCGCGGGGTAGATCTGAGCAGCGAGGTGGACGCTGCCACTGCTGCTTCCTTCGTCCGAGCCGTGTTTGGAGTCGAAAATGGCTGCAACGTGGTGGGTACCACAGTCGCTACCACGGCTCCTTTCCTGAAGTTCCGCGATCTTTGCCGCGGACGCTAGGAGCGATGTCGCCGTCGGCCATGCGAGTGCGATCGGCTCGCTGATGGTCTTGTTGGTCGATGGAGACGCGAGTGGCGCGGATGAAGGCGGCGCGATCTTGGGCACTCGCGAAGGCCCGGTCGACGCAGTCGAAGCTGATGCAGATCTTGGTTTTGCCAGCGATGCGATCGAGGTAGTCGGAGTAGACTCGATCTGCACGGTGGTCGCCGAGGTTGTTGGTGTAGTCGCGGCTGATGCGATCTCCTCAGCAGTCGAAGATGCGCTCTCCGCAGTCGCAGCGGATGCGATCATCGCAGTCGCAGCGGATGCGATCTCCGCAGTCGCAGCAGGTGGCGACGTGGATGGTGCAGTCGCGGCAGAGGCGGGTGCCACCACCACGCGTGGCGTGATCGCCGTGGATCTGAGTATTCCGCAGCTATCCACAAAGTAGTGCATGGTACCGAAGGTGAGGCACATACCTACATGCAGATCGGCGTACACCGAGCGGTGCGCCGGCGGGTGGAAGGTGTACTCGAAGGAGCCGAAGCAGATTGGCTCCTTGGTGATGCAGACGTCAGTCTTCAAAGTCGATGGAGCCGGTGCGACCATGATTCCAGCGCTCGTTCTTTCCCACAAACGGCGCCAATTGACGAGTGTTAGACTCGGCAAATCCCAAGGTTATGCACCCCGGGTTGATTGATGGGGAGAGAGATGAGCGTTGGTGATCACGACGGCTGACAAGCGAGGCGTTTTACCCAGGTTCAGGCTCCCGGAGGATAACACCCTACTTTCTGCTTGTCTGGTATTGATGGCGAGTTGTGGCTACAATGGCGATCTCACTAGGGTTTGTATGGCGGCTATGAGCGTACCCTAGAACGAGGGACCCTCCTAGCCTTTATATGAGTGGCTAGGTCTCGGGTGAACGGTGCCGATGGCACTTACAGGATAGACACGAGTCGTACGACCTAGTCGACTAGCTTGGGCCGCACGTCGTCCTTGTTGGGCCTTCCTTGGGCCTTGGCAGACTTGGCGTGACCCAGGTACTCACCGTGGGATAGTCGAAGGGTTGCCCCACATCACCACCGACGCTAACGCCGTCACCTGCACAACGCGCTTGAAGCCCTCGTGGACGCCAGAATCCGGGACGCATACTCCACATCTTCGTAATTCGGGGCTGTGGCTGAAAGCCCTTGCGGCCGTCGGGAGCTGGGACGTGTTCCTCGAGACCTCGACAGCACCTTCATCCGAAGTGCCGATGCGGTTCTCTCATGCGCCGTGCAGGCCGCCTCAGACTGCAGGACCTCGACCACGCCGCCGGACGGAGCGGCTCTCTTCGAGCAGCAGTAACTAAGGGAGAGGCGGGCCAAGCATAGCAGCGGTAGGATGCGACGAGGATGGAGAAGTGGGTCACGCGGAGTAGCAGTAGCCTGAGCGGAATCGATTTTTGGGCTGAGGTTACTGAGAATTTGGCCTCGGATATTCGTCCACATAAGGCAGAATGAATACCTCCGCCCTCTTACTGAGGCCTTCTTCGCCAGGAAATAATCCAAGGTACTCCAGACCTCCAGTAGTGTTCGGCAGAACAACTCTGTGTTTGATCAAGTTCTGGTGTGGATTTTTGGTTCGTACTTGCTACCGTGTAAGGATGTGTTGAGATCATCGGTGTTTAATGGGAATGTTGCCCTAAGGAAAGATAGAGGAAGAAAACGGAAGGGACGATCTGAACGTTACACAACAATCTCTGATCACTTCGAGAATTTTTTTTGAAGCGAAAGGCAAAAGACTTGCCCTTTATGTATTAATAGAGAAGGAGAGTCACAAAGTTCAGCCCTTTAGGGCAGCGAAAAATAAAGTACAAGAAAAATTAATCTCCCGGCAAAAGATGGCCCAAATTCTTTGCCCCGGCAAGCACCCAAGATTTAGCTTCTAGCTTGATTTTAGCGAAGAGTGCGGCGGGCAAGGTGCTAAGCTTCTTGAAGGTCCTCGCATTACGCTTGTTCCAAATCTCACAAGAAGTAAGCATGAGGAGCGAGGCCATGGCCTTCCTACGTGAGGGGTGCCGAAGAAGAAGGAGCTCCCAGCAATCCTCCACGTTGTTGATGGCGGACCAAGATGGGGGGTCGAAGTCCACAAGACCCAACCAAACTTTGATCAAGTTCCAAATACAAATGGAGAAGCGACAATGAAGAAGGTGGCACGCCGTCTCCTCGACGCACCGTCAAAGAGGGCAAAGCTTGTCGTTGGGCCAACCCCTCCTTTCAAGACGATCGTTAGTCCACACCCGGTTTTGAATGATTAGCCACGCGAAAAATTTGCACTTCGGAGGTGCCCAATTCTTCCAAACAAGAGATCCCACCGAAGAGTATGAGGTGCCCGCAAATTGGGCCAAGTAGGCCGAATTGCAAGAGTAGGAGCCGGAGGAAGTAAGCTTCCAAGTGATGGAGTCATGCCCGCTATCCTCGGCGAGAACAACTTGAGAAGTGAAATGCCAAAGAGCTGTGAATTCTTGAAGGTGATGCAGCGAGAGGCCCTCCGAGCTGTGAATCACTTCGAGGATGTCTGAATTACTTTTGTTACAATGATATATATGTCGGAAGGCATGTAATTGGGCTTTCTTCATATGGGCATGGCAACGTCAAACATGCGTTGGTTGTTACTTGTAATTATGATACAACACTGGGCAATGATCGGGAAAGCAAATAAAATATAACGTAAAAATATGAGGTTCCAAAAAAATTAATTATTCTAAATAACTTGGGAATTGATAAAGCCTGTTGCAGCGCACGGGCAGTTTGCTAGTACCGCTAATGTTCTTCCTTCGTCCGTTGGTGGACCGTGGCCGTGGTATGTCGTGCGTCCGCTCAAGTAAGGCGAGAGTGAGGAATCTGGGCTAGTTTTTTGCCCAAGTAAGGCTGACTCTCTTTTGCTTCAGTTTTGAATCAATATATCATGTATTTTAATTATTTGGAGTTTCAAAGTTCAACAAAGAAATACTGGAAATTTTCATAGAGAGTCAAAGTTAAATGAAACACCATTAAAAAATATTTTCAAAAACAATTCATTATAAATTTTCTCCCAAGCCTTAGCAAGTTGTTTTGGATAAACGTCTATTAGGTATTTTGTAAACTATAATAGGACCGTATCACTTTATGTCACTTAGGTAGAAGGATTCTCATGCGCAAATATATATATAGGTCAAATAAGCATAAGCATAAAATTCTCGACTCAAAAGAGTATACAATAACATATCAGTGTGAGCATAAAAGAGGTTGAACCATTTGCTTAAGTGACCACAAGGCATCCCGTGTCCAATCGAATTCGTCCGCCCACGATGGAGTTACTTCCCTTACATATTTTCATATTTTGAATGAACGGGTACGTTTGCTATAAAATATAATTAAATATTATGTCAAAAGGGTGAACTAATCTAGGTTTACACGGGTTGGCCGACAAGGTTTATTTAATTTATTTGCAATCCCGTTGCAACGCACGGTCACGTTGCTAGTAATAGTAAAGACTAGTAAAATGCCCGTGCGTTGCTACGGGTGAATAAAAAAACTCATCGTGCATAAGTAAAATGACTCATCTCACTCTATCATCGATTAATATTTCATCTTACATAATAATCATGTTTCGACAAAAACGATCATGTCAAATTCAGATAGTGCAACAAAATGCAGTTGTTGATTTAATTAAAAGAGTTGAGACACTGGAAAAGCATTGGTATTAAACTATGCCTTGACAAAAGGTTTTTATTCAGTCTCTCTGTTTCATCGTACATCTTATCATGTTTATAGTTTAAACATAAGTTTATCAGCAACAAAATTAGACTTATACAAATGTACAGTACCTCTAAGACATTAATAGCACCTTATTTTGTATTGACCCATGCCTCTCATTAGTGCTAAGGTGAAGGTTATTTCACATGAAACTGAAGATGTACAATACACCAAATAGGTTGATCAAATTTATTGTTATCTATTCTATTAGGGATGATGTTACGTGTTCAATAAGTACACATAGATGCGGTCATGAAGATCTTAACCAATTGACACGGTTATGTAATAAAGTGTGATGTACAAAGAATAAGATAAAGCATGAAAGTCATCTTTACAAAATAGTAGCTAGTGTCTTCTTACATATAAATAGCGTGTGCATCTACACTAATAAACCAAGGTCGGCTCCACATCGCAGAGCTTTCACTCGACCACGCCAAGGAATAAGCGTCCCACCAAAACAGACCAGGGACTCCAAATATTATTTGAATGTATAAGAAGTTCATTATCCCTATACCTATGACTAACCAGTGACCAGAGACAACATGATCGGCTTATGGCAGCGCAATTTTATAGAAAAATCGGTAGCTTCAGCAACCAAACATTATAGGTATAATTACTCAGGATGTCAGTTTGGCTAGAACAAGATCAATTCAAAAAATACAACTGGGAGTGTCTCATGGGAGGCACCAATGAGGTAGCCGCTCCCAATAGGCCGGTAAACTTCCTTTATTTTTTACGGAATCCTGCCCATCCTCCTCTCTACTCTGTGAGGGAGAAGCTCCGATAATGCTATACATGGGACGTTGTCAAGACCACACCTGCTTTTTTTTAATCGCGATAGATATAATTATTCTACATGAAATGGAGCATCGATGCATGAAACATACATAATCATTCTGGTCCATTTTTTATGAAATGATATATTTTGTATGAAACATCATCCTTTTGTGCGTAACTTTTTTTTGAGAACTATATTTTCTTTGAGTGCTAGAACTATATACTCGTAAGTAGTTCCAGCACATACGGGCAGTCTCTACCCGAATCGTTTTTTCTTTCTTCACTTACCGGTGGCAGTGGTGGGTAATATCTCAGAAACCATAGGGGTAAAAGCGGGATAAAAAGTGACGTACCATCCTCACCTTAACGAATATTATATAGTAGAGAAGAGATTGACAACATCCAGACATCCAGTGATTAGCATAAAGAATACACAAACATAGATCCATTATAAGCATCTACAGCTTGGAGAAACATCCCAGAGATTAGCAGAGGCTGGGACGGAAGTGGCCAACTGCACTAAGCCAAGCACTCCCGCTCCCGCACTTGTCTCTTGTCCACGACTCGTCTTCCCGCTCCCTGCACTCAAGGCCATCCGAGAACGACATACGCGCGGAGCCGATCCGAGAACGCGCTGCTCGCCATGGCGGACACGTCGGCCGCGGCGCCGCTGCTGCCGCGGAAGAAGTCGGCGGCGGTGCAGTACACCCGCTGCGCGTCGCACGCGCGGGACGAGCTCTGCAGCTTCCGGGCATGCCTCCGCTGGATGTGCGTCGACCACACCGACCGGCTGCGCTCCGCGGGGTCGTGCGCGGTCTTCTTCCTCCTGGCCGTCGCGGCGCCCTCGGCAGTCACCCTCGCGCTCCCGGACTCCGCGCCCGCGCGGCCGTTCGACGGGCAGGTCCAGGTCTCGCTCACCCTGCCCGCCGAATCGTTTTTTCTTTCTTCACTTACCGGTGGCAGTGGTGGGTTATATCTCAGAAACCATAGGGGTAAAAGCGGGATAAAAAGTGACGTACCATCCTCACCTTAACGAATATTATATAGTAGAGATAGGTATTGATAGGACTATTTGCCAATTTAGTTGCCACTTGTGTTCTGTTAAAGGAGACGCATGAACTGTTTGAACTATTTCGCATAACTTTCAATAGACATCTTGAAGAGACTGCTTACAATAGAACATTTTTTGATGCAAACTCAATCGTGAATATTTAAGCAATCACTCTTATCATAGAGGAACAAGTCTTTTCCCATGAATAAGTAGGCATTTTGGTTCACCGAAGATGTTCAGCACAACAAATCTGACACTCAGCAACTGCTAACAATAAATAATAGGCAACACCCCGGTAGATTCATAGCGTAAAGCAATAGCAATACATAATATTTATGCTTTTAGAGCTTAATTTGGACGTTCCTAAGAAACCGACTGGATCCAAAAGGAACAGGCCTCGAGATCTTCAGACGTTAGACTGAATGAAACACGACTGCGAGTCTGCAATGAAAATAACACATCTATTAGACGAAAAAATATGTGCAAGATATGACATTCAGAGTACATAAATTATGCAATACCGGTCAATTTACTTAAGCCAATGCTTTCTGCAATCTCCATCTTCCTCGCCATATACTGGTGCAGCTGCTTCTCCAACTTATGCAACTGAAAAGAAAATGGAGTTGTTACAGTAGTACGGAGAACAATAAAGGCTTACAGTATACAAGAACAATCATGCACACATGCCTTCCAAACCGCATCTCTAATGAAGGCCTTAGCATCATCCTCCGAAGCCTAAGTCAGGCAGATGTGTCAGCAGTGTAATTAACGATGAATCCCAATTGCATATACATGGCATACTATAAATCATACTTACATTGCCAGAGATGCCATTCACGCAAGAAACATACTAGACAACAACGCAGATAAAAGACATTAGCAAAATAATGAAGGTTAGTAATAAGGGAGTTCCAGAAACATCGGCCTAGACTGACTTACTTGATCTTTAAAACCACACGAGATATGTTTGCCCCGCGCATACAGCATCATGTTTTTATGCCGAGGAAACAAGTTCTCAGAAAGGAGTTCTGTCAAAGCAGTTTCAATATCAACCTGAACAATGTATAAGCATACAATTAGTGGTATACAATTGGATTGCAAGAGCACACACAAAATGGGCAACCGCGTAGTTTATGTAACTAGTTTATGTAACTAGGTACGATGCCAACCTGTCCTTTTGTGATACGCTTCCAAATCTCAAAGATGAGGTCAGCCTTGTCTTCACGGTGTAAGCAATCAAACCGCAATCTCCAAAGGAACTCCTGGACCAAAAGAAAGTTAAAGCAATCAAACAAAATATGGACCATGGATTCAGGAAATGTAACCCAGCTGGCTCCTCATATCGATCCGATCCAAATGAATCGGTCTTTCTACAGAGAGATAACTTTGCCTATAAGGCAAAGATGATAGCAAGTTCTAAATTCTAGGACATTGATTTCTGTTACTATAAAATTCATAAATGAAAATCAAGTAGTTAATGGGATAAGAAATGGTACCCCATAAGCAGTATACGCTAACAGACAATTCATGTGAGGATACTGTTCCGCGATCTTCAATGCTTGGAGAGCTCCTCTACTATAAAGATCTGCCCACTAAAGAGAAAGGGAGTCAAAATGGTAATATATAATACAGTATGATGCTAGTTCGTTTTTTTACTCCATGGTTTTCTTTACAGTGCGTAAGCCTATACTTACCTTCTCTGATGATTTTGGATAGTCAACCAAAGATTTAAGCCACTGTCCAAAATGATAAAAGGTTAATGGTCTACAAATAAGATAAGGAAATTGTTAGATGTAGAAACTCTCAGTAGTTTCGTGCAATGATGCATACCTTGAGTTTGCTTGACATTTCTTTAAAAAATGTGATATAATCTTTATCCATTTCGTAAGTAGTAAATAGTGAGCGGTAAATCTCCCAATCCCAGTACACATGACCAACCTGCAGTCCAAATCGGGAGAGAAACATATGAATCATGAAATATAATATTTGCAGTTAGTTCAGTAATTTGATAGTGATACTTGTGATTTGTAAAACACAGCATGTGAGAAAGCGTAACTTAAACATCACATAAGAGAAAAAAACGTCTAAATTCTAAGTCCCTCAAGCCGTCTTGGTAGTTTTTTTACTTATCGCGTCGAGAGGAAGCAGCATCAAACCCTTACTTTCATATACCATTCTTTTAAAATACACAACAGTTCAGTATAATTTAATAGAATCTGAATGCCTCGGGAGGAATCTAGGTATTACAGATAAAATCTCACAATATAAACATAATGCATCCCTTTTTTGACAGCTTGCAGGGGCTGACAGAACTGAAACAGGTAAAATGATAAACAAAACATATTTTGCGTGAATCTAACCATAAAGTTATTCCTATAATAATGTATTTGACCTTACAGTACTAAGAAATTCAATGCAAATTGCATTAAAACCTACAAAGAAATCAAGCAGAGAAGTTGGAATCTTGAAAAAAAATAAAGCACATAATTATTTAAAAAACCTACAAAGAAATCAAGCAGAGCAGTTGGAATCTTGAAACAATTAAAGCACATATTTATTTGTTAGTTGCCTATACCAACTACGATTATCAGCTGAATAGGCCCCACAGACTGTCCTCGGTCACACAAACCAGCCATCTATGAACTACAGTTGATAAACTGATGGATTGCGCACTCCCAAGCAATTATACAAGGGAATTGCACTGAGGATATCAACAGATCATGCCAACTGAGTAACTTGGTCCAAAATATCACTACCAACAGAGCAATAAACCTAAATTCCGTACATCTTATTAGTATATAAACTTTTGCTTAACAAAACATTATCTGTGTTTAACTAAAATACCGGTAATCATTGCTAACAGTTTTTTTGTTAGGGGGAGGGGGAGATTAAGTGATTAAAGAACCCATGAGGACAGCTTAACTGCCTGCAGACCGCAGTAACCATCATCACTGTATGTAATAAAAGGTGGCACATACACAGTTGGACAGATATGATATCAAATGGCCAAGAACCAAAGTAATTTCAAACTACTGTAAGACTTGAGACTTCCTTCACCAGAATAGAATCAGCAGAAAACTCACTACAACTCAGGTCACGACAAGGGGATTCAGGTTGTATTTATAAAACATGTCAAACGTTTGTACTCAATCTTTAACCAGCATTTCCTGCTACGAAGAGTAACCACACAGTAGTCAGAGATCTGAAGAAGTAGATTACCCAACGGCTGGGTTTAACCATAAGCCACCGAGCATATATACAATTAAGCAAACAGAGCTGGCATTCTCAAACAAACTATTTGGTTCTTGGATGCATTAATAAGAAATAAATATAAGCAACCGCTGAACAGCTAGCAACTTTGTATGAGTATCATTAGACGCGCTTACAGTGGGTAGATAGTTGTGAAGAACAAGCCGCTGGTAGTCACTGGTGTCATCAAACTTGGACAGACCGTCAAAGTACCACTCAGTTATGCCATCTTCCTCTTCATCGAGTTGGAGACAGTAAAGGTCGAAATGGAAGTGAAGAAGATCTAGTGACATAGCTTGTTCAAGAAAAGGAGGCGGTGTATCTTCGCACTCCCCTCTTGACAACTGCAAAAAACAACATCAAAAACAAAATAAGGAAACATATAAGTGAATGCAAAAGAACAGAAGGATTGGAAAATGACATGCATATGGATGTGGGTAGCAGAAGCAATATGGTATAGTAAGTAATAGACAAAATTGGCACATAGGATTCATGCAGAATGTATGGGAAAGATGGAAACCACCGATCGACAACCTTCATGCGGCGGCGCACAATGCGCTTGTAGACCTCGCGCTGCTGCTCCAGGTCCAGTCCGTCACGGCTAAGAAGGATTGTACGCCTCTTGGACAAAAGGTCCTTGTATGTGAGAAGTTCTTCACGGACGAGGACGATGGAAACCCCCAGATCTGGCCCTTGTTCCTCAGGAGCATCCGAGCCTGATGATATGATACGAGCCTCGGCAACCTCGCCGGTAAAACTGGGAAGATATGGCCCGAGGGGCTTGCGCCTCTTCTCTCCAGTCCACTTTCCGGAATCGCCGTCTGCGTCGTCGTCCGGACAACTGCAGCGAAGGGCCGGTAAGACCAGCATCGCGGGTAACAGGTTTCCTCCTCTCGATCTGGAGCTTGCGTGATCGGGGAGGAACAAGCTTGGTGGAGCAAATCGAGGGGAGGAGGGCGGCGGCAGGCGTGGAGCAGAAATTGATAGGGTTAGGGTTAGGTTGCAGATAGTGGTAGGGGACGGGGGAGGGGGGGTGGTTGTACCCGGACTGAGATCCAGTGCCTTGCTTAAGACAAGGCACACGTTGCCTTGAGGCACAAAATCTACCATCCATTTACATCTAACGGTCCGGCTGCAGTCAACGCAAAATAGACCATCTTCTTCCTCTGTTTCTCACGCGAGCAAGGCAATGAGCTGCTGATGTACCCGTCGCCGCACTGCTGGAAACGGAGCGAGCTCCAGCCATGGAGCCGTGGGAAAGAGAGAGGAGCCGCTCCGGCTGCTCCTCCAAGGTGAACTGCGGCGCCTTCCACTGAATCGGCTGCTCCGTCTGCCTCCGGCCGTCCGCCCACATCTGCTGCTCCGTGCTTCCCGTTGTGCGCCCCGTTCCGACGGTTCCTCCGACGACTTCCTATGCCTCCCTACGCCATCCTTCTACGCTTTCTTTAACGACCTGCTCCGACGGCCACGACGACATGCACAAGGAAGGAGCTGACGACCTGCACAGAAATTCAGTTATCTAGAGACAACTACAGACAGAGAACAAACTCAGATTAGCAAACCAGCTGTATCCTGCCGTGTGCCCGTTGCCAAGCGCTAGTGGAAGCACAGGCGTGCTCGATTGTGTTCCAGGTAGAGGAGAGGTCGTACAGGGTGCGGAGGAGGTTGTCGGAGCGGAGCCGACCCGCACCGTGTCAAAAAGGACGAGGAGCCTGATGTAACGAGCCGAGGAGGAGCAGCTCGTAGGAATGCGGGTGGAAGGGCTTGCCGGCGTAGTGATATCCAGGGCCCATCGCGGAAGCTCGCACGGCGGCTCCCTTTCCCATGGCGGCGTCGGCGTTGCTGCTTTGCGGGGAACGGTGGCGTGCAGGTATTTCCTTTCCGCTTGAGTTTGCCTTCTGCGCCTGGGGACGAGTGGACGACCAAGTAATTTGGCCTTCAATGCAGCCGGACCGTTAGATGTAAATGGATGGTAGATTTTGTGCCTCAAGGCAACGTGTGCCTTGTCTTAAGCAAGGCACTGGATCTCAGTCCTATTCCTTTTATTGTTGGCAAATCATACTCCCGAATCATCATTGGGCCATGATATGGAAGCCTCCGAGGGCCTGTACCCCTGTCTCCGTGGGGTGTTTTACCCCGTGTGTTTCTACTGTGTACATTAAATTGAAATGAGTTTTCTTTCATATGTTTGTGTACACGGGATCCAAATGGCATGGAGTCCTTAATCTACATGTTTTAAAATGCACTACATTAATTTAGAACGCATGATGCTAGTTGACACATAATCATAAGCTATATATTCCACAAATGACAAGCATCAGAAGATTTTCAAGAATAGTGTAACAGTGATTTGCTTGTTCAAATATCGTGTGGCAAAAGATAGACCACATGTCAATTTCACAATAATATACGGCAGCAGAGCTTCCTCAGATTTGCTTGCAACCACGGAGATTTCATTTATAGATCTTTCAATGAACTACAAAAATTACAGAACAAGGATCAAGGGACATCACGAAGAGAGCAGTAGCAATACCGGTCACCGCAAGCAGGACATCCTGGATGGTCCTCCAAATACTTGGTATGAATAAATTTTACTTCGTACTTGACATCCTTAAAACATGAGACTACTGAAAATTCAGAACAGTGTAAATTTGACAGACTCAGATAGGGGTTCAGAGTCAGAGAGAACCATCATTTTTTTTCCGGTAATTCAGTTCCATGGGCGACAGTGCAGAACTACCACGGCGAGGCTTGTGCACTCCCGCGGTGTTGTCATTTCCGTCGGAAACAGGCAGCGTCCATGGTGGTGTCGCAGGAAGAAGTGCAGCTTTGGCAACCCAACCAGCAGCGACATAGCAGGTGCTGGCTCCTGCCTCCTGACGGCATATCCGCAACGACGAATCCTAGATGTGTGGTGAGGTCGGGAGTTGGAGATAGGTTCGCTTGGGCCGCCGACGCGGACGACGGAGCTGGAGGCCGCTCGACCCCGAAAACGCCGCTCACCTGCGCCACTCGCATAGGAGGGCTCGTACCTCCGGCCTACACCACCACGGCGTGGTGCCTCTTCTCCGCCCCAGGCCAACAGCCGCCGTCGCCTGCACCAGAACCACCAACGCATCACTATGCCCACCACCACGAGCCACCACGGCGACCGCTCCCCTCCAGCCGCCACCGAGCAAGAACGGTTTGACATAGAAGAATAGGAGGGGATCGAGTGGATAGGTTTGGGGGGCAAGTGTAAAAGTGTCAATTATTTGGACTGTGGGTTGATTGTACAAATCGTAATGGGCTAAAATGAAAAACCACCACGACGTACGTTACCGCATCTCTACTATATAATATCTGTTAAGGTGAGGCGTCGTACGTCGTCCGCCGTTTTGCAGTTTAGTCCCTGACAAATCTAGTTATTACACCCGCAGTCCCGCAAAACTGAACAACAGAAAAACGGTCAACTCTATCTTCTTCCGCAATCCAGCCCCGTCACATGTGTGTTGCGCCTCGTCCGGATCGAGCCGCCTCGACCAGACGGCGTGTTCCTTCCCCGCGGCGCCCGCCCTCCCCTCGCCTCGCTGAACTCCGACACCTCCCATCCAGACTCTTACCGACTCGGGGCTTCCCGCAGCGCCGCCTGCCCCCGGCCAACCACCGCCAATCCTCAGTTTCTTGTTCAGGCCCAAAATCCTCCCGCAGCGCTCGCCGGAGGAGAGGACCACAGCGCGCAGCCCAGAGGAGCCGTCGCCTAAACGCTTGGAACACCAAAGAGTCGCCGTCTTCAGCGACGAATCCGGGCAGCGCGGGGAGGGAGAGTCTGGTTACGCAGCAACAGAGGGAAGATGCTGGGGATGACACGACCAACTCTTCCTACTCCTTGCGCTTCGGCACCTTCGCCTTCTCCGACCATGTCCTGGTGCACACAGGGCGGAAGGGTATGTTCGATCTCATCCCCCTCCTGGCCTCCTCTACTTTTATCACTTCTCTCTTTTTGGGCGAAATCAATTTAATTATGACCAAATCCACATAGCATAGTACGCAACCAAGGGGAGTGATTTGCCGAGATGATACAGTTGATTTGATGTCTGCTTTGCTGCTGCTGATGGTCATCTTGCGATCTATCTGTGACCCTCTTCATGCAGAACCTAGCTTTGACGAAGGTCACTGAAGTTGCGGATTAGCTTAGAGCCTTAGACTTATATTGTAGACTGATAACAGTGAACTGAAGAATGATTTGAGCTCCACAAAATATGATCACGCTCCCCTAACTATCATGTTTTGCGACTTCAAAGTTCCGTCATATACTCAGTTTACTGAGGCGAAAATTATAATCTTTACTTCTTATCTATTAAATGAAGCATGAAGAATAGACAGTTGACGGCATGATGCTGCGATTTTCTCATTTTATCTTTACAAGAATTGCCTTTGTTCTGTTTCTACATGGTCTATTCTTCAAATCCATTGGATTTCTGTCACAGAATCCACTTGAGAAGATGTTTGGTTTGTGTAATGCATGAGTACACTGAGGGAAGCACTTAAGGACTGACTGGTTAATAAAAACAAAATGGAAAACCTTTATGGTTGTAACCCGTAGCAACGCACGGGTATTTTGCTAGTTATAGTTTAGATATAGTAGAGATATTATACTAGCAAATATGTCCGTACGGGCTGACTTTCTTATGACATGATCCCGTGTAACATTTACTAAAGTTGATTCACTTGTGTAATCTTAGCCTCAGTTCTGTCCTTTAGAGCAGCAACTTTTCTTCGTATAGCAAGTGTAACTAAATCGGCAAATATAATTCAAATTTGTTTTAGTTATTTGATACTCGGGTGAGTATCAACTTGACACAACAATAAATAACTCGATGATTAAGAATGTATGTTTGTAATACATTTTTTATCTTTTTGATAACTTGATATAATGTCATATGTCCTCTTGGTATAGATTAATCATTAATGGTATACACTAACCTCCTCTTTTTTTACTTTTCTTCATTGGTCATCCTTGTATATCGATTTTTCTTTCTATCCTCCTTATCCATGATTGAAGATTGGCTCTCAAATTGCTTGCCTGCATGATTAAAAAGAAGAAACTTCCATCCCGCGTACAAACTTTAGGCCGTCGTCGAGATCCGCACGTAGAAGCTATTTGGCAAACAGGCTGGTTGATCGACATGCACGAATTGTCTACTTGGCTAGCTTGCTACGACTTCTCTCCTTGGCTAGCTAGCTTGACGTACGGATCGAACTGCTTCTGGCGACTTGCTTCTCCCCAAAACACACAGGACGGCCCTGCATGCCGTCGATCTCACTTGGTCCGTATTGATTCAGTTGTCTCTTAGAGGTACCCAGCGCTCCACATCGGCACAGGCGAGCGAGCAGACCTCGCGTCCAGCCGACCATGGTTCTACACTTCTACCGGCCAGCCTCCCTCTCCTTGGCAATGGACTTGTCCTTCCTGCTCGTCTTGTCGACCGCGACCCTAGGTTTGTTGGGAATCGAGACGGGTCTACCATGTGGTGTTGCGCTCGTGATCCCCGTTCACGACAGAAATCGGGAAAAAAAAATTAAATAATATTTTTTTAAACAAAAATTCGGAATCTAGCGCGCGTTTTCCAGAAATTTGGAAAATAGCGCGGCGTCGGCAAGGGCTGGGTACCAAGGTTTCGGTATGGGCCAAACCGAAACCACATGGTTTCAGCACGGGCCAGGCCGAAAGCCAGCTGATCTGCATGCGTGTCTGCCCTTCGCGGCCGTGCCGAAAGTTGCATTTTACATTTTCTTCCTGTTTTCTCCGACTGTTGGCCCATATATTCATATTTCCCGCCACCGCTAATGTTGTCATTATTTTCCCGGCACCACCGCGCATATTTTGGTTTTCTCGAGTAAATTTGTTTCGCGGTCAATTGTTCCCGCATTTTTTCTCCCGCTATTTTCCTCCCGCCATTTTCGTCCCGCCCTTCCTCCCCCGCCATTTTTCTGCCGTGCCTAATTTTCCCGCCAAACTTGCTCCCGCCTTTTTATTTTCCCGACAGACTTGCTCCCGCCTGTTTCTCCTGCCAATTGTTCTCTGATCGTCCTATAAAAACCCCAGGAGGAGATGTCGAGTTCGTAAGCATAGTCCACTCAGTCGAACATGTCGAGTTTTCCTTCAGATGGTAGTTTCCCGGGAGGAATGTCAGCACTACTTTTGCAGTTTACGATCGATTTCAAGGTAGACAATAAGAAGATCCCATTCCAAGATATTGTTAGTCATCCACCTTATCTCCGTGAGCTATCAGCGAAGCTAGTTAGGCATAGGTGGCCACGAAGGGATTCGAAGGAAATAGAAAAAGAACTTGTGAGGCTGTATGCTAGGTGGCAGAAGAGGAAACTAACATGTAGGAGTGAAGCAGATATGTTGGCTACTTTTCGTAAACCGATTTTATGGGTGGAGGAGAGCGAGAATGAAGATGATATCTTCATGCCGACTGAAGCGAGCAAGAAAGCTGCAGCAGCGGCGGCGGCGTCGAAGGGTAAGGGTGCGGCGTCGTCGAAAGACAAGGGTGAAGCATCGTCGAAGGGCAAGGGTGCGGCGTCGTTGAAGGGCAAGGGTGCAGCATCGTCGAAGGGCAAGGGTGCGGCGTCGTCGAAGGGCAAGGGTGCAGCATCGTCGAAAGGGAAGAGTGATGCGGTAGGTTGGGTCGATTCCACATCTCGTGGTTGATGGATCCGACGCCGCGCTAGTTTGCGAATTTTTCTAGATCACGTGCTAGATTCCGAATTTCTGTTCAAAAAAATATTATTTAAAAAGAAAAATCAGAAATCGGCAAGCGACATAGTAATTGCCGGTTATGACCAGGGAAAGTTTGCTCGATGGGCCACGCTCTGACGCCCGTTATTTTCTGACTGGGGCGTGCGTGCGACGTACATAGCAAGGTACGACAGGCACAGTTGATTGTATTATATAGTAGAGATGTAAGGGTAAAATCGGAAAGTGAAAAACGCACCAACCATCAATTCCAGACATCTTCTACTATATAATATTGGTTACTGTGAGGCGTCGTACGTCGTGGTTGTTTTACAATTGAGTACCTGCAAAATGTGGAAATTAACCCGCAGTCCAGATGCCTATCCGTGTCTGGTGATATTTGGCCTTTTTTGCACTTTGACCCCGCCCGTCGCTTCTGATCCTCTCGCGATTGACCACCGCCGTCGTCCTCTCTCCGGTGACGGCCGGCCCCGCCCTCTCCTTCCTCCCTACTCCTCACGTGATCCGTCCGTAGAAGGTTCCTGCTCGCTCGCAGCCGATGGCGTCGCAAGACGGCGGTTGGGGCGACGGCAACGACTCGCTCTTCGAGGGCATGGTCCTCTTCGCCCCCACCCCTTCCGCCGACCCCGCCGTCGAGGCACCCGACCCCCCAAGCCGCCCACCCCTGGCCCTGCCGCCGCCTCGGACACTGACGTCGGCGCGGCCTCCCAGCCTCTGGACGAGGATCTCTTCTCCGATCTCACCCTCCTTCTCCGCCGCTGTCCTCTCACGGCAGTCGTCCTCCCCGTCGCTCCGGAAGAAGAAGCGGGCCGTGCGCATCGGGTACAGCCGAAATTGTTACCTCTGTATAGCTTGGAACGTAGGTTTTCAGTTCTCTCCTAGCTGCTTACCCATGCCTGAATGCTGCTCTGATGCTTGTGTGATCTTGTCGCACTTTTCTGATTAAAGATGCGATCGTTCCTGCCCTTCCAAGTCTCAGAAGACACCCACCGAAGTTATATCGGCCAGGTTTAGTCTTTGGATGGTGCCACTCTTTCCACGAACTTGGTTATGGTGGAGTACACTGCAGTTTCGTTGTTCAGATCAAGCCTATTCCAAACAGACTGCGGGTTCTTACATTGTAGGCAATGTGATGGACAGACTCTAGAGTAGGGCAGAAGTCACAGCTAGCTTCACTGGTGAAGTTCTTGACTACCATAATGTCCTTTGTGTTTAGCCTGCCTACAGGTTCCTCTTGTTATAGCCAGTGTTGTTTTCAGGTGGTAATCCATCCCGTGCTGTTTGGGGATATTCATGATAATGCCTTTTATGTCAATTGAAGTGCAAGTCATATCACAAGCCATGTATTCTCACATTAAGAAACGTAATATCTCGCATTTACTTTCCTGTAACGTTGAAAATAATAGTAGGCAACTCTGCTCATAGATTTTACACCGTATTTCTAACGGCCAGCATTGTGGACATTCTTTTCTGATAATACTTCATTTCAAAATATTTTGTTTGCTTTCTTTGGTTAGAATTTATTCTATAGCAAATGTAATTTGACAACCCTGCCTTTATGCTACTTGTATTTGGGCATAGTTGTGAATGTTTACCATTGATATTTTATATACTTATAAAACGCTGACGACCCGGTTTAATCGTTTTTGTACTATACTGGTATACAATTAATATATAACTTCATTTCATTTATAGTCTACTTTGGAAGTAGACCCAATCTTTCATGAATGTTAGTTTCATCCTCAACAGTGGAACCTGATATTGAACACCTAACATAACTACATAACTACATAACTTCAACCATGATAGATCTGAAAGAGTATCCTTATTTATTTATGTCGATATTGCACTTTTGTTTTTTAACTACTGTAAGGCCTATCTGTTTGTTGTATGTTGTAGATTTTTTTATTCATTTGTTGTCTGTTCAAGTAATTTTAAAAGTTCTTTACAGGGAACATCCCACCAAGTCATTGCCACAGCAAAAAAATAGATTCTATCATACATGTCTGGGACTTCCTTGCAGCATTAGATTCGGCAGTTAACTCTAGGTTGCAGAAAATGAAGTCTATCGTGAGAGTACCAATTGCTGCAGCAGCACTAGAGCAGCAACTGAGACTACTGAAGATGTTCTTAAGGACATATATTCTTAAAGTGTCATTGATGGATTGTGTCGAATGCTTCTGTTGAGTGTTGCGATTTTTAGTACAAGATCAAGAATATGGTGTGAAGATAGGACAAGTAGTCGTTCTTGCGAAGAATAGAACCATATGTTACAATTGCATGAAATGGTTTTATTACAAGACATTGTGCATGAACCACACACATACCCCATGATTATTTGTTTAAATTCAGTTAGCAAAGGTGATTTATATAGCATTACTTAATTTAAGAGTGCATCCTATGTTCACTACCACATGAAATAATATTATATGTATATAATCAATATAGTTAATTTTGTTTGAATTCACAAAAGGTGATTTATATAGCATAAGTTAATTTAAGAGTGCATCTTGTGTTCACTGACGCAGGAAATAATTTTATATGTATATAGGTTAAATTTTGTTTGAATTTAATTAAACTGGTCGTTAAACTCTCAAAGAGTAAAAGCAACTATCTCACCATTTGTTGCTCGCACATTTCTTTCATTTGAATTGGTGTGGTGTATGGATGTCTAAGCCGTTTTTTACGGAAATATATACGACGAGAGACATGGAGTAACCCTGATAAAATATAGATTAAATAAAAAATATAGTCCATATTAATACATGTATTATTCTATGTATTTTATATTCATTCATATGAACGATTATTCTTATTACCAATTGTATGTAGACTGTTATGTTCCATTAGTTTCACGGTTCAAAAACATAAATATATAGACCGATGAAATTTCAAAGGTGAGATGTAGAGTCTACTGATAATAAATATTTGATGTGATTTAAAACTATGCTTCATGACTATATACTCATAATCCTTATTTCAGTTTAAATTAGTCTTTGGAGTTTGGATACAAATATACAAATGTATATTATTTCTCAACATGCTATCAAGAGGAAAATGATTAAATCCTTCATAAACACTAGCGTTTTCATCGAAACTGAAGAGACCATGGAAACACACCAGTGATGTCATACAAATATAAAGGACGATAGCAACACACGGGTATTCAGCTCTGGCTTAGCTAAACCATGACGATTAACAAGGTGCAACGGCAGACCATCCCGATTGTAGCTAGGCGTGTACCTGTCGGAACCAATATTCTCTCACGATCAGCTATATGTCGCGTTGTCCAGAGCCATCGTAAAAAGAAACATAAAGGTCCTTGTCATCAATGTCGAATGAAAGGAGGAAACAAGATTTCAAAGAAGAGAAAAAGAACCGAGTACTCAGTAACGACCATATATCAGACATGAGAAGATTAATGCATGATTATTATATCCTACAAAACTGGTTATGCAACACAATATAAAAAGATAATTTTTCTGCCCGTAGCAACGCACGGGCATTTTACTAGTCTATACTTACTATTAAAAGAGCAAACTTGTGTTGAGTTGTGTTGATAGTTTAAATCTAATCAACCATCCAACGATCAGATTAGCCACCGGGGAAAAACTATTGGTTGTTAGGTCGCACGATGTCGCCACCCTTTCTCCCAGAGTCTCTCCAACCCCTACCCCGTCGCTGTGCAGGCCGTCGTGGGACGTTGATACTCTGTCCGTCTGTTGCCGTGTAGGCCGTCGTGGACGCCGACGGCGCGTTCACCGACTTCTGCATCGACCTCCCGGGATTGCTCTCCGAGGCCACAGTCCTCAAGCGCTGGTGCTGTACGCTCGCTGCGATTCCGGCATGCTCCCCAACCAGAGTGCCGCCTCGTCGGGGACGCAAGCTACCCGCTCACGGACTGTATGCACGTGCCGTACGCGCAACACACCTTCAACGAGCGCGTCTCCGCTGTGCGCGCCGTCGTGGACGCCGACGGCGCGTTCACCGACTTCTGCATCGACCTCCCGGGATTGCTCTCCGAGGCCACAGTCCTCAAGCGCTGGTGCTGTACGCTCGCTGCGATTCCGGCATGCTCCCCAACCAGAGTGCCGCCTCGTCGGGGACGCAAGCTACCCGCTCACGGACTGTATGCCCGTGCCGTACGCGCAGCACACCTTCAACGAGCGCGTCTCCGCTGTGCGCGCCGTCGTGGACGCCGACGGCGCGTTCACCGACTTCTGCATCGACCTCCCGGGATTGCTCTCCGAGGCCACAGTCCTCAAGCGCTGGTGCTGTACGCTCGCTGCGATTCCGGCATGCTCCCCAACCAGAGTGCCGCCTCGTCGGGGACGCAAGCTACCCGCTCACGGACTGTATGCCCGTGCCGTACGCGCAGCACACCTTCAACGAGCGCGTCTCCGCTGTGCGCGCCGTCGTGGACGCCGACGGCGCGTTCACCGACTTCTGCATCGACCTCCCGGGATTGCTCTCCGAGGCCACAGTCCTCAAGCGCTGGTGCTGTACGCTCGCTGCGATTCCGGCGTGCTCCCCAACCAGAGTGCCGCCTCGTCGGGGACGCAAGCTACCCGCTCACGGACTGTATGCCCGTGCCGTACGCGCAGCACACCTTCAACGAGCGCGTCTCCGCTGTGCGCGCCGTCGTGGACGCCGACGGCGCGTTCACCGACTTCTGCATCGACCTCCCGGGATTGCTCTCCGAGGCCACAGTCCTCAAGCGCTGGTGCTGTACGCTCGCTGCGATTCCGGCATGCTCCCCAACCAGAGTGCCGCCTCGTCGGGGACGCAAGCTACCCGCTCACGGACTGTATGCCCGTGCCGTACGCGCAGCACACCTTCAACGAGCGCGTCTCCGCTGTGCGCGCCGTCGTGGACGCCGACGGCGCGTTCACCGACTTCTGCATCGACCTCCCGGGATTGCTCTCCGAGGCCACAGTCCTCAAGCGCTGGTGCTGTACGCTCGCTGCGATTCCGGCATGCTCCCCAACCAGAGTGCCGCCTCGTCGGGGACGCAAGCTACCCGCTCACGGACTGTATGCGCACCACAACCTCAAGTGGGCGCAGCACACCTTCAACGAGCGCGTCTCCGCTGTGCGCGCCGTCGCACGGGCCGCGTCCCAGGATGTGTACCTCGCGCACGACGCGCTAAACTGTAACTTGTACCTGCTATAACCTATAAGTACACATGAATACATGGAGCAGCACTGAAGGTGCATTGCTATCTTCGCTCTCTTCCTGTCTTCAAGCGCCTGTTGCATGCTGCACAACTTATGCCAACGCAACGGCTCGAGCTCTCTGACAATTGCGACGGCGTACCATATTTATTTTCATTTATCATTAGTGTAGTCTAGCTCGATCAGTTCTTGTTGTGCTCTGCACTTTTATCTGATCAAATATGCTAAAAGAAAAGTAGCCATAATGGCCAATCTGGTACCAGATAAAAAAAATAGCTTTGATTCTATGTTGATCTATGTGACTACAATGATTATATACAGATCACAGGCAATTTTCTTTTTTTGATTCCGCCAAAATTCCAGCCGCTTGTGATCCACAGAAGTTTATTATCTAATTTATAAGTATTACAATTTTAGGTTTAAAGTGTTTTCAGTTTAAGGTTATTGAAATTTAGATTGGGCGTTTGCGGTGGGACAAGGGTGGACGCGACGGGCGACCAATGTGCAGGGGTACGTGGACGGAGGTGGAGCATGTTTTGGCTGCAGTCATCTGTGCCCACAAAGGCGGGTCTGCCACAGATCCGGGTTGCCCGAGAGCATTGTCGAGCTTGAGTGCTTCCTCGTGCTTTTTAGCGACCAGATTTGCGGATGCGGTGCGGAGAAATGCAAGTGTTGTTCGAGTCCTCACGTCGGCGCTGGGGAGGCAGGTGACTAGCGGTTTTGCGAGATCGAGTGCGAGCTTGGGGAAGGCAGGGGATGGCGAGGAGACCCTTGTCGGCAGAGAAAGTGGATGGGGCAGATGTGTGGGCACGGGGATGGGGAGCTTGAGAGAGAGAGGACACTGAGAGCGGAGTGGGGAGTGGGAAGCGACGTGCGTGTCCGATGGGTTTCCAACGGGTTGGTTTTCATCGTATATTTTCAAGAGATAGATTGAGAGTGGAGTGGTGGCGTGTCCAATTCCTTTTTGCTTTCTTTGACCGGACGTGTTCGACTTGAGTATGTGGGTAGTATTTTTTTTACGTTTGTGGTTGACAAAAAATATGTCATCGTGATTTTGTTAAAAACATTATGAGAGTAGTAGAACTTTATTCATAATTGTCTTACTGAATATATTAATTTTTTAATCTTACGGGTCATCCAGTGGTATTTTAATGTTAAATTTTATTAAATACTGCACGGGAAATATTTTATTCGTCACCCCTGAATAGATATATATTATGCTTTGTAACTTAGAACTTGATTTTTAATTATCACTTTAAATTGTTATTGAATTGTAATATTTATGTAAATAGTAACTATTATTATGTGCTTAGTAAATTTTAAATGATGCAAGTGTGTACATTTATGTTATTGGTACGTCGTTACATGTTTTAGTATTTTAAATACGTGCAGTTGGTTATCTACACTACTATTAAAAGAGCAAACTTGTGTTGAGTTGTGTTGATAGTTTAAATCTGAGCCGTTTAATCCATCAACGATCCACGTTGCTGCTAAGAAAACGATTCGCTACGAGAAAACAATTTGCTACGTAAAAAAACGATTTGCACGACCTATCTGCGGCCTGCACCGCGCCCAACGCTTCGACAGCCTCCACAAAATGGTCGCGCTGGTGCGCGCTCGGTGAGAGGCCGTGGCGTCCGGCAAGCGGTCCGGCGGGCGGCTGTGGCACCCGGCGAGCGGTCCGACGAGCCGACATTTTCATGAACTGTTGGAGTGATTGGAGCTTCCCGGTATCTCACCAGACAGAGCATTGTCCGCCTCCACAGCGCACGACCTGTCGTCGGCCTGATTGGAGCTTCCCGAACGTCGCCGCTATTTCACCGGACAGAGCATTGTCCGCCTCCAGAGCGCAGGACCTGTCCTCGGCCTGCACCGCGCCTTTCACCGGACAGAGCATTGTCCGCCAAGTCGGGAACCTGGAGTTGCTGGCAATCACTGAGCTCTTGCAGGATTGAGCCTGACAACTGGTTCTGCCGGAGGTGAAGATATATCAGATCGGGCAGATTCCCAAAGGACGCCGGTACGCTCTGGCATCAGATGAGGTTTTGCAAGACGTGCACAAGAGCATCCATGTAGTCTTCCCCCAGCTTCAGAAGCAAACCAGCCACTGCATCGGCCGCGTCCTCCAGCGCCTCGGCATCAGATGAGGTTTTGCAAGATGTGCAAAAGAGTATCCATGTAGTCTTCCCCCAGCTTGAAGCAACCCGGCCACAGTCTTCTTCAGACTGCAAAAAAAATGCTTCTTTCTTGCGCAACAGCACGAGGACGCTATAGGTGTAGAATACAGAAATTCTATCTTTCCAAATGAAGATAATACATGATTGATGAGCCTAAATAGTTTCTCTTATTAAATAGATAGCAACGCATCCTGAATTTATATCATGGTTTTCTTTTTTCCGTCCATCCTTTTGACATTGTGAATCTGATAGCAGCCCACTGAGATCAAGCAACACTTCTTAATTCCCTCTTTCTCTTCAGAAAATCAAATGATGTACTTACAAATGCAGTGGTTATTACGATTCTGGGCGGCTGCCCGGGCTCATACACAACCATCTTGTTGAGAAGCCATACACTCCTAATTGAAAAAGCTAGATTTGATTCGGCAAAATCCCAAACGGATACTATGAAGAATTAAGCCATACTTTGAAGACTTCAAAGTCTTTCAAATTTTCAATGTATGACTTAAGGTAAGTCTTTCTGTTAACTTATCTCTGTCGGATAATATTTTTTCCAAACAATGTTACCATTGTTTTTATCCGACACTATTTTACTTTTTTCCTTTTTGGTATCGTGCATTGTAAGATTTTGGATTGATAATTTGAGGGGCGGTAATGAGAGATGAAAGAAGGGAAACTCTAGAGGATGATTACGTATATTTATTGTCAGGTTTAGCTTGAGGTTTCAATGTTTTGACATGTTGGTGCCAAGACTAACTGAACATGTATATGTCGAGAGCATCTTGATTGTGGGCATCAAGAGTGAAGAGGGGAAACTAATTGAAGGTGTCGGACATGGACAACGACAGTTTTACACCATGTGGATTCTTCAAGTTGTAGTTGGGGCAAAACATCCTTTCGGACTACACGGTTGACGAGTTTTACACCATGTGGATTCTTCAAGTTGTAGTTGGGCAAAACATCCTTTCAGACAACAGGGCTGGCGACTACTTAAGATGTGCTAATTCTGATATTGCATTCATTATCACTTAAAAAGATAGCGGGAGAGAGTTATGTGGATTAGTGGCTGAGCTTATGAAGGGAGGATATAAGGAAGAGAAGAGATGAAATGAATGAAAACTGATATATATGGATCAATGTGGCGGGGGTGTTAGATCCAACTATTGCTACAGACTGAACTGACTAAGAATTTAAAGTGAATACCGTTGCTTCGAGTAGTTTAACTTTAACAAGCAAATACCATTTTTTTACTCTTTAAATATCACATATATTGATCAACTGTTGAGTCACGTGCACGTTTACTAGTATTATATAGTAGAGATAGAGACTATGACCCAGCCGATGTGGCTGTCCTGCACGGCAGCCTTCCTGCCAGCTGATCGTGTTGAATCTGCACGCACTCATGGGTCATGATCACCAACCGCGCGCCAACAGTATGCAAATGATCCTCCAAGAGTAAGATGAAGCTGCGGTCGACCTTCAGCAAGCGCTTCATGAGAGACGATGAGTTGATCATGTGCGACTCCTCAAGTTGTCCCCCAGCGACTGAATCGTGGGATCCAACAATATGCTCAATTTTGCTTTGACTGCCATCTGGATTAGGTAGTTTCCTCGCATGAGGCGGGGACGCCACGGTGAGCGGTAGTAAGATGCTGCATCATAGCCGCAAGAGCGGAACGGGGGCGTGCTAGACGATCTTGACAAAAAAAAAAGGCGACACTTTTTTCTATATATGAGTAAATGTTCATGAAAGCTGTTATTCATGATAAAATGATGAAAACTAGAGCATAGTTTTGCTGAGGTCACATGACTAAGTTGGCTAACAGAACAACGTCGACTAGGGTTTGTTAAAAATGAATTTTGTCGCAATTGTTATTTACAAATTTATTTGTACATCAAAGTTGCCTCATTTTGGGGCCATCTTGAAGTCGATTTTATTAGATACAGAGAGAAGTCGACAAGTGGGCGCCGGAAAGCATCAAAGAACTCTAAGGTGAAGACGGCGGCGTCGGGGCGAGCGGAACAAGGTGCTGGATGCCGGCAAGGCCTCTGACAGAAATTCGCCGGAAACATGGATGTCCAGGAGGAGGAGAGGAAGAGGGTAATAGGTGCGAGTCGGGGGAGCTTTTGCTTTGACCGGCACTCTCGGATTAGGTCATGCAGGGACGACACGATCGACACCGAGATATCAATGCTACATCGTAGCCACATGAGAGGAATAGAGGCAAGCCACTGGCGGACTTTACGAACAAAGGCGAGCTAGAGCCTAGAGGTGGAAGACATCACGAGGTGGAAGATGGAGTGGAGATTTGACACTGTTTGATGGTGATCTAAGGGCCAAGAGAAAATTGACTTATTTTTTTTTAGAAAAATCCAAACACCTGATATAGTCACACCCTTTTACAAATCAAGTTCGATGTTCACTCATAAAATAGAATGTTTCGATATTCCGTAGCAACGCACCGGTATTCAACTAGTGATGTTAAAATCCATATAAGGAGAATCAACTTCCTAACAAAAGGCTGACATCTCAGTTAGGAAATCATCTTTCTGCTCATTATGTGCCGCACCATAAACCACCATCAATGTACACTTCACTTTTTTCTATTGTCCCACAGATCCATCCTTAAAATGAAATCACCAGTTTAAAACCAGAACACCCAAAGTTTCCTGCCTCACACCACAAAGGATACCCCTGGCTTTACCAATCGATGGAATCCATTTCCAAAAGAAAATATTACCAGGATCCAACCTTCTAAAGAAGCTATCAGAATAATTCTTTTTCATGGTTTCCATGAAGCCAATGAAGTCAAGAGCATGACTCTTAGTTAAATCAGAGAGGCAGGCAGACATGCCCTTCTTACCCGCCCCTCTGCCATTTCAAAAGAGACCATTCATGTAATCTTGTTAGAGACACTTCGCGTTCTGACGTTTCTACCAGGAGGCTGGGTAGAATTGTCATTGTTTGTCCGATGGTTGTGCCGATCTCGAACTTGTCTGCGACATTGTCGTTAGTCAATTTTGTCCTTGTGTCGATTAAGACTATAAAAGTATCGGTTAAGGACTTAAGGTTTGCTTACAATTTTTGATATGCGGATCAGCAGTTGTGCGAGTACTTCATTGTATCTCCAAAGTACATATCTGTATAATTTTCATCGTGTTTTTCTTCACCGCAGGTGAGTTCATGTTACAAAAAATTTATGTGTTTGATACTACTTTTTTTTTACAAGATACATGTAGGTCAAAACTTAACATTGGGCGGATAGATGCGCTTTTTTTTCGCAATTAAAACTTTGCTTTCTATTTACTTGCTAGAATCACTTTGATCATTCCTTCGGAGACAGTGACTCATGCCAGGAAATTTTTGGAGTCAGTTTCGGCTCTGCATGAGTTTGGTAAAGAATGGAAAGATGAGTGTCTTGAAAGAGGAGATATGGAGAATAGACCCATCATGACGAAATGAGTGGAAATTTCTAAATTTGCAACCTTTTCTTTGTTCTGTGAACATGCAAGAGTTTACCTCCACGCTCATCACTGGCTCACAAGTGTGGCAGATAACTAACGGGCACCGCGTGATTGCAAGTCCCAAACACCCATGAATGGTAGCTACAAAGGTTTCACATAGCTAAAAGTACATTACAGGAGAGGCCCACGAGCTAACGTTATGATGGTATAAGCTTCCAAAGAGCTTACTAGAACTCGTTATGAACATTACTATAGTGTTCCCCTTGTTTTACTACCAACCAGGGCACAAGGCATGACACCTTCGAGTAGAGCTCAAGGAGCAAGCTTTAGCCTTCGTCTCCGACTGAGACTCCTCCTGTAGATGTTTATGACCTTCTGAACTATAGCTGGATCAGAGTCTCGGAAGATAATATCCACACACTTATCTTCCCCAATCTTTTTCTTTATCTGCAACAAAACAAATCCATGTGAGCACTACTCCCAAGTAAAGAACTAGGTAGGAAATCACAGCATTAAAAATATATAAATTAACCTGCTCCTCGTGTGTGTAGCATCCGGAGGTAAACCTGAGATACTCGATCTTTAGATTCTTATCATATTTTCCAATGTTTTCCTTCTCTCGGTAATTGTCCATTGCCTTAACTAGACCGCAATAGCCATCTTTGCCCCATGGAATCTTAATTGAATTCTCATCATCAATCTCAGCTAAAAAATCCTCCAACTCCAAATATTTAGGAAGGCTGCAGCTTAAAAATGTTTTTCTTTTCGGTTTACCCCAGAAGAAGTGATGCTTTAAAAACATTTCTTCCCAATCATCTGCATATCTGGAAAAAAAATAGGTAACAACCAGTATGTAAAAACAAACTTTTGAACATTACTACAACTTGTGACTTATTTACTATAATTTGACAATCAAGGCAAAATATCACCATTACTACATCTTTATACTTATTTACTGTTAGTATACGGTGTTTTTACTATCAAGGAGACAGCTAACTCTTCTCCTGGATCAGCTATGAGACGAAGATGCCTATGAGACTATTAGGCAAATTATACGGTGAGCTAACACAGTGCAAAAATATTTACCTCCTCTAAAACCTTTCAATTTGAGCACAACCTCGTTTTGTTTTGTCAAGGTGTAATATGGAATTGTATTTTCAAGGTTGCCGTGGTACCGTCCACCATGTGCCAACCCTGCTGCCCCTTTGATCATTTGCCTAAAATTAGGAATAGTTAACTAATCAGATAATATCTCAACAATTTTATTCAAAAAGATTAATTTCACCAATTAGAAACATAAAATTGTATCCTATAAATATCACTATGCAATACAAGCTGCTGTAACTTAGCAGCATGCAAGAAAACACCTAACCACATAGCTAACTCCAACAGTTACAACTAATAGATAAATGATAACTAGCTACCAGAAATTACAGTACACAAAAATAATACAATGGCAACTTCAAATTCTACTTACCTCATAAGGCTCTGCATGAAAGCTAAAGGATTAGCTTTCTTCTCAAGACTTGTGTAAATAAATTTTTTATCGAGTTCACCAGTAATGGAATCCACAAGTATAGAACCGTCTTGCAAATCCGCCTCCATATGAAGAACATTCTTATGATGAATGCTTTGCATTATGTCAACTGAAAACTCATCCTTGGGCTTAGATATGCGATAAGCATTAGTACCCAGCACAGGGAAAGGCTTTCGGAGGGTATAGTGATCATCATACACGACTGCAGAAGGCCTATCATCTTCCACTATTGCAATAGGGCTCTTCTTGTATATATATGGGATCTGTATATGAATTTGTTCATCTGAAAATAAAAATTAAAAAGCATGCAATCAACTATGTAGCCAGAACCTTTTCAAAAAAGCATCAGCCATCCTTTTATCAATTATAATGAGAACTGTCATAGAAACATTTAGTCCTACTCAGATGACAAATAAACAGAGCGAAGTGCTGATGAGCGAACAGTAGTATTAGCCAGTCTTCACACAACCAGTGTGGTAGGTAACAACTACATCCTGTGACTTATTTACTATGATTTAACAATCAAGGCAAAATATTACCATTACTACATCTTTAGACTTAGTTACTTATTGTATACTGTGTTTTTACTATCAATACAACCCAATATTTATCAGTTTTACTGTAAGTAAGAGTACGTCTTGAGTACTCCCTCCGTTCCAAAATAACTGTCTTAGGTTTGCCCAAAAGTGAATGTATCTAGACATGAAACAAGTATAGATACATCCACTTTTTATCAAATGTGAGACAGTTATTTTGGGACGGAGGGAGTAGAAATCAAGATCCGACTTGTGGATCAAGTTAGTCGTCCTATATGAAGACTTGCGTGTAACTGTTTTAGTCAAGCAATTAATAAACAGAAGTTCATTAAACCTCAGAGCCTCTCTCTCTCTCTCTCAAGTCCGGGACAAGCCCAGCCAAAGGGGGTGAGAGCCCTACCAAAGTCTTTTCAGACCATTATCCACCTCAATTTACCCGTTGACATGGACAAAGGTCCATGATAATTGCTGTTCTACCATTATAGTACTCCTGTGTTCATACATGCACTTTGGAAGCTTTCCTTCATTTTGTGGCTGCTGTCTAGTAATAAACTGCTAACTAGTGAGTATCTGAGAATACATGATTTTCTAGTCTGAGTTGAGTTCTTAAGTACCAGTCACCTATTTCTAGACAGTGCTATTGCCAAATTTTGGTGGAATTAGATTTCTGAATAGGTTAAGAAAGATACTGGTATGAACTATGAGTGAATTGCTAGTACCTGGTGCTCCTGGTACTTCAATTCTATTTCCCACTGCAATGAAAAAAATTGATGTGTTAATATTCTTAAATTAACTATCTTTTGAGTTGCGATTGCTGTACATAGTCTTGCTGAGAATTTAATCTACAAATTTCTGGTTTGTAGTATCAATAAAAGAGTAATATTTATAGCTTAATTATGAGAGTCCTGCTCTAAATAGTTCCCTTCATCATTGATCAAAAGAAATTCCAATTGCACATGTCATGGGAGTGCTATAGCAGTAAAACTTAATTCCCTCTGTCCAGTAACATACATTTTCAATACTAAAATCAGAGCCGAACTCATACCTCGCGTGATGTCTCTAGCTTCTGGTTCTGGATCACTGCTTCGGCGGCGCAACAGCTGGGGGTCTTCCTTCTTGGAGCGCCACGACATGTCGCTGCTTCCGCTGCCTACGGTCGACAACTCCGCTTTGCTTTCCCATCGGTCTCCCCACCCGCTGCCTTTGGTCGACGGCTCCGCTCTTCTTTCCCATCGGTCTCCCCCCCCCCCCCCCCCCCCGCTGCCTTTGGTCGACGGCTCCGCTCTGCTTTCCCAGCGGTCTCCCCCGCCGCTGGCTCCGCCTCCCCAGACTCCGACAACGTCGCGAAACCGGGATGAAAGAGGATAGTTTCCCCGGACTTCGCCAACAGTAAGGAACTCCGACGAGGCAGAGTAGCTTCGTCGACCGTACGCGGCGCCGCCGGAGGGGAGCCGCGCACCAGCCTTGGTTCCCATCTTGAGTGCGGCCTTACTTGGTGAAACCCACTTGGAGCCCCGCCCATCCCCACCGTCCTCACCGCCTCCGCCGCCTCCGCCACTCCCACCGCCGTCTTCGCCAGCCCCGCCGCCTCCCTCCATAGCGAAAATGAACGGTCAATGCGAGAGACCCAAAACCACGCTCCCGCACTTAACCTAGACCTAAAACCACGGGAGCCTATATATGGGCTTCAGGCGGCGCCGGGTCCGACCATTGGGCCGGCCCAGTTAAGGTGTGTTTTTTCTGGTTTCCTTTTTCTGTTTATTTATTTTAGTTCACTGCCCGTGTGTTGCAACAAGGCATAAAAAAGATCTACATATGCGAGATGAAGAAATACTTACTTTTGTACTTTATTATGGAAACAAAATAATCACAATTACGTGTGACAGTTACAGTAACAGTGGCAACATTTTCTGCTTTTGGTTCTCCCCCATGCCCAACCCACCAGAATGCAGATTTTCTTTTGTCTACTTGTGTTTGAATGAAAAGATTAAAGAACTTATTCAGAAATATTGCTTATCCTTTAAGTGTAGCTAGTTTGTCAGTTATTTTATTAGAGACTAGCTTCTCAATGAGCTTTAGTGAAGACAGCACATTGGCAAATGGCAATGTCATACAATCTCCTAACTTTAGCTTTATCACCAATAGAGGAAATAAAATTAACTTTCATTTTGTTTATTACACGTACTCATAGAAATGCATAAGTAAAAAAAGATAAAATTTGAGTACTAGCTTCTCATATTGGACTCCTTGTGCCCTTTTTCGAGGAACTTTGCAGCTTCATCATGTGATAGCATGTTGACCAGCTGAATGTACATATGTTATACCAATCAACCACAATTTCACACACCATGAATCTTCAATGGAGAAACATGAAAATACGGGATTTTGCACTCTATTGTGAGGAACAACTTCACGAAATTTTGCAAGAGCAACCCTCCATCCTATAATCTGAAACTAAAACTACCAAAATTCAAAGCCTGATATGACAAAAATGTGGCTAAAGACATTCAAACAGATAAGCAGATATATACCAGATCAAAGTCGGCAATGAGGTGCATCCGGATTGTTAGAAAGATTGTCAACGATCTAGATGAGCTTCTCACTCTCTGTGTCGGCGCCCTTGGGATTCACCCAACTTATCATCATCTTCCTCGTCGACATCTCTATGACATCCAATGGAAAAGAAACCACATAGTGAGAAATCACATTCCAAGCCAGCACTACACTGATAGATTCAAAGGTAAGATGCCAATAAGAAATCACACATTAGTTGCAAACTGCTCCTCCAACCGCAGAGGAGCCAAGGCAGACTTCTCCCATAATGCCCTCTCTTGAAAAGATAAAGTCAAAAAGATGATTAGAGTGGCAGATATTGGTCGAATTATGGCATGGAAAGGCAGATGCAAACCTTCAGTTCTCACAGGGAGATTGATTGGTTGTGTAACTAAGGCTGATTTGGCGGTTGACTATTGTTAAGAAACCAGTGATGAGGAGACGACGTGGAAAAAAAACCTTGTTGACGATAGGAAAGGCTTGACGAAGGAACCAAATTCTTCTTTTAGATAGTAGAGATTTATTTATCTATTCGAAAAATTATTCCAATTTTGAAAAATGTTTCATAGAAAATGTTCTGATTTAAATTTTGTTTAGTTCGGACTCAAAAAAATCTTCATATTTTAAAAAATTAATCAAATTTTAAATTGTTCCGATTTAAAATTCTCGAAGGAGGTCCTGTAGGAGGCACGCGCGTTAAGCGTCCCTAACGGGTGATAAATAGGATTCACGTAAAACCACGCTCTGGGACACCTAAAGACTAAAGCCCAGCCCAATTTACTCTTTCCTCTTTTTTTCGTTTTTGATTTTTGTTTCGTTTTTTTCTATCTTTATTCAGGTCCTTATTTTTATGTTGGTTTATGCTTTCATTTTTTACTTTCACATTTCCTCTTTTTCTTCCCTATTTATCTTTTTTCGTTATTATTATTTATTATTTTCTTTGTTTTTTGTTTTTATTGTAAAAAATATATGATTTGTTCGTTTAATCTTGAAACGTGTTAAACCTCGTAGAGAACTATTTGTACCACGTGGACATACTTTTCTCTTGTATGCCTTATCAAGGCAAGGACCACAAATTAAACATGAGGTGATGAGTAGGTTGGACATTATCGTCGATGATGCCCTCCGACATTTGCATATCTTGATGTACCAAATAGCTCTAGGATGCCCATCTATTATACCGGAACATGCACAATGTCCCAATGGGGGCAAACCTTGTGTAGAACTTTTTAATTGGTCTATCTGTAATTTGTTTCAATGAATATTGTAATAAGTGTCACAAATGCACAACTGTAGGATAAAAATTTGAATTTATTCTTATTTTTAAGTGTGCGTACATTGTATTCTCTTATGTTACAAAATGTCCTCTTTTATTAGAAAGAAGAGAAGAAAATGCTGCAAATGGCAATATCAAGTGGCCAGGGGCAGTTTTATGGTAGATCGATCACTCAACGTGTACATTGTGTATGGCTACTACTACACAAAGAGAACCAGCATCTGATGTTTATGGGTTAATTATGTACCTAGTTTTATAGCTGAATTTTTGCAAAACGATTGTAAGCCCGTTGAGTAATGTTTGGAAGGTATTGAGTAGCAAAAAAAAAAAAAAAAAAGAAGCGAACCAGCATCTGTTTGAGCACATCAGCATACATGACTACGTCTTGGTAGAGCATTTCGTATAATTACCCGTATAAACCAAGCATATTTTATGTGTACAATTTCTCTAAAATGCACCAACAATGCTGATTTTGGCCACATCTCGGATGTAGCGATCGATCAGGTGCAGCATGATAGGGTAAACCACTGATTAATGCAGATATTAAAACATCATGGCTGAATCGTGGGCTGGCTCAGGAAGACAGACATATACATAGCTAAATTGAACACTTGAAGACCATTATTTAAAAGAGTTAACTTCACCACGGTGGAGCTCTTCATTATTACTCCCTCCGTTCACAAAAGGATGTCACTACCAACCTCAAATTTGCATGTACACATGATTTAGTGTGTAGATACATACAAATTTGAATTTGGTAGTTACAGCCTTTTGTAAGCGGAGGGAGTACTTTATTTAACAGATCTCTTCATTATTACTTGACACGGCAGATTTCGCTGAGAATAAGAAAAGAGGAGTTCAGGGTGACAAGTTCTCGGTCACAAAAACTTCAACGTAGCTGAACAACACAAACATCACACTGCATGTTCAGTTCATGTCCAGTCCACATGGCCACAGCAGAAGTCAGAAGTTGTACATCGGAGCACAAAACAAAACTAAAACACTCGGGGCGGACGACATCTCCCTATCGCTATAAGAAACAACACTGACGAACCGAAGGACTATGTAACGAGGCGAGACCCGAACCTCGTTATCACGACAGGGTCTCCACATGGTTGGATGAATGGCAGACAGTACGAGGGACGGCCTAGAATGCAATCAGTCGCGATGGCATTCGGTGCTCACATCTGCACTTCCCTACCATGTACCCAACTAAAGGGCATCTTACATGCTTCCCAAATAGATTTCGGAATTAGATCGCCGCGCTTTTGTCCACCTCTTCATCGCGCATCCTCCTCAATGGAGTGGCCAGCCTCCCTATCCGCCACGGCCGGGGGCTTAGGCAAAGTGACCCGCTCTCTCCGCTTCTATTTGTCATTGTCATTGATACTCTTCAACAACTTTTTGAGAAGGCCACTTAGCTTGGGATGCTTCACAAGATCCGTGGGAGGATCACCGTCTTGCGCACCTCGCTTTATGCAGATGATACGGCCATTTTTGTGGCACCCTTCAAAGAGGATATTCAAAATCTCAAGAGCATTCTTCGTGGTTTTGGGATTGTGACAGGTCTTTGCACCAACATCCACTCTGTGGTCCCTATTCGTTGTGGTGGTGTCAACCTTGACAACATTCTTGAAGGTCTTCCGGTGCTGCATGCTACCTTCCCAATGAGATAGTTAGGCTTGCCACTCTCTATTTGGCAATTGCGATTGGTCGACTTTCAACACCTTGTGGACAAGTGTGCGGACAAGTGCCCAAAATTGTCGTTCCAACTCTCTCTTAATTAATATAAGGGGCAAAGATTTTGCCCCACAGTTTCAAAAAAAAAAACTTCCTGATCCTTCAAGCAAGGGTGCAAAGGTAGTCCTGGGCCTTGTGCCCCTGGCCAGAAAGGCCAGTCAGGCCGGGAATCTTCCACCTGCCAACAAGGAACTCGAGGATGTCGGCCTAGTACCTTGCGGTGTAAACACCGATGGGCGAGTGGTGGTGGCTCTGGCGTGGTGGTGCTCCGCCGGCTGCGGCCCAACCAGGCCCAACAGGGTCGGGCGCTCCATCTCCTTCGGCCACGGCGTTCGGCTCCTTCCCTCTGGCAGCCGCGGGGCGGCGCGCATGGTGCGTGTCGCGCCCGCTGTAGGGATGCAACCCGGAACCATGGTGGTTCCGGGCCCCGGGCAGCGCTGCTCCTCCTCTGCCGGCATGGTGCTCGGCACGGTGGCTGGCGCTGAGTACGGCGGCCCCGAAGGATCCGGCGCTTGGGTCGATGGTAGGCCGTGGGCGGTCTCCGCGAGGCGTGGTTGGCTGCGGCGGCTGCGGATGGTGTTCGACTGCCTCTTCTGTAGGGTTTGCTTAAACTCTGGGGTGAAAACCCCGCACCGACTTTGTCGTTGCCGGCGGCAGCGTCTGTCTTCTAGACGTCGTTCCTTCGCAGGAAATGCCGTTGTGGAGCTCCAGCACCTACGGTACTTGGGTGTTCTCCGGGTGAAAACCTTGAACCGGCTTGTCGGCTCGGATGACGGTGTTGTGCCCTCGACAACACTACCTCCTTGGAGGTGTCATCTTGGAGACCCTAAGTTTGGCTTTTGTTGCGACGTGTGCTGGCGGTGTTGTGTTTTGGTGGTGTTAGTGCGGCCATCTTGGGGCCAATGGTGGTGTGTTTCTCTCTTCGGCAAGCCTTCACGTGGTCTCGGCCGCTTGGATGTGCTTGCCCAAGACCCTCCAGTGGTTGTTGTTGCGGTGTGGGAGCTTTGTGCTCGTGGTGACGTCTCGGCTCACCTTTGCTCATTGACGACACAATGTGTGTCTCCCCCACCTGCTATTCGTCTCGATCTCCGTGGCGGAGTTCCCTATCTAGGTTGTTCCAGGTGCTAGGCTTGACATCCCCATGATGATGGTGGTGCTCCTCAGTTATGCCTGGGGTTGGAGTCGCACGCCAGTGCGGTGCGTGAGGCTGATTGTCGAGTCTTGGCATTGTGATCCCTCGACTGCACCCCTCACTTCTTGTGTCTCCTGGTGGCTCTTGCTGTTACCTCTTCTAGTTGTTTTTTTTCATGTATTTTTATTGTTTTCTTTTCCCCTGTACCCCCTGTAATTGTTATTCTGTTGTAAGAACATAGCCCGCCAGGCTCTTTCGAGTTATAATATCAACCGGTGGGGAGTAATCCCCCCCGTCTTCCTCGAAAAAAAAATTGAAGATGCCTCAATAATTTTTTGAAGGAAATATGCTTTACTATGTTACATATTCTCTAAGAAAAAGAATTTCATGAAAGCATCACATGTTCCCATGCCAACTAGGTAAAGATGCCCAAGGTAAAAGAAGAATGAGCAGACGAACAAACATGTCACGCTTCAAGAAGAAATGCAGTAAAATCGATAATAATAGAAATGCAGAAGTATGTTACCAACTTACCATTCCAGAACCAATTAGATACTGAATTGTCTTCTCAATTTGTCTCATGTCCACTCTCCCAGTGAGGTACAGATACTTGTGTAGGAGGTCACCATGCCTATTCTCCTCAGCAGTCCATGCCCTTGTCCAAACAGCCCAAGCTGTGGGGCTTTGCACCTGTTTCATCTCGGACACAATCGAGGGTGTTAAGCATGGTCTGGTATGTAGGAAGAGCTTCCTCAGTAATCATGTCTCCAACCAAACAAACAAGATAATCATCAGGAATTTCCTTGGCGCGTTCTCTGAGTTCCTTAACTTCATCGTGAAATCCATCAGATGCTGGATCAGGGAGGAAATCCTGTGGCTGCCAACACTTCTCGACTGGCTTAAGATGCAGCAAGAGATTATCTCTAGCCCAACCATCAAGAGACTGGAATATTTCCATCTTCTGAGGTGGCATTAAATGTGTAACCTGGACATGCACCTCTTTTGGAGGAGCAAATGGCTTCTTACTCTCAACCCTGGAATGCAACAAAACAGTGTTCAGGATACCCAGTTACATGATGACTCCATCATCTGATTTAGGCTTTTGATGCGACAAATTTAGAAGAGATATGTAACATTTTTATTTTTTACTCAGCTTACATGTAAAGCGCATAAAGTGAATGATAGGAGACGTGCTAGCATGATGCTGCTACTCACACATGGATGCTTCAAGTGGCAGTCGATCAGCCCGGTATATTGCTTCAAAAGTTCACTACTAGCCACCTAGCATCTCCTGGCAGGGATCGAGCCGCAGCAATTCTTTCTCCTGTCGCAAGAAAATGTATTCTTTCTCGCTTACGCTACGTACCGTAGGAGAGTGGGAGAGACGTATGGTATGGTGGCGGATCGACCAAGCATATATGTCTCTGCATGAAGGAATACGGTGCGCCGTGATTTATTCTAAATTCTAGCTAGTCCCCATGGATGTTGTCCAAATTATTGTGCTGTTTTAAATTATTACTACCCTTGCTGGTCTCCTATATGCATATATCTCTGATCGATCTTGAAACAGCGAGGCGGTGGAACAAAGATATGAAGCCATGTTTTCCTTCGGAAGATAATGTAAGGAATTTGTGCAAGGCTGTGGAGAGCGACTGGGATATATACCTTGAATTAATACCTTGCGTATTGATTTTGATGTTTGTAATACTACTTACTAGTTTTCTCTTATTCTTGATACTGCACACTGATTTCTGTCGGCATACACTTACGACAAAAGAAAACTGAAGCTTTGTCTCATCACTTGAAGCACATCATGATGTTCGCCATTGTTGAAATAGTATGTGTCTACTAGGAATCTTGAATATTTGGGTTATGAGACCTTATTAGTTGTGGAAATTCGGATAGTACTACTCCCTCCTACCCAAAAAAAACTGTCGCACGAATAGTGCTAGGCAAGTACAAAATTTGTACACGATGACGACATTAATTTCAGATCGGAGGGAGTAGTACACTAGAAATTAGAGCGAGTTGTCTATTCTTACAAACAGTAATGCAACTCGCTCACTAATTGCTAGTGTGCTAGTGAGTGAACTGCATTTTCAATATCATACTAGGTAAATCGTTTGCATAGTTCTCGGGTGATTGACGAAATAGTTATTTTTAGTTATGTTACCGCCGAGAATCATCGGGTCGAACTTCAGAATGCAAGTAAATGCAAGATGATTGAGAGAATCTCGATCTTGCGGCTATCAGTAGATGATTAAGAAATAAAAAATTCAAATGCCTAACGAGCCACTGTCGCTTCTAGTAAGACACTTAATATACTTTATTTCCATAACAACATAAATAACATGGCACCTTACAACAAGTGTGAAATGTCCACATGCATCCAGAAACACAGGCCATAGCATTCTCTAGCCTGTACAGTGACATGAAAGGCCAAAGAAAGGAACCCTTCTTTTAATCTGAACTCATAGTGGTAATCATCTATGATGGGTAAATCATCTGACCTAATTCAGATGCCACTGCAAATTTCACTATTTTATAATTTTCCTTCAGTAGGCTCTAAAAACAAAATTCCTTCAAAAAACTAGAATACTATCTCCCAGAAGTGACGAGCTAGCTAGCTGTGTCCACATATTGCCACTTTCCATCTTTTCAAATTATCAAATTCCTATCTCAGAGTCACGTCGATCAACCACCATTCCGTGGAGAGAGGTTACTTGTCTCTTTTTTCTGACAGAAAATGGAATGAGTTCTGCCTTTGCATTAGGAAACTTGGCTATAGGCGTCACCTCACCTCCGTTTCAGGCAGCAGAAAGGATCTCTGCGTCAGGCGGATTGTGCCGATTAGAGGTTAGAAGTGAGGCATATATTTCCCTCCTTCATGCCATGTGTGTCAGCAATCCAGCAGCCAGCAATAGCCTTCGCCCTGGCCCCTGGACAGAACAGAGGATGGCTCTCATTTGTTTTCACTTTTCAGACACAATGGTGTTGTCCATTTCAGAATTTGCACCCATAAGTTCGCAATTTGCTGATTTGTTTTTTGGTTTGCTGGCATTTTCAGACTTGGCAAGCATTTGTTCTGAGTAATATCCGTAATATGCATGTTAAGAGTTTGCTTTTTTTTCCAAGATAAATCGGCATCACTTGCTTGGAACAAACCAAGGTACGTTGACCCCATCCTTGAGCTGAATTTTTTTACCAGAATGCTTAGCGAGTGGCAAGCAGAGAGACAGACCAAGTTGAGTCCGAATGCTGCAAGTGCCCTCTTTTTACAGGAAAAAAAATGCTGGAAATGGCCAGGCTGAGTGGTCAGGAGCAGTCTCTGGTATATCGATCCTCAACTTGTACAGTGCTTATGGCTACTACACGAAGCGAACCAGCATCTGTTCGAGCACCTGAGCATCAGCCCCTACTGAGCATACATGACTACATCTTGGTAGAGCATTTCGTACTCCGTATATTAAACCATCTATACCAAGCATATTTTGTGCGTGAACTTTTTCTGAAATGCACCAACAATGCCATGCCTTTGGGCACATCTCAGACGTAGAGATAGGGTGCAACATAATAGATAGCAAACAACTGATTTACATGCAGGTATCAAAACATCACTGGCTGAATCGTATGCTGCCTCAGGTAGACAGACCGATAGATAGCTACATTGGATACTTTGAGACCATTATTTGAAAGATTTAACTCCAGCCGTTATCTTCGGTTGGAGCTCTGAATTATTACTTGACACGGCAGATTTTGCCCAGAAAAAAAGGAGAGGAGAGTTCAGGATGACGAAGTTCTCGGTCACAAAACTTCAACAGAGCTGAACAACACAAACATCACACTGCATGTTCAGTTCATGTCCAGTCCACAAGGACACAGCAGAAGTTGTACATCAGAGCACGAAACAAAACTAAAACACAGGCAGACGACACCTCTCCCTATCACTATAAGGAACCGACACTGAAACCGAATGACTATGTAACGAGGCGAAACCTGAACCTCGTTATCACGACAGAGTCTCCACCTGGTTGGATGGCAGACCGTATGCGGGATGCCTAGAATGCAAGCGGCCGGGGTGGCATTCTGTGCTCACATCTGCACTTCCCTGCCATATACCCAGCTAAAGGGCATCTTACCGGCCTGCTTGGCTCTAGATTGAGCCCTCTCGTCCAACTTCCTGATCCTTCCAGCGAGGGTGCAAAGGTAGTCCTGGGCCTTATGTCCCTCGCCAGAGAGGCCAGTCAGGTCGCGAACCTTCCACCTGCCAACAAGGAACTCGAGGATGTCGGCGTAGTCCCTTGCGGTGTAAACACCGAGCCTTTGTGCCACCATGGAGAAGTGGTCAAACAGCTTCTCGTCTTGCCCGTCGAACATCAGGTGGGCAGGCATTGCGATCTTCTTCCTCATCATGTCAGCTAGAGCAACCACGGTGCCATCTGGATCAATCTCAAACAGCTTCTCAACAATCTTGGTGTATGCAGTCTCATGCCTCTTCTCATCTGAGGCGATGATACCACAGATCTGTGCGAGCTTTAGGTCACCAAAGTCCTTCGCATGGCGAGCAGTATTTCCATGCGAGATGAAGGTCGCACGCTCTTGGAAGGAGGTGTAGATGAAGCCAAGATATGGATTGTTCTCTGTCCTAGGATCCTGAAAATAAAACAGCAGACAGTAAGTTTCACACGCATCTCAATGTAATAGCGGACAAGATAGTTAAAAAACATCTAGTCGTGGACATGAACACAAACTCTTCAAAGTAAACAAAGGTAGATAATCGATTTGAAGATATCTCGATAATTTTTTGAAGGAAATATGCTTTAGTATGTTACACATTCTCTAAGAAAAAGAATTTCATGAAAGCATCACATGTTAAATTGCCAACTAGGTGAAGACGCCCAAGGTAAAAGAAGAATGAGCAGGCAAACAAACATGTCACGATTCAAGAAGATATGCAGTAAACTCGCTAATAAAAGAAATGCAGAAATATGTTACCAACTTACCATTCCAGAGCCAATTAGATACTGAATTGTCTTCTCAATTTGTCTCATGTCCACTCTCCCAGTGAGGTACAGATACTTGTTTAGGAGGTCACCATGCCTATTCTCCTCAGCAGTCCATGCCCTTGTCCAAACAGCCCAAGCTGTGGGGCTTGCACCTGTTTCATCTCGGACGCCATCAAGGGTATTAAGCATAGTCTGGTATGTAGGAAGAGCTTCCTCAGTAATCATGTCTCCAACCAAACAAACAAGATAATCATCAGGAATTTCCTTGGCACGTTCTCTTAGTTCCTTAACTTCATCGTGAAATCCATCAGATGCTGGATCAGGGAGGAAATCCTGTGGCTGCCAACACTTCTCGACTGGCTTAAGATGCAGCAAGAGATTATCTCTAGCCCAACCATCAAGAGACTGGAATATTTCCATCTTCTGAGGTGGCATTGAATGTGTAACCTGGACATGCACCTCTCTTGGGGGAGCAAATGGCTTCTTACTCTCAACCCTGGAATGTAACAAAACAATGTTCAGCGATACCCAGTTGCATGATGAGTTGATGACTACATCACCTGCTTTAGGTATTGATGGGACAAACTTAGAAGACATGTGTAACCTATGCATATGCGTGGCTTAAACCTCTTATGTTCCTATATTATATAAAACATATGCATGGCTGCAGTTTGCTATGCGTGGTGCAGAAAAATAATGAAAAGGCATGCGCTCAGTTCATGTCATGACCATGGACCATATATTCCATGGTCCCTTTTTAACTGCTAACAGTGTCTAGGAGCTTAACGTGATCTAAGAATTTCAACATATGACTGTAATCAAAGGGTAACATGAAGTAAATTTTATATAGGCTAACAAGCAGAGTATGCATTAACACCAGATTGTACGCTAGGCTTCTAGTGTCTACTGCTGGCATGCATCACTAATCTTCTCAGTTTTATCTGGAACGCATGCCAACAAAGATTACATGAGATACAATCCCTCCACCAGAGATTACATGCCAAGGTACGAAAGGCTGGAGCAACAGTATCTACTATTCCCGTGTAATGATGTTAGCTTCAGAGATAATGCAATGGACATGCTAGTATACCGCCATAAATGCAGATATGCAGTTATGCTAGAAGCTAATGGCATAGACATTCCCATACTACAGAACTATCCATGCTGCGTCCCATGCCTACCATGATGTGATGTGATTCCCATAATGAACATATTAATGCAAAGATTCCATCTGCATTACCTACCATTAGCTACCAGTATTTCCTTGATGTCTAAGTCTCAAATTCTGCGTATCGCTGTCACGGAGCATGAATCTTGGATGGAAGAGGAACTAGGAGAATATAAGGACCGGAAAGGGACTGGTGACTAGCAGCAAACCAGTGACATCTGCCAACCTAACCTCCTTGGCAGATCTTACCCAAAAGTCCACACGACAGTGCAAATCAGGTTCTAATTTACAAAACCCACTTGGACAAATACTCCAGATAGCAGAGATTGCCATGTCCATGGTTTGCCAGTCATTTTGATTTTTCAATGTGAAAATGTCAACGCGTGCATAAACATAGGCTAGCTGCCAGCAATGGTAACCACGTACTACGTGCTTACGCTGTACTACTCTAGAATCAATATAAGTACCAAGGTCATGGCACAGTCAGACCATACTCATTCCGATGTCATACCGGAGAGAGTATTTAATAGCTTCAGGCACCCGTCAAGCGAGCAGATGAACGCCACAGGGCCGTCATAAAACAGCAACAACCTAGGACAACCACCGGTACCAGAGCAGCTCGAATTAAAACCGCACCACACTGTGTGTCAGTCACTGAGGACATGGCATGGCATGGCGTGGACCACCGGAGGCTACCGAATCAGGCAGACAACGATAGTCCACCTCTGTCTCCTTCGTTAACGAAGCGAAGCGCTTGGTGCTACGGAGGAGGCGAGGCAGGCGGTGGTTATTGCAGGTTGTTGGGGACGAAACCGACCTGAACCACCACCGATCTCAGACAGTACAGCAAACTAACTGGTGGGTGTGCATGGTAGTGGTGGTGGTGGTACTACGTACGTCTGGCCGGAGTCTATACCATCCTTGAACGCAAAGTGGAAGTAATTAAAGAGATACGCTCGCGGTGTCCCAACAGAGTTTAATGCGGAGGGAAGTGAATGTGGAACGGACTGGCACTTGGCGGTTTGTCACACAGAGAGAGAGACAGGAAGGAAGCGTCAATCCTCGCAGCAGGGCCTGCGCATGCAGAATTTAATGGCGGATTCGTACTAATGTTTGCGGCTGATCTGATTCTGAGGTCCGAGGAGGAGGGAGGAGGCGGCGACACCGGCCGGGACGGGGAGGCTAGCGGCAGGCAAACAGGGACGAATCTGACAGTCGTGGCCTGACACATAACGAAGGATGAGAGACCGCTCGGTCGAATCCTGAATTCCTGATCCGGCATTTCGAGCGCGGCTGAGGGGATCAGCACGCAGAAGGCGTTCATGATGCCCCGCCCATCCGGGGTTAACATAACAATCCCGCGCGGCGGAGAGAGCGGAGCGAGGCCGATCCGTCCAATTCCAATCCACGGAAACGAACCAATCTCACGGCAACAACGGGACTAGAACTCGAGCGGGAGAGGGGGCGGCTTACTTGGTGGACGAGGCGACGGCGAGGACCCTGACGCTGCTGCTGCTGCTGCTGCGGCGGCGGCTGCCGCGTCCGCCGGCGGCGGCGAACGGGGAGGAGGGGCGGAGCGCGACGTCGTGGGGGCAGAGCGCCATCCTGGAGGCCATCGCCGCGCCGCCGCCGCCGCTGCCGAAGACGAGGAGTGGGTTGTTGTTGTACGGGACCACGGAGGCGGAGGCGGAGGCGGAGGCGGAGAGATTGGGATGTGGGTGTGGTGGCGAGGTGGAGGAGGAGGAGAGAGATGGGCGCGATCTCCACCTCAGGTTTTTGGTTTTTGCCACGGGTGCACCACGAGTGCCTCCGCTATTTATCTCGTGTTTTTACTGATTAGTGCTGGCATGGCAGTAGATTCTTCCTTCTTCTTCAAGAGAAGCCATCTCTTCTTTGCCTTGGGTTTCTTTTTTCCTGTTAATTAAGTCTTGAAATGTCTTTGGCCGAAAATTGTGGAGAAGAAATGTCTTTGAATTTATAGATACGTAGATTTGTCATTTTTCGTAGCCTAAAATACAAGAATAGTGTGATTATACTGGGGCACCTTTGTAGGTAAATTGGACCTACAAACGTGGACCTCGTAGAGTTTAAGCTCTAAAGAGCACCTTTGTAGGTAAATTTCTAACCATCTACTACGGGCAGGTTCTCACTGAATAGTGTGGTACCACGACCGGTTTAAACTAAACGAAAACCGTGGGCGTGGGTTCGTGTGTGTGGTGGGTGAGAATATCGGTCCATCCGGTGCATCGGACGCCATCGCTTTCGTGCTCTTCTTGGCGGCGCCGGTGTGGAAACTTGCATATTGTTTACTCCAGAGGGCGAAGCCGCCAAGAGTGCTTACGTCCCGCGGCGCGCACAACTGGCGACGGCGAGCCCGTCCGTCCGCCGCTCGGGTGTGCGGTCGCCGGAGCACTGGTGGCGCATGCGAGCGTACAGGTGGAAAGCATATGCTTTGAGGTGCCCTTGTCTGGTGGTCGATGATTCCGAGGCGCGGCCAGGTTTTGGCATCAGACATTCATCTCATCTCAGCAGAGCATGACGTGGCGCGTGCGCTAGCTAGCTTGTCGCGGTGGCCGTGCTCCGTGTGGCGGCTCCCGCGCCAAGTGTGCGACGGACGTCTTGCGGTTGTGCACTGTATATATGCCTGTGCTCTGCATTCAATGGAGAAGAAGGAAACGCTCACCGCGGGACTCGGGTTCCCTCGCGTCGTGCGTGCGTACCATGCCGTGCACCGCGCCGTGTTTCACGGCTTTTATTAGTCCTGCAGATGCTTCTAGCTAGCACTATACGGATGGTTCCCGCGGAGAAGCACTGCTTCTTTTAATTATTTTCTAAAAGAAGAACATTTTTAACTTTAAGAATAGAGGTAGGACGGATTTAACCGAAATCCCTGTTGTCGTCTGCACCCTTAGCTGTTGAATCATAAACTATTGAATACAATCTTTATCTGCGCCTTGAGGCATGTTGTTGTTTTTTCGGCGGCGGCCATGTGACATTTCTTTCCTACCAGCCCAATCAGACCGGAAGGAGGCCGGCCATCTCGCGGAGGGTACCTCGGGGAGGAGGCCGACACGGTACTAGCCTTCCTCACCATCGTTTTTCATGTCCGTGGTCCACGAGACCATCACGAAGACGAGGGATGAATATGCATATGACATTGGGGACAATGTTGTCGATGAGAGTAGTAATTTAATTTAGTAGTTTTCTCTGAAAAACATGTGCAAGGTACAATTTAGACCGGCACTCAATAGTAGGGTGCAAACAATAGGGATTTTGACTTCAAACTCGATCCACCCGCGCCTCTATGAGTTCAAGATTTAAATAAACCTATATATTTCTTCTTCTTTTTTTTGTGGAAAGGTGGCTCGAGAAGGAATCAAGGAAACGAAGATTGAACACACATGTCACTAGAAACGACACGGATGGCCTTAGGCACGTACAAGGATTCATGACGATCTTATCTTAGTAATGCAACATAATTTAGACATATAACATTATAAAACATGTTGCACAATAATTATTTTCCGCCTTATCTCCAGTAACCGGAATCACTAAATATGTGGTGAGAGTGATGTTGGTAAGAATAATCTCTTTGCTAAGAGGAGGCGAATGCTTCTTTGTTTCTCTCTCTCTCTCTCCGAGCTCAGCAACTGTACTATACATGGTGAGTCTAAAATATAACCATGTACGCTTAATGAAAATGATAAATGACGATTGTGTCCAAACTTCAACCGCAACTTCGATCCATCTCCGGAACCTTCGGGTCATATATTAGAGCCAGAGTGCGACGACCTCCAGGACCTTGTGGACGAGCACTATGCATACGTCTGGAAGTAGCTGATCGGAAGGTAGGTTTGGTCGGCATGTCAGAGTATATATATGTGGTAGGTCATCTTGTGTAGCATAGGTTACAAGGGTCTATGTTGTGCGCGGTGATGTGGCTCGCAATCGAACGGGGGATCACAACGGCCGCTCTGATACGGATTTGTGTGCATTGTGCACGGTCCGCCTTCATGGGAACGATAAGGATCTGTTGTTGTTTCACCAGTTTTATACCGATAACAAATCCACACTGGTCTAGCCCATATCAAAGTACTAGCGAAAAGCCTTCGTCCCATAGCATATACCTAGGCATATAATATCATAGAGAAGGCACATAAGACCAAGACCAAACACTAAACCTTCAAGAAGACCAAAGTTGCCATCTCTCCTATCCCTACTCTAACCGGCAAGGTCGCTGCATAGGAAGGGAAGAAAGGTCGCTGGCGAGGAGTGGACTCTCAAACCTAGAGAAGTAGGACACAAAACAAAACTAGGACCTTTTTGGAGATTTGTTGGGGGGAAATTGGAATGTACCTGATAATTTGTTATCTTCACCATGTATGATTTTGAGGCCAAATCCATTTTGTATTCGTATTGCAGTTAACTGAAGTGATTCTTTTGAGAAAAATCTCCTCTGTTCAGATTTAGACGACTCGTCTATAGGTAAAACGGATGCATGTAGACATGTTGTTAGTGTTAGATACATCCATATCCATTTCTATCTATAGATGAGTTATCAAAAATCCGTATAGAGGGAGTATAGCTTTATTCGTATTGGCAACAACTACAGGTACACCGTGTTAGATCCACTGTCCAAGAAAATATGACTTAACTCTTACAACTAAGGACTATAATAATGTAATCTCTTGTAGACACCTTATCTTCGGTATCAATCACTGCAAAAAGAAATACTTCCAAAACTTTAGTAAAGAGATTGCAGTTGGACTGGAGCAAGGATATTGTCGCTCGTTCAACTGCACGAAAACTTGATTGCCAATAAAAATTGTTTAAAAACCCTTTATGTCACCCATACGATGGAAAGCCATGATCGATCAACGTACTTGTAAAAAGATTATCACCTAGACATATAAGTTACCGATTCACACAATTTTCACTTTATTTTCGAATAAGGATTCCAACTCCACGAAGAAAAACAAACGAACATTAGAAGTATGACGCAATAGCATAAACTCACTAAATCTGAATTTTAGATCCGTGTGGACACACATTTGTCTAGCTCCACGACACCAACCAAAAAATTAGACTAACTTTATTCGCAAAAACACTACGAGCAACACCAGACACTGAAGAAAAATACAATAATTTGAAGTTGAAAGATAAGAGGTGTCCTCACCCCTCAGCATCAAGATGGCAAAGCGAGGGGACCAAAAATATCTGCGGTGTCGGTGACTGTTCTTTGGAGCCCTAACTGCGAAGTAATAGATTCTTAATTTAGAATACTCCCTCCGTTTCAGTTTACAGGCGTGTGCGTACTCCTAGGTCGTCAATTTAACAATCATAATTTAAATAATATATTATAAAAAAATGTAAATTTCAAATGGAGGGAGTATGAGAAGTGATTTTTCTTTAGGGGGGAATATGAGAAGTGATAGATCAAAAGGGAAAGGAGTTGAAAAATGTGCAGCCCGCGAAAATGACGGCCCATTAACATGTAAAAAAATAGCGGCCCAAAACATCTGAAGGAAGCCAGCTGTAAGGGCGGATCCTATTTCACGACCAGGTCGTGCGCTAATAGCGCACGACCACCCCCTCGGGGCGAGTGGGCCGGCCCAATAGCGCACGACATGGATTTTTTCTTCCTTTTTTCTTTTTTTCCTGTTTCTTTTTCTTTTTTCTTTTTCCTGTTTATATTTCTTTTTTCGTTTTATTTTTTCGGATGTTTCTTTTTTCTTTTTTTTCTTTTTTTGTTTTAAATTTTTTCTTATTTTGTTTAAATTTTCAATTATTATTATTGTTTTTTTCTTTTTCTCTATTATTTTTTTTGTTCATAGGATTTTTGTGTTGACATTCAAGAAAATTGTTCACATTCAAAATTGTGTTCGTATTTTTAAAAATTGTTCAAATTTTGAAAATGTTTCAGCTTTTAAAAAATGTTCATATTCGAAAATTGTTCACCGTCGAATTTGTTCAAATTCAAAAATTGTTCACATTCAAAATTTGTTCAAATTTTAAAATGTTCACATTAAAAAATTGTTCACATTCAAAATTGTTCACATTCGAAATATGTTTATATACAAAAAAAATTACCATGCTTTTTTCTGTAAAAAATGAAATGAAAATAAAGGAAAGGAGAAGGTATGAGAGAAGTGGAGCGAGTTGGTGGGCCGGCCCAAAAGCGCGCCCCCTCTGTGCGGAGCGCTCCCAGCTGTAAGTAAAACCCACAAAGTCGTTCTGCATGCTGGCCTTTATAAATACAACACTGGCCGAATCTCAAAAAAAAAAAAACACTGACCACATTCTGCTGTGTTAAAAAAAAGTTACTCTTCATACTTCCGCCTACACAATGTTGAAGATTGTGAGCAAGTCAAATATGGCCGTCGATCCAAGAAGCAAGGCAACGTTTGGACCACTTTGGAGGTCACGAGGTGTAAAATGAACGTTGCAAATGCTGTCAAACCAAGAAAAACAGCAGATCAGTCAGGTGAAAGGCAGGAGCGTGCAAGATCCGATCGATCAATGGACTACCTGGCACACGCCCGAGTCTGCCTTATTATAGAACAACAATCAACAACGAATGCACATCCAACAATATACACCACTCAGTTCAGCCTCACGCACACCGAACAAGCTCTCAACTCCGGACAACCAACAAAAATATACAGTACACCCTTACAACACACGCCTGGCTAGTCAGATCACCCACTCGATCAACAGGCCGCCGGCATCAGCACGTCGATGGGCAATCACTCCCTGGTGACGGCGCGGAAGATGTCGGTGTACCCAACCACGCCGACGGGCAATCACTCCCTGGTGACGGCGCGGAAGATGTCGGTGTACCCAACCACGCCGACGAGGATGCCTTCCTCCTCGGCCTCCGCGTCCGTCACCCACACGTGCGTGGCCCGGTGCGACAGCATCTGCGCCATGACGGCCGCGAGCGAGCTCGTGCTCCGGCACGTCAGCGGCGAGCTCCGTCCCCGGTACATGCTCCTCATCTGGTTCGCGTGGCTGTTCAGGAACCCGATGCTCCTGCTGCTGAACTTCTTCAGCAGCCTGGGAGAGCGCCCACCGGGCTCGGCCTCATCCGCCGGCGACGACGAGCTGATGGAGGGCTCCAGGAAGGCCGAGATGGGCGTCGACCCGTTCTCGTCGGCGCCGATGACGAACTGCCCCGCTGACAGGTTCGCCAGCGCCCACGCGGCCGCGACGTAGTCGCACTTCCACAGCTTGTAGGCAGAGATGTCTCCAATGATCTTGCGGACTCCGTCGGGCGTCGTCTCGACTACAGCTACGCCGCATGGGTCTCCAGGGATCTTCTGGATTGCTTCCATGGCCGGTGCGGATGCTTCGACGTGGCAGTAGTGTGGGTTGATGGCTCCGAGGGAGCTGATTGGGGACAGTGGGATGGGAGCAAGAGCGCCGAGGCATCCGATCAGGAACCGGAGAATGTCTTCCCTTGACAGACAGCAAAACCTGTCCACGGAACTGATGAATGGGGACAGCTGCCTGTTGCTGCTGCTAGCTGAGCTTGGCGATCCTGATTCCGAGTTCTTTAGCCATTTCCCATTGTAAAGCATTGAGAACCGCTTGGTTAGGCCTCTCCAGGAGCCATTCTTGCGAACAAGGAAGCGCTTCACTCCATTCCTCATCAACTCCAGCGCATCAATCAACCTTGCAAGACAATAAAACTGATTGAATAATACATACACGCATTTCAAACAGCATATTTCTGAAAAGGATGAAATTCCTTGAAAGGTGAAGGACTAAAAGAAGCAGAACAGTATGACAAGTAGACACCAAATGCCAATCAGCATCCAGCTAAGACTGTTATCTCCTATTGAATTATTTTGTCAACTCTATAGATGTGGCGGTGGCTCACTAGGTTCTTTCCAAATCATTTCGAGACATGATTGGATTGCTTCACATGTCTCTTGCATGACTCATTTATTTAAATTACAGTCTCGATTCATGAATCCATTAGCAGCCTGCACATCTTTCACATGGATTGTCACCTTCTTGATGTGACATTGCATTGTCAAATGAAATCATGTCCCCACTTTGATCCTCTTATGACAAAACAATCAGAAGGAGAAGTTATGCACCATGTGAAATCCATCTGGCTTATTTAAGTTTTGAAATGAAAGTTTGCCACAAAAAAATGGAAAGGGAATAGAGGCTAGAGTTGACGTTGATCACAATATATCATTGTGCACCACAAAACTGCTCTTCTGGGTTTGCTGAAGAAAATTTGCACAACTCAGCATCAGGGCATTGGGGTAAAATGTACTTGGCGTGGGTGCTTCTGTTGAGCTAGTACTATTAAAATGTCTTCATTTACATTCTTACAGACTCATGTTTTTCCCCAATAGCGAAAACTACCGAACACACAAATGTGGAGTAGAATATATCAGTTAACTAAACACTAAGAAGTCAAAATGCAATGTCTGAAAGCTTCAATTTTCAGGCGATAACTGAGTAATATAAAATCAACAGACATGGTGGGTGTCAACACTTGAACCGGTTAATTTAGTAACAGGCAGATGAATGGAAAACTACTAATGATGGTATGCAATACAGAATGCGCCCGAGAAATTTATTTTCTAACGATATTGAGTCATCACCCCTTAATCACCAGTTTGCCGCATTCTATGTATACTGAAGACAAAAAATTCCGTGCGTACAGGGAGAGAGTATCTTAAATTTCAGCACCAAATTTGTGACTAAGGCTGGCTACAAATGACTCCATAAAACAATATCTAGATTGCTATCATTTTTTCCATATGGACGTTTCATCCAACAACTTCCATGAACATGAATGAAATTCAGAGACTCGGAACAAGTAAGCTATTTCTTATCAACTCATAAGCATCAATCCAATCCATTATGAGATGCCACCTACTATGACAGACCACCAATTACCACGCCAAACCTGCTATGCTTTCGACTGAAAGAGCTCGGTAAGAATGGATTGTGCTGATATGGACTATCTCAGCTTCAGTATCGACAATGACAAGCACAACCTAGGCAGTGATAAAATTAGCATTTGCTTTCAACAAAAGCAGCACAGTTAGTATCCTGGACTAATTTAACCACAAACCCACGTGATCTCTTAACGGAAGTAGAAATAACTTTACACACACGTAGTCTTCCCAATGTCAAACTAGTCCAAACATGCGTAAGAGAGACAAATGTTACCAACCAGATCAGATTAAAAAAGAAAAGGGCTCGTACATCAGCTGTATCAAAGCAACCAAACAGGGGCAGATCCGAGGTGAGACGAACCAATTAGCCAGAGTGCGTAAGCTGAACTACCGGTATCCACGACAATACGACATGAAACCATTAAACAAGGGATGCCTAGAAAAACATAGCGGAAAAGTAAAAGTCGCACGCAGTTTAGCAGCTAAAACGGGGATCCAAGGCATCTGGAGAAGCGTCTACTTCTCGATCATTTGGTCACCAGAACTCCACGATCAGAGATTCAGCAGATTTTCTGACCCGATGGGGGCGGCGTCAGCGTGAGAAATCGGTAGCGGAAAGAAGAGAGAGGGCGCGAAGGGAGAGCTGACCTGGTGCCGGGATCGACCTCCCTGAGCAGCTCCGGATTGGGCTGCACGACCTCGCCGACCGCGGCGCTCATGGCCCGGTCGCCGGCGCCGGCGGTGGCGACGAAGGCGGCGATGTCGACGGCGGAGATCATGCCGAGGAACCTGGCCCCGGAGGGCGGCTCGTCGGGGCTGGCCCGCGCGCGCCACACGGGCACGGCGCCCTCGGGGCTGCCCGCGATGGCCCGCGCGGCGTCGTCGAGCGTGTCGGCCTCGCTCAGCTCCACGATTGGGGGCTTCCCGACGGTGAGGTCGCCGACGACGTGGTGGTAGAATACAGCGGCCATGGAGGGCGCGGGGTTATAAGAGCGAGTGCAGGAGGAGCAGGTGGAGGAAGAGCCTGGAGGGAGCGAGGCGGAGGCCGCCCCCGGGCGCGAGGACGGTTGAGGAGGAGGAGGAGGGGAAGGCGGAGGGGTCACCGGCGGCGCGGGTGCGGGGGTCGCCGGCCATGGCGGAGGGAGGGAAAGCCCATTAAAAGCAGGAGCAGGTCGACGGTGGGAGGAGGACGGACAGCAGGGGAGGAGACCAGCGAGGCGGGACAGAGAGAGCTTGGGATCGGCGACGACGGTGGACTGGATAGAATGAGTGTTGTGCGGCCACTCCGGGTTAAAATCAGCTTCATTCTTTGAGATTCGGGGCTGCTTGGTGATCAAATGGATCATATGAGTAGGTTTGTTTTTGCAATTATAGATTATTCTCTCTCTGAAATGCCCGATAATTCAGGGGACTAATGGTTTTACAAGTGTGTGAATTTTTACGGTGTTAATTCTCAGGTGCCTGAGATTTTCTTAAGCCTCAGTCACCCATAAAAATATGCAGCAGTTGCAATTTTCTGGAATAAAAATATAATTGCACTTTTCTGGCAGAAAAATGCAACTCGTTTCAGCTACACTTTTTTGAACCCACTTTTTTTTTAACTGCAGTTGTATTTTTCTGAGTGATTAAGACTAAAGAAAAAAATTGGCGTATGAGACATAAGCACTCCCTTTTAGTCCCTTGATGGTTAAAACTTCATGGTTCTGCCCCTGCACAAAAAAGTTAATGATAGGACAGTGTATTCAAATTTCATATTTATTTGTCATCATTTCAACTTTCATGAGGAGTTCAATGTTTACACGAAAGGCGAAAGGCGTCATATACATATCCCAAGAACAAGTATAAATAATCTATAAAAAACAACAAGTATGATACCTCAAGGCATGTCTAGGTTATCTAGTTGTTACTTTGATTTTAGACCGGAGGGATCGGACACAATACATGATTTTACTCCGAGCTTATGTTGACTAGCTGAGAGCAAATTACCTCATGCTTTGAAAATCCCAAGGGCATGTAATCGTCTGATCTGCCTGCAAAGGTCGTTAAAGGTTAGAAATCATGGACACCTATGTAAGAGGGTCTTCTCCAAAGAGATACGCATTTTGGATTTGGGTTGTGTTACCATTGCTGACCTAGAAAAATCTTGATTTCTCCCCATCTTTTTACTCAATGCTCAATCTAAATGAGCGAAAAGAAAGGTAAGACCTAGACATGCGATTCCAATCCAGAAGTTGATTACCCCACCAAGCTTACTTTGTGGGAAGCCCTAAAAGATTGCAGTTGCCCTATGAGATTCCAAACTATTGGATTGCTTCATAGAATCGTAAGGATCCGAAGTCTGCTTCAAGATTTTCCACTATTGGAAGAATTCATACTTAATTTTATTTGCTCAAAGAACAAGGCTAGATATGATATATGTCGCTTCGTATGTCACCACTTAAACAATAATCAGGCTCGCTTGGACCGAGGAAGTTACGACATATCTAGTGTGATATCTTCCTATATATGTCAAATGTTGAATGCTCGGTTTTCCACGGGAGATTACCCTAGATTATGCGTGGTGGTTGTTTTTTTTAATGGAAATTGCTTCGTTTAAAAAAAAAACTAGTTTAGAATAGTAGATTATTTGTCATACAAAAAACATTTTATAAAATTTCAGCTAGTTGTCTTATGCGTACGATTGACCCACGATGACTCGATGAGGAGACGTCGTTGTGCCACTCCACGCAAGCAGATAATTACTCTCACCGGCCGCCTCCACGACCACACAGTTGTAGAATGTAGATCTTTCTTTGTTTCTAGTGGCTGCATCGAGAGGCTGCATATACATGTTGAAATGTTCCTTTGTTTCTCACAATTTTATTCCGAGATCGGATCAGGGATCCAGCAGGTGTTGTGGCAAATGCATCTCAATATCTCATGGTTGTTATGCGGCGATGCATCACATCAGCTAGGCGGCTACACGCCTACACCTCTCGGATGCAAACTTCTGATTGCATTCCTCCCGGTCGTCACTCCATATGTATGGTACGAAGAGACCTGGGAAAAGCAACATCGAAAATGAACGGTGACAACTGCCAAACACGCTACTGGCTACCGGGGTTTATACTCATAGGTTGATCTACACATGCATGATATATATTTGCTCCATGGAAATTTCACTCAGCTGTCCTACTACTTACAGTCTTACAGTACATCAGATCAGTTGACTGTTAAGGTCGTTCGTTGTTTATCACTGTACAGCGCAATCATGAGAGAGTGGCGAGGAAGCTGACCCGAGGAAGCTCCGAATGGGCGCTTTTGGGAATGCTTACTTGGCATGGTTTTTCTGATTTGGTTCGAGCGGTTGGTTGTCGCGGCGTCCTCGTGGTCACACACACACACACATATTTTTATGAGCTCGATGGTACCACACAATTATGGGAGCACCAAACATAACCGCTACATGGAAGCTGATGGGATGCTCAAATACTAACACAGTAGCACGCACGTAGATAAAGATGTTAGATCAGTGTATATGCTTGCAGCAAGGGATATTGGCCACATTTATTTGGACCAAGTTTAAAATTCAACATGTTGCGATATATATTGACCGGCGGAACATTTTCCATGAGAAATACGAAACAAACGAATTGGCATTTTTTTTACTCCAAGACTCGAGTGATCCTGCCATATAAAGAAAAAAAAATCAGCAATCGAGTTTCAACAAATTCTAGAAAAAATCGAAAGTAGTCAACAATGCATTCTGCAAACATGCCGAACAATACAATTGAAATACTTTATGTTCTGAGCTACACACAAAAATGACAAACTGTAGATGTGGGTATGCATAGTTTTAAATCTCTAAATTTTAACAGATTTTATCATTTTTTGGTAGCCTATTATATAAAGTATTTGAAATTGACATTTTACACGTTTATGGATACACCATCACCTATATATTTTATCTTAAATTTATTAAACTCAGAAATCTAATTTACACTTTGGGAAAACAAAAACAAATCCAGCTCGGGTGCCCTAAGTGCACATGCTGGCATGCTGCCGCCATTGCTGATTTCCGTACATCCCTATTTTTTTTCCTTGCGGAAGGTACTATTTTTTGCGAGGAAGGACGAGATTACGTCGACCAAGATTCTTACACAAAAGACCAATTTTTTTACAATGAAGCCCTTCCAAGCTCTGACATCGTCATCGTCGAGTTGCGCCGGCGAAACCTGCCGCAAGCCCGCAACACCTCTGAAACCTTGGACAGGGAGGCTCCCCAAGGAAGTCGACGCTCCTCGGTACCTGAGCACCTCCACGCTGCGCGACGGACGGCGACACCATATTGGCCATCTGCAAGCTTGCCTTCAAGATCTACAACCGCCAGTACCTAGAGTTTGAATCAGCTGAGCTGCCAAGAACTGGCCGTGTACTGTGCAGTGACCTCCCACGTTCAACGACCCGCGTGGGTGCCTGGCTGCCTGCCAGTAGGAAACATAACATCGGCCCACCGAGAGCAATAATAAGCCCACAGTTCAAAAAACAAAAACAATGTCACTTACTCACGTCAGCCCTACATGGGCCAGCATAGTAACACTACGTTTTTTGCTTTTGGTTGTTTTTCTTTTGTTTCTTCTTCTTCTTCGTTTTTCATTCTCAGTTTTTGTTTACTTCTGCTATGTTTTGGGGTAATACATTAATATCTTTTATGAGATATAGGAATTTTTTTAACGAGTCATCAATGTGTTGATAAATTTTGGAATAAAGATCCCTTGGTAAGCCCAAGCAAAAGTATAAACTTTAGCTGGGACTTCTTTTCTTGTTCCAAACGTCTAGTACAGTACTCTTTTGTTTGTGCGACACTGATTGTCTAGAAGTTTGAAGATTAGCAGAGACATGAAAAAAAGGATTTGTATGTACTTTTGGAGAAGCAGTAGTCCTCCCATATGGTCCATGTTGGAAAAAGGCTAATATGGCACGATCATCAAAGAAAGATATTTCACACTTAACTTTGTATTGAGATTCTACAAAAAAAATAGGAGTAGATTGTGTTACTACTATTTCATAGAATTATGTGTTATAGTATTAACACTAGAGTATCATGTGTATTATACTGTGAGTATATCAATCTTCATTATTAAAGTCAGTTTTGGTAATAGGAACATCTCTTCCAAACAGTCATCAAAATGATGACCAGATATCAGAAAAAGAACAAAATAGTACAAGGGCATGGTGTACCATCTTGTGTGATCAAATGACAAAACATATTATTCCAACTAGAACACTAGGGACTTACCAGACTTACCGATAACAATTTGAATATGAAAGGATTTTAGTGTATTATAGGAAATGTAAGGATGGGCGATCAAAAGGTAGATTTTGAATAGAGTGGTTAACTTTCCACAAAGAAATATAAGTTCTCCTTCGAATACACCAAAAAAAGTCAAAGACTACTTTTAGAATTGCCCACTCCATTTAATAAAAGAACCACCATAAATTTTCAAGATTGACATTTCAACGGCACTTCCCAATATCGTACGACGGCCACACAGGGTTGACACATGAATCAACCATCGAAACAAAGCATGCATAAAAAGACTATGTATTCTGAATTTCATTAACATGCCGCCATCCAGCCCATGTCCTCTTACAAATTGTGATAGTATCGAATATTATCAATGGAGATGCCCCAACAGTGGTTTAATCGACTCGTGACACTGGGCAGGGTACCTCCACTTGACATCCCTGCCCATCTTCTCCGATGGTGTCATGCTCGAGTAGTTCTTCCAGTCGGCGATCACGTTCCTGAGATCGTGCACCTTAGTGTCGAGCCCGACGCAGCAGTTGGCGTGCATCGTGCAGACCCTGTTCACCTCACCTCGGAACTGGCAGAAGCCGTCGAAGAACACGGCGTCGAGGAACATTAACCTGATACGCAGGTCGCCGGCGACGAGCTCGGCCTTGATGTCATTGAAGACCCCCTGATCGTGGGTCGGGCCGCCCGGCCGGGGCCGCGCCCTCGCAGCCCTCCAGCGCCTCAGCATCTCCACCGTCCGTTTCGTGGACTTGACGTAGTAGAAGCCGGTGTTGGGCGCGTTCTTCCGGGCGTCGTCCGGGTCGCCGTTGAAGAAGTCGGTGGAGACGGCCATGTCGGCGTAGAGGCTGATGTGCCGGAACGGGTCGCGGAACCAGATAATATCCACATCCTGCGTACAGTATATGGATTCGATATTAACTGAGCAGAACAACGAGTATATCTCGTTTGAAGTTCAAATGGAAACGAGCTGGTATATAGCTTACAGTGAAGAGATAGTTGTAGCCGAGCTGGAGGACCCGCTGCTGGAGCTCGAGCTTGGACCAGACGAGCTCGAGGTAGCTTCCGGTCATGAAGCTGTTGGCGGAGCTGACGTTGGCGGCCGTGACCTCGAGGAGGTAGCAGTGTGGGTGCACGGCCTGGCAGCGCACCATGGCGCCAGGGTCAACGGCGACGATGAGCGTGTGGTTGAGGAGGTGCGCTATCCCCTCGCCGTCGCGGAAGCTCCCACGGAAGAGGTCCAGCAGCGACCCTGGCGCCGCCCAGGCCTCATTCACCGACGTGATGATCACTGTGCCGTCGTCCGTCGCCACCTTCGGCAGTAGCTCCGCCAGCCCCGGGAAGACTCTCTCCTCCTGCATGCGCAGTACCTTAACTTCCGTCAACACGCTCCTGCAAAATAACACTGCACATACATGCATACACATACCTTGTCGGCAGCTGTACCATCGGTTGAGAGGTTGGCATGGCTAGTCCGTTGGTGAGCTGATCCGTTCGCCAAGCTCGATATGCTTGATAGCTGCTTGCCGACCCTGTCGGAGGCGAGGAAGAAGAGCAGGAAGGTGGGGAGTAGAGCCCCGAGGAGGAACGAGACCGAGTGGCCGACGATGGCCCCGTCGTGCTGCATGCTCTTCAGTCTGCCTATGTCGAATGTCGACCGCCACGACCCGAGTACCTAGCAAGCAAGGTCGTTAATGGACTCGGCGGTAGCTTGCAAAGTGAGCCGGTGAATCTCGATGACATCTCCTATGAGCAACGCAGGAAATAAAATACAAAATGGCCCGCAAATACATGAACACTACTCCAGGTGCAAAATTAAGAGTGTATATCTCTGCAGACGACGGCCGTAAGTATGCACCCGAAGCAAGGTGAATCCATGTGCACTTCATTAATCTTAATGCAGAGAATGGTTAGATGTTGTCCGACGATCGATTACTTCATTAATCTGCTGCCACGCGCGCTGACGCCGAGACGCAAACCTTTGACCCCCATTCTTTACGTCTATCAACGGGAAGAAGAGGAAGTTGCCTCAGGCCTCAGTGAACAGTGATCGAGCTCTGGTAAGCGGGCGAGCTGTTTCTGTGCAGTTATTCTGACCGGCGAGAAGAACTGATCTTTTGCCGGACGCCGGAAAATCCATAACTAGGAGGACCCGCTTCTATTTCAAAAACCGTTGATGTTGCATCAAGATGCGTGCGATACATTTTGCGGTTAACACCCTGAATTTTGAACATTTGTCTTCATGAACCACTCATGACAAATCATTTGTTTTGATCATCTAAGAGTAATTTTTCGATTACGAATGAACATAATTTTTTGACTAATATGTGTTAACATAATTTTTAGAAAAACACAAACTCATAAATAAAAATAATTTAGATAATGTTTTAACACATTTTCAGATAATTTTTACCATCAACACAAACTAGTGCACACGATCCTTTTCATATTTCCATTATTATTATTAATATTATGGATAATATTTTCGGATAATCCGTTTTCATGAAGACAAATTTTTAGGTCATGAAAATGTAAACAGATTGTGATATTTTTTCATTATTATTGATTAAGATATTTTCTTATTTTTGGATCATTTCCATCCATGAAACGAAAAATATATCCAAATTTTCGTGTATAAATCTGGGATCATAGATTTTTCGGATAATTTTTCGATAATTTTAGGTTTTTTGTGAAAGTGCAGGGTGCATTTTGCAAAATTCTAGTCAACCAGACAGCACGAATCTTGATGCATGATCGACGGTTTTTTGGACTAGGAGCGGGTCCTCTTAGTTGTGACTTTGCATTTTCGATCTTTTGCCCCGAAAATGAGAGTTGCCCGGCCTTTTTTTAATTGGGCATAATTTCAATTCCTAACCCTATGTACTAAATTAGGATGCATAGAGAATGTTAAGTATGAGTAATGGGATTTTATATGGTTACATACCAAATCTGATTCTCAAGGATAAAATATATGAATATCAAGAAAATGCTATCCTTAATAATAAGTAGGAACCTAAATTCCCTCGGTGAGAATTTAAAATGGGGTATTTGATCTGTACGTCCACTAACCTGATCAAATGAGGTATACTCACTTTTTTGAAACAAAAATTTTTGAAACAAAAAATGAATAGACGGCTTGTTCATAGCCGACCTGTGCCCGCGAAAGAGTTTTTGTTTTCTAAAGCACTCGTGTTTTTTTATATTCTTTATTTCTAGGGTACTGTTGTAGAGGGACATGACGATCATACTTACGGTAAGATGGCGACTAGTTAAGAGTGTCTCCAACCCCTAGGTTGGCTCGTGAAATTTGTTGAAAAAATATTGAGTGACGCTTTGGTGTGCCGCAATCTATGTTTGCTATTGTTCGAGTATGTGCTCCAGTAAGACCTCCGGCAACATTATCACCTTTCATGTGATCCTCTATTATTGGCACACCTTTCAAACCTTGCAGGAAAGCGGACAACCGAGCTTGTATAGAGGTGTTACCGGAGGATTCAAAACCGAGAGTCACATGACAAGCTTCGTGAAGATCTCTGGTTGAGCATTGGTGGCATATGAGAGATAGTTTACTAGTGTTGTTTGTTCATGTCTTTTCATCCTCTGTTAGGATCATTTGTTGTGGACCCAACTTCATATTTGAATTCACTTTGAAAACTTTGGGGATTTGAACTGGTGTTGAATTGTATCATGTTTAAATGTGGACATAATTGGATTATATTGATTCAAATTAGAGTTGGAGAAGTGTTTATATGCATGTACATATAGTAAATAGAGGAGAAATTATTTTACAAGATGCATTTTTGATAATATCTGAAAAAGTCTGCGGAATTTTCAAATACTTTGCACTACCAACTTCTACGGATATGTATATGCGAGAGTTGCTTAGGCATGAACTTTTTGCTCATCTCCCCTCACAGTTTTGAAAACAAAACTCATCGGTTAGACTTCTTTGTGCTAGGTGCAGTGTAGTCTACTCTACATGCTTTCCTTCTATAGGATGCCGGTGGGGGAGAGAAAAAACTGTGACAAGCTTAGATCTGGTTTTCTATGGAGTGATAGAATGGAAAAAAAGAAATACCACCTGGTCAACTGGAAGACAGTGTGGCTCCCAAAGGACCAGGGAGGGTTGGGGGTTCTGGATCTAGAAAAAATGAATATTGCTTTACTTGCTAAATGGCTTTGGAAACTTTTCAACGAGAAAGGGATGTGGCAATCTATTTTACATGCCAAATATTTAAGGAACTCTAGTCTGGGACAATGCTCACAGAAAAATGGAGATTCCCATTTTTGGCAAGGTTTAATGGAGATTAAGCCTTTGTTCCTCTCTTGCTGCAAATTTGTGATTGGGAATGGGAAGAGAACCAGGTTCTAGGAGGACCTATGGCTATCGAACACCTGTTTCTCTCTATAATTTCCAAGATTATACGTTGTCTCAAATAACCAGAACATTTTAGTGTGTGAAGTTTTTGAGTTAGAGGCAGGACCTGACCAGGGTTAAGCTTGAGGAATGGAGAAAGCTCCTGACTTTATGTGCTGAGGTGTCGATAGATGGAGGGGAGGACAGGTTGGTTTGGTTACTCACGGCCTCAAAGCAATTTACAGTAAAATCTTTTTATTCAGCTATGCAATCCATGGAGAGTGTACCTTACAAGTTTTGGTGGAAAGTTAAAATCCCTTTGAGGATTAAAACTTTCATTTGGCTCATTCTAAAAAAAAACATTCTTACGAGGGACACCCTTTTGAGAAGGGGAGGGGTGTGTGCTAAAAATTGTCTGTTTTGTGGACAAGATGAAGCATAGACCATCTCTTCCTTAGATGTCCAATCGCTAGATATGTTTGGAATGTGGTGAGTGTTGCTACGGATATGAACTGTCAGTTTACGGATGTGGGACACTGTCCGGTGGAGTGGCTGGATGGTCACTCGCAGGGGCTGAGAGGGAAATTTTCCGTAGGAATTGCAGCTGTCTTTTGGGGATTGTGGAAAACTAGGAACCTTGCTTGTTTCGAAAATAAGTGGCCGGCGGAGCCGGTGGAAATTATTCATAGAATTGGCCACTGGATTAACTGGTGGGCTAAAATGCAGGTATCGAGGACGTAAGAACGAAACTGCAATTGGGCGCTAAGTTACTGGTGCGGGCCGCGGATGAACTTTCAGGAGCGCGAGAGGATGGGCGACGTGGAGGCCTAGGCTGGGAAGCTGATGGGCGAGGAGACGAGCGACTCGGAGGCCAAGTCTGGGGGCTGTTTTGTTTTGGCTTTAGTTAAAAGTCTAGATTTTCTTTTGTTCCCTGTTGGTCTGTGGGAGGGGAAATTGGATGTTGTTTTCTCTTACGTTTGGTTTTGCTAGGAGGAGGTGTGTTGTGGTGGTCTTGTAAAAAATGATTTCTATTAATGGAAATCGGGGAGACCTCTTTATCTAAAAAAAAAAAAGGTCACCTTGTACCAGTTCGGCATTATGTGGCTCTAACGAAATATTGTTTCGAGCAAAAGTATAACTGGTTTTTACTCCGTCCGCTTCAAATTAGTTGAGTTTCATTTGTCCAAATGTGGATTTACATGTATAGATATATCCACGTTTGGATAAATAAAAGTTATCTACGGAGTAATTTGGAACCTAGGAGGAAGCAGTTCAAACTTCAAACTGTACGTTGCGCGTGATGCCTCAAAAAATAGCGGACGAATGGCATGCTGGCCGGGATCAGGAGCCCGGCGGCGGCCTCTTGTCGGGGGTGCCACACTTGGCCGGGACGCGCCAACCGAAGGTCCTCCCGGCGACCTTCGCATTCCTCCTCTGTGGCAGCGTCATCGCCGTGTAGTTCCTCCACTGCCCGAGCACGTCCCGGAGATCGCTCAGCTTCTTCTCCAGGCCGAAGCAGCAGTTGGCGTGCATCGTGCACGCCCTGGCCATGTCGTTGCGGAAGACCCGGCAGAACCCGCCGAAGTGGGCCGTGTCGAGGAACTGGAGCCGCAGCCGCAGGTCGCCGTCCGGGGAAGCCAGCTCGTGCTTGATGCTGTTGAAGATGGTCTGGTCGTGGCCGCGCGGGAACCGCCAACGCGCCGCCCGCCACCGCCGCATCATCTCCACCGTCCGCCCCGTCGCCTTCACGTAGTAGAAGCCCGTGTTGGGCCAGTTGCCGTGGAGCGCGTCGGCGTCGCCGGAGTAGATGTCGCACGACACCGCCATGTCCGCGTGCACGCCGATGTGCCGGAACGGGTCGCGGAACCACACGACGTCCACGTCCGTGAAGAGGAGGCTGTGGCCGAGCTGGAGGACCCGCTGCTGCAGCTCGAGCTTGGCCCAGACGAGCTCCAGGTAGGCGTCGCTCATGAAGTCGTTGGCGGAGCTCAGGTTCGTGGATGATGTCCTCGCCGTCGCCGTCGCTTCGAGGAGGTAGCAGTGCGGGTGCACGCGCCGGCAGTGGCGGTACGCCGCGGCGTCGACGGCGACGATGAGGGTGTGGTTGAGGAGGTGCGCGATGCCCTCGCCGTCTCGGAAGCTCCCGCGGAAGAGGTCGAGGAGGGAGCCTGGCGCCGCCCACGCCTCGTTCACCGACGTGATGATCACCGTCCGATCGTCCGTCGCCACCTTTTGCAGCAGCTCCGCCAGTCCCGGGAATGACCTCTCCCCCTGCGGCGTACGTGCGTACGTGGCCCGATCGAGAATGGTTACGACTTCAAGACGTGTCTCCGATCGAGTCGGGGTGCACCAAGACATGCACTGCAAAGTGCAAACTGTAAGTTAAACCTAACCTTTTGGCCGTTGCCGGGGAGGTTTGCAATGGCATGGCTCATCATCTGCTGCTGAGCTGATCCATTCCCCAAGCTTGAGAGTTTCTGGCCGACCCGGTTGGAGGCGAGGAAGAAGAGTAGCAAGGTGGGGAGGAGAGCCCCGAGGAGGAACGAGACCGAGTGGCTGACGCTGGCGCCATCGTGCAGGCTGCGCATTGTTGATGCCACAACCGTCGTCTTTGGACCAAAGTCCCGGCCGGAAGAAGGAGAAGGCAGGACCGGCACCGGCCGCTCGCCCCCAAATGGTGCTTAATTAGCTAGTCTGCAAATGCTTGAACACTACTCATCTCCATATAAGTCCAGAAGCTAATTATAATTAAGCGTGTGCTGTACTCTTCAGACAGTCGGCGACCATATGCATGGACGCGAAGCGAGGTTAATCCATATAGCTTCGCCCATACGTAAGTTTAGTGTGCGTGTCCATGTGCATTTTCCGTTAATCTCGATGCTGGTTATCCGGCGAACTTCTGACAGACACATTCTTTACGTCACCCCATCTCCATGGACGTGCGGCGAGGAGACGGGGTTGACTCGGGTCTGTGGGATCGAGCTCCCGAAAGCCTGCTCTCTGTCTCTACGAGAGACAGACAAGTTTAGTTTTCATAATTTCATCACACTCCAAACTTCTAAAAGTCTCACCACGTCCCGATCATGCATGACATGCGTACTGGAAACACGCCGACGAGAGCGAGACCCTCCGTGTTATATCACGACGTTGGGCCTAATCTCGCGGCCTCCGTCCCGCTGGATTGAGCCGTAGGCCGCAGCCCGTTCATTAGTTGGCATTTCCATGAGCCCCACATCACTTCCTTTAGAGAGAAAAAACAAAAAAACCAAGGCATAACCGAAATTATATTGGTAACAACAACTTGAGTGTGATGCTTTTGGGGTTTTGGGATTTAGGCCGCAACTGTGCAGGAGTCACCGTCTCGTCTTCCCTGACGTTCAGGTTATGAAATCCTCTGCAATTATGAGCCGTGATGTGCAGGTTATGAATCCTCTGCATACGGTAAATGTATACACACATAATCCAGTGTATGTACATGATCCATCGTATTTATTCAGGATTCAGAATGAACAATCGCTGTAGACAAGGCAACGCAACGAAACGTTTTCCCTAGCTTTAGCGAACGTGCAACAGCGACAAGCGATCTAGTCTTACCCTCTACCGCCCCTGATTCCCCTACCCTTCGCCCGCCGCTACGACGGCTGGAAGGCGGGAGAACTTTGGATTTGGATGACTGGTTTCTGTAGGGGGTTTTGGAATTCTTCATCTCCAATGTAGTGCCATTGCTGACGATGAGCATAAGATCTTTCGGCCCGTTCTTCCATGAAGGAGCGTTGACGACATGGAGTTTGGAGTCGATTGTCCGACATTACGTCTAGCGTGATAAGTGTATGTCTACGGCGGCGGCGTTCGGTAGTGGCGATGACATTGCAGCGTATGGGTGTCCACAAGTTCCACCTCCACATGATGAAGCTCGGCCAGGTACGACTTTGTCAGGAACTTGGGAGACTGATGTTCACCATCTCCCCCTTGTCGGAACTAGGAGTATCTCCTGACCCTTCTCTGTACTAGCTTCTTCGAGACGGTGATCTCTCGAGATCATGGTTACCGACATCTTCTGGTCTATGTCGATAACTTCCCAGCTGCTGAACTTTTGCTCACGGCGCGTCATCGAAGGATGCGCTGAAGTTTTCAAAGACTTATCTTTTATTTCTTTTTTCGTTATAAGGATGTTTCTGTAAGGGCTGGTTTATGCGTAACAGAAAGAAGGGAGAGGTCGTTTTCCGTAAGACTGAGCTATCATATATTCCGGCCTAAACAGGGCCGTGCAAGTGGCATGCGGAATGACTCCGTTTCCCGCGGTATGGACGCGCCCGTACATACGCAGCTTATCACTCCCGGCCCCATCGGTATCATTCTCATTGCCGACATAAGCGTGTCACACTTCTTCAGTTATTCTGCTACGTAGTACTATCACACGTTTTTTTATTCCAGGTTACGTGTCATGTCTCATGTGCCTTTTCCCCCTGATCGATCGATCTTCATATTTCTTTATTAGGACGCTTTATTACTTAAGAAATTTAAGTGTTCTTCATATTTCTATCGGCCAGAAAGCATTCACAAACAAATAGTAGTATATCGAGTATGTCGATCGATCGTTCGTCTAAGTAGGACATACTCCCTTTGTTCCAAATTATCGCTCCCTTTCAAATTATATAATTTTAAATATTTAAATAAATTGAAACCATCTAATTTAATATGGATGGAGTATAACGTGAGACTCGTTTCTTTCCTAAATACTGTTATAACACAAGAAGGTGTCCTAAAGTTTAGCACGATATAACAGTGAAGAGTAATCATCACCAATCCAGCCTTATTTTCGAGACCACCCCAGAGCACTACGTTGTAAAATCTATTTCAGTCCAAAACCCAACCAAGGCATGGCAAAAACCGCATCAAAAAAATCTATTTTTGCTATAACCATTCTCAACGGTAATTTAGGACACCCTCCTACATGTATCATCTTTACTATTATAAGGCTGGATTGGTGAGATAGTTAGCCCACGCGTCCACACATTGTGTTGACATGAGACACACATAAATGAGAATATGTGGGCCTAGCAAATTTCCATTTATTAGTGATTGTGATTAATTGTGGAGATTGTGAAATCTTTTTTGCACCACTTTAGTTCTTGTATCTAAGATATTAAAATCACGGTGATAGAAGTAGGCGGTCGTGACTTTTTTATGCTTTTGAATCATCTATATATACACCTTTGAGAGGAAACTTCGTCATATGGACTAAGCTCAGAGGAAGTCGATTTCATAATGCACACGTATATGTGTGGTTAAAGATATCAAATCTTGTATGACCGAGCAATAGAACACCGAAACACAACCTAGATTGTTATAGTGTCATCTGAGGTATTAAAATCATGGTGATAGAAGTGGGAGACATCTTGACCATAGAACATCTGCATTGTAATAGAGAATTTTTGCCAGAGGAAAATTAGAGACTCACCATCGACCAAGTACCTCTCAAAAAAAATAACATTGATGCATCGTGGTAATTGTTCTTGGGCTCAAGCAATGACCCGACATACGTGGAGTCTGCCTGTCGCTTCTATGCATTGGCACCGATCAATAGAATGGAACGATAGTATTGGAACATAACACACCTGTGGTTGATATCATGGCGAGTAACATCTTGATGCAAGCTTGTCGCATTTTTATATGTTATGTTTATATGTCCATGAACGAGGTAAGCGTACATTTTTTAAATGGCAGGCTTGTCTTGAAGAGTGGGAGATGAGAAGAGCAGGCACAATCTTCGGAGTGACTAACTGGAGCTATAAGTCGTAACTTGATGAATAAAGCGTCTTGAATATGTGATAAGGAGTATGGAAGATAATTTTTTTAATTGAAAACAAGAATTTCTCATAAGGCGACTTTATATAGGGATATTTTCTTGTGCATTGGCCATGAAAAACTACCGCAAAAATGATGATGTACAACTCAGATTCTTATACATATAACCCAGATGAAAAGTCTATTAAAATCAAGTGTAACTTTCAACCAATTCTTCAATTTAGGTTATGTATATTGTTGCAGAGACAACAAACACACATACATAGCTAGTTGCTATAACTTTTACGATAATCGTTTGCTACCTGCAAGACGATGAGTTGATACAGTGGTAAAAAACTTTGAATAATCACGGTTACTGGTACCCAAATTGCTCCCCCAAGTATATTTAAGCTTCCACCCAAAACATGGCACCAAATAGAATGACGCCCTTCGGAGCGCGGGGAGACTAGGATGAGATCAAATTTGGTAGTAGTTTGTTTTGTGCTTGATGTCTCTTTTGTATCAACCATAAGTGCCAAAATCATGTGTACACCATTCTTTAAATGGTACTATATGAATTACGTTTGAGCTCACAAGCTAGGAGTATTCTTATCAATTCTCAGTGTATCCATCTTGGTAACATCAGTTGTGATATATATCCAAGCTCTGGCAAACTTAGTTGCACAGCTGAATTAGAGCTGGATTCTTATTCCATTAATTATTTACACGGGAAAAACATGTGATCTATATATCCAGACTATACTTCACATGTTGATATTTAAAAAATGCACGGGAGATAACAACTTTTCCCGTCTTCGGATAAATACTGTTATAACACAAGAGGCTGTCCTAAAGTTTAGCACGATATAACAGTGAAGAGTTACCATCACCAATCCAGCCTTATTTTCGAGGCCACGCCAGAGCACTACGTTGTAAAATCTATTTCAGTCCAACCCAACCAAGGCATGGCAAAAACCGCATCAAAAAATCTATTTTTACTCGAACCATTCTCAACGGTAATTTAGGACACCCTCCTACATGTATCATCCTCACCAAAGGCTGGATTGGTGAGATAGTTAGCCCACACGTCCACACGTTGTGTTGATATGAGACACACATAAATATGAATATGTGGGCCTCGCAAATTTCCATTCATTAGTGCAGATGATTGTGATTAATTGTGGAGATTGTGAAATCTTTTTTGCACCACTTTAGTACTTGTATCTATAAGCTATTGAAATCACAGTGATAGAAGTAGGAGGCCATGATTTATTGCTTTTGAATCATCTATATATAGACCTTTGAGAGCAAACTTCGCCATATGACTAAGCTCGGGGAAATCGATTTTATAATGCACTACATATATGTGGTTAAAGATATCAAATCTTGTATGGCCGAGCAATGGAGCAACGAAACACGGCGTAGCTTGTTATAGTGCCATCCAAGGTATTTAAATCATGGTGATAGAAGTGGGAGGCATCTGGACCATAGATTGGAAGAGGAAAATGAAAGACTCACCATCGACCAAGCAACTCTCAACGAAATAATATCGATGCATCAAGATAATTGTTCCCGGGCTCAAGCAATTGCCATAAGTACTTGGTAACATAGCATTGGAACCTAACACACCCGCAAAAAGTTTGATATCATGGCGAGTAACACATCTCGATGCCCATGGTCTTGTAATGCATCTTATACATGCTTGTGCTTTCCTGATGCGAGCTTGACGCAATCTCGGTTGATATGATATTTTTATATGTGCTTCAGATGTTAGCTTGTCTTGAAGAGTGGGGGATGAGAAGAGCAGGGACTATCTTGGGACTCGCTGACTAGAGCTATAAGTCGGAACTCGATGAAGAAATCGTCTGAAAAATGTAATAAGGAGTATGGAATAGATATTTTTAATTGAAAACAAGCACTTCTCATAAGGTGACTATATATAGGGATGTCATTTTCTTGTTCAGTGGCCATGAAAAAGTACCGCAAATATGATGATGTACAACTCAGATTCTTATACATATAATCCAGATGGGAAGTTTATTAAAATCAGGCGTAACCTTCAACCAATTTTTCAATTTAGATTATGCATTGTTGCATAGACAACAAACATAGCTTCTTGCTACACATTTCACGATAGGTGTTTGCTACCTGCAAGACGGTGAGTTGATGTAATGGTAAGAACCTTCCAATAGTCACAGTTACCGGTACCTATATTGCCCCCCCCCACTCCCACCCCCCAAAGTATATTTGAGCTTATACCCATAACATGACATGGCACCCGATAGAATGGCACGCTTCGAAGCGCGGGGAGACTACGATGAGATGAAATTTGGTACTCACTCCGTTCATAAAATGATGTCACATTTTTTTAAAATATATGTATGTATCTGGATATAATTTAGTGTGTAAATACATACAAATTGAAATAAAATTAAGACATCCTTCAATGGACATAGGAAGTAGTTCGTTTGTCTCTTTTGTATTGACGATAAGTGCCCAAATCATGTGACGTTTAAGCTCACAAAGCTAAGGAGTATATTCTTATCAATTCTCAATGTATCCAGCTTAGTAACATCACTGTTGTTATCCATATCCAAGCTTTCCCATACTACTTAGTTACACCGGTGAATTAGAGCTGGATTCTTATTCCATTACATGGAAAAAAAAGTTGTGATCTATATTCAGACTTTCCCTCACACACATGTTGATATTTTAAAAACACAGTGGCCTTATGGTTAGGTGCGCAGTGCGCGAGCCTAGCAAGCTGGGTTTGAGTCCTGTCGGGGCTGGATTTTCGGGAATTCTCACGAGGGGTTCCTTCTATGAAAAAGATACCACCAAGGGCTAGTCCTGGTAGGTCCTGTCGGGCTGGATTTTCGGAAATTCTCACGAGGGGTTCCTTCCATGAAAAAAATACCATCAAGGGCTAGTCCTGCTAGGTCTTGTTTTTTCTATTGTTTTTTACTCTCGAAACAGGCTGTAGCCCCGCTTTATAAATAAAGCCACAACGGCCGAACCAATACAAAGTGATGAGGGGATCTCTTACAAAGCATATCAAAGATAAGAAAATAAAACAAAGAACACCAAACTTGCCACCGGAGACAACCAGAACAAGACCACATGATACCATGCTCCACTACGACGCCCCCAAGAGGGTAATGACGTAGCACGTCACCGTCGTCGAGACCGGTGGTCAAAAGTTTTCACCCGGAGCCTTGGCGCATTGAAGGAACCCACAATAACGCCCCCAAGAGGGTAATCATACCCGCAGGCATGGCCGCTATTGGCACCAAAGTGCTAGGCTTTCGCCCGAAAGATCCTTCGCAGCACACCCGGTAGAAAGGGCCCGTCCACCGCCTCCGAGTCTGGCCTCCAGAACACGACATGGGAGCTGCTCAATCAGAGCGCCCGCAGCACCAGAACCCCCGCCGTCCGCTCCTCGCCATCCAAACAGCCAAGGAGAGAGACCATCACCACCGTTACGTCGCTCGCCGCAGAGACGCCCGTGCAGTCCACCTTCTAGGGCCGCCACCCCGGCGTCCGCGACCTCAAACCGAGGGACCAACAAGTCGCGAGGCCACCGTGACAAACAAGTGGGGCCGATGAAAAAACTAGGCCTACGAGAGTAGCAATCGCAACCAGAAGGAGGAGATCCCGTCCTCCACCGTCTCCGCCTGAGACGGTCGCCGACCGGACGCAGTAGCAGGTCCAGTCAGGCCCAGATCAGCTCTCGGGCCCAGATCAGGCCCGACTAGTCCCGCCGCCGCAGCGTCAAGGTCACAGTTGTTCCTCCTGCAGAAAGCTGAGGGCATAAGAACCGGCCGGGCCCCAAAAGCCCAGATCGGACCAACCTGGACTAGATCTGGGCCTGGAAACCCTAGGCATGGCCATCCCCGAGCTGCACCTAGCCAGCCGCCGTGCTATCCCCACCTATCGCCGTCGTAAAGCCACCGCCGCCACGGACGACGCAAGCGCCCGCCCATGGCCCTTGCTTGGCCGGCCACCGGGAAGAAGCCGCTGCCCCGCCCGAGCGCAGACGCCGTCGTGAAGCGCCGTCGCTGCCCTTGCGCACAGGACCTCGTAGCCTCCACGCCGCCGCCAGCAAGAGCCCGCCGCCACGCCACAGCCCCCCACGCCCAGAGCCGCGCCCCCACCCGCTGCGAACCGCGCCGCCACCGCCGGATGAGGGAGAAAAAGGGCCTCGCCGCCGCCAACGCTGCCCGAGCTTTGCCCGGCGCGCCCTCTGGCGGCGGCGAGGAGGAGGAGGCGTCGAGGGAGGGAAGTAGGTGGCGGAGCAGGGAGGCCCCCGGTCGCCCGCGGCGGTGACGCGGGGGGCTAGGTTTTCTGTGAAAAATATTTGTTATCTATATCCAGACTTTACTTCACATGTTGATATTTTAAAAACGCCCGGGAGAGAAGGAGAACAACATTTCCCGTCTTGGGATCTATCGAGATTTTCCTTCTCCTTGTCGCTTCCTCCCCGTTCCTCATGTGGAGACAAAATGTGCTCGTCAGGGAACAGCATTGTTTAGCGATAACCATCCAATGAGAAGCGCCGGGCTGGTTACACGTAAGAGGACACTATTGACTCTTCTAAACACGCACAATGGACCGCCACTGTTTGGAGAAATCGACGGGCACGTTCGTACAAACGTTTGTGGTCGCTGATTGAGGCTTTGCAATCGCATGTATAGTAGCTTGCACAGCGTTTCGTCCAGGCACTACACTACATATATATCCCTAACAAGATATTTCCTCTCCCGTTTTTTTACTTTTTCTAAGTTTTTTCTCTGATAGAGAAAAGTCTATCCCCGATATTCAATAGCTAGGACGAGTTAGGTCAATTCCAGTATTCCCTCTGACCCGTTTTAATGGACGTGGGAAATGAATTGAACATGTAGAAATAGGTGTACAGCATGCGAGCATTAATTAGGATCGGAGAGAGTATGAAGCGTGAAATGCTACCATGCTAACTTTTTGTACTGAAGCGTGAGACGAAACGGAGCTACTGGCGTGAAAGCATCTGCTTCCAGGACCATGCATCCATCACTCAGGGTAGCTGGGAGTTTGAACTTTGAACTGAGCTTGGAGGGAGCTCACTCTGGAGTCTGGATCGATGTGCTACATGCTAACTGAAGGTGGTCCCGTCGCAAGAGACGGTCAGTCACGCACATCTCTAGCCATTTTCTCCATGCTGCCTATCTAGGCCGCCACAGTGCCACCGCTGCTAGCATCATAGTAGATTCATAGATAGCCCACACTCCGATGAGCTCCAAAATGTCAAAGGCATTCTGGTTACTCGGAAAGAGATAGGAGAAGAGAGGACACTCGGGCAAGAAAGAAATGTCAATGAATCCAAACCCCGTAGTACTCTTTCTTCTTTGATTATCGAGTTTTCTTTGTTATGGAACGAGCCCCTAGTGCTCAGAAACCTCGCTTTCTCCCGTGTACTACCACCTAACGAGCAAGATTTTTTCTCACAAGAAACACCGCTCGAGAAAAATATCAAAATATCCACCACCTTGTGTCTGTGTGTGCACACATCAAAGACGCCACCGAAATCAGCTAAAATTTATACGGTTTTATCTATCACGTCGCGTCAAACTCTGTTCGCCGTCAGCTAGTAGAGCTCTACTACCCGATCGAAACACGGTTTTTTATTGGAAGAAAATCGTTTTCTGATTTTTCCTCTTCCATTTTTTTTGTTTGACAACTATTTTCCTCTTCGCGAGCGACCGGCCGGTGCGACGCCGGTTCGTCGTCACCAGGGCGCCGTCGCCATCCCGAGACGCGATTAAAGAAGAAGAAAAAAAAACTCACTCCCCACTCCCACAGGGCACGGCCGCCTCCCCAAGAACCCGTGCGCCCTCCTCCTCCTCCTCCGCCACTTTTTCTTTCCCGATTCTTGTCTCGCGTCAGCACCCTTCGTTCCCCGCCTTGCTCTGCGTGCCGCCGCGACTTCCTCGCACTCGGATGTTTGCGTTTCTTGCGGCGGCCTGAGACTGAGGACCGGGGGCGGACGAGACGAGACGAGACGAACAGGAGGAGATGGGTGCTTGCGCGTCGGTACACAAGGACGACGTCGGGCTGCCCCAGAAGCTGCCGCCCAAGGAGGGGGCCGCGGTCGGCGACGTCCTCGTCGACCTCAAGCGCAAGATTCAGGAGCAGCACGCGGGGTTCGGCGCCACCAAGAACCATGATTCCGGTACGCCGGTCCACCATCCCCACTTCCCTCTGTTCCTCTTCTTCTTCTTCTTCTTCTCCCAAAGCGGCGGTCTTCAGATGTTTGTGGACTTGTGGGCTTGCTTGATCATAGGCTGCACACACACAGAAAAGTTAATCTTTCAGGGTGAAACAAAGAATCTGCCTGCTGTCGTGTGGGTGCTCGATTCTTTATGTGGGAAAAAGGGGCCTTTTGGGTTTCTTTAGTGGTTTATTGAGGATCCGATAGCGAAGGATGTTGGTCTTCGGTTTTAATAACCGCCTCTGTGGATCGATCATCATTCACGCCTTCTTTCAGTAGGCGCGATCTTAACTGAAAGCAACTCTTCTCAGCGCAGACCGGTTCTGAATTAATCCGCAGCGGCTCTGCACACATACACACAAAGACGGACTTGTTCGCCCGAATCTTCCTTTTTGAAAATCCTTTTCACGATGTATATCCTGTTCTGAAATATCAGGCTCTTCTATGAATCCAGGATGCCCTGTTGCTGCAAGCCTGCAACTATGGAAGAGAAAGACTGTATCTGATTGCTTTGTTATTGTTGTTGTAGCCAGTTTATTAGGACGTGGGTTTGTCCTTATTTGCTGCTGATTAATAAGCCTTAAAATTTACAAATTTAAAGTATCCGTCTTGGATGTCTTTCCTTGTTGCTCCGAATCAGGAAATTGCTTCGTATATACTCCTATTTGAATAGCCTGAGTGCACTGAGGTTTGGCTTCAATATCACTTTATCTGAGATCAAATGCTAGCTTTGAATTGTGAATCATCTAATAGGTGTGCTAATTGTTGGTTCTGTGTATTTCTATACCCTGACAAGATTTTTTTATCACTTAACTGAAATCTGCTGTCTTTGTATAGAGTAAATGTTAATGCAATATTCTGAATCGAGCCATCTTTGTGTTTCTCTTTGATGAAGTGTGGAACTAACAGGAACTAATTTGCAGGTAGCAAGGACGAAATGTTCTTTGAGTCTCAAGGGTGGCTAGAATCTGACTGTGATGATGACTTTCACAGCGTAAATGGAGGTAATCACATTACTAGATACATTTATCAACTGATCTAAGCTCATTCCTTTCTAGTGATAGAGTGTTATAATACTGAATATCGTCTCTTCATACTGATATTACTATTGTGCTGGTGCTTTAGTTCATTTTATTCCCTTTTGAGGCTGTCAAATTAAATCCTCTCTACCTTACTAGCACGTGGTTTGTTTGCTCCATCTATAAAGTCCAAACTGCATGTTCTCTGATGATTGAACTTATGACGAACTGATGATGCAACTTTTATTTGTCATACTAGAATCCGAGGGGCTTATTTTAGGCTCTGATTGTTTCTTGAGACAAACGGTTGAGACCTTTGATTTTGTCTTCTGGCACGATCATGCTTCTTAGCATCTACTTAACAGTTATGAGCTGCATTGGACCCCCCACTTTCAGCTGCGCTTACCTGTCCCATGTGGTCCTTAATTTTATATGACGCGTTTCCAAATCTTGAGAATATATGGCACTCATGCTTGCCATTTATGAGGTCCTCAGATGTTCTGTAGTGGATAGCTTGATCTCCTACCAGATAATATGATCTTTTTTCAATCCTTGCCACACCCATTATCTTAAGACATCGTCTTTATACTGTGCAGATTTCACTCCATCCCGTGGCAGCACTCCGAGTTATCAACCTAGGGCAAATACTGTGATGAGCAACATCTTTCTACCTAACAACATACATGACTCGAAATCATCAGAGCCTTCTCCAACTGGGCGAAGGAAACTAGCTGAGCTCTTGCAAGAGGCGATGCAAAATGGCCGCGACGAGAACAACGCCACCGAAGAACCAGATAGCAGCAAGGACGGAGAGCAGCCGGCACAATCCGTCGCTCCAGCTGGGAAGGCAGTGTCCGAGCCTAGCTCTGGCTGCAGCACTGAACCGACTCCCGCCAGAGAAGGCAGGATCCGGAAAGAGAGGGCCTGGTACACCGGGCACTGCTGCCTTCCACCCTTCGTCCACAGCCTAACCTTAGAAGATGAGGGGAGGCAGAAGACTGGCCCTGCGCCTGTGGCTGTTTGACAGCACTGCTCCGCTTTCGTCGAGCCCCGTCTCAGAGCTGTATCGCCTAAGATACTACCTGATGCCTGCCCTGAATCAAGTTATCGTAAAGAAAGGCAAGTGCTAGGAGCGCTATATCCTTGTAATAATCAAGCGAATAGTAGCTCCGGGAATTCATGTGCTGTATCTGGAATCTGGCTCGAGAAATGGTTGTGCATATATATATTATTGCCTCTCTCTCCATGGATATCTTTTTTCAGTTGGCAACAAATGGTCAGAAACTGAGTGCATGTGGCATGTGGGATGCATATACCTACCATGTCATGTTCTTCAGGGGTTCAGTGATCGGTTGGTCTATTTCTGGCTACCTTTGTTTATGCCAACTTGATTAGGTTGCACAAGTGGATTACCTCTTCTGTCCAAATGCCAATTGTCCAGAGCCTTTTTGTTTCATCCACTGGCGGTTCTGCCGTGGATTGCGGCATAAACAGGGCAGAATCTGTGATTTGGCATCGGTGCCCACCGATCATGCCGCCGGATCGTTGGTTGTGCATCTGCCTACGTGCTCACCCTGTGCTTTGATCGAACTCGTGACAAGGACACGTTAGCTGCCCACGATATTTTGTTGATTATACAGTACTGAATTATGATGTGTGGACTAATATTATGATTATGTATTTAAGTCTGACCAGAAAGGAACAGAAAATTCAAATCAACAGCCAATCAGCCCAGCAAAAACTATCTCCTTTTAGCTTACTGTAAGCAAACTTTTAAGGAAGTTAGCAATTGAAGTTGTGAAGTATAAGAAATGCATGTTGTAACTTGCTCAGTAGCAACTAGCAGCACGGTTTCTTGGCTCAAACTAGATTTTCCCGTAGGCAACTTGGAGAATGCACATGTACAGTTTGAGAGCCCTTAACGATTAGGTTGGAGGCAACTTGGAGATTAGGTTGTCACTTTCATTAAGACTGCTTATGTTTCTGAAATTACAGACCACTACTCAGCTACTCCCTCTGTCCGGTGAATAAATGTACTTCTACCTTTTTGACTAACTTCATCAAAAAGGACCAACATTCATGACAAAAAATTGGTATCAGTAGATTCGTCTTGAAATAAAGTTTTAAAATATACAAATTTGATGTCATATATGTTGCTACTCTTTTCTACAAAGTTGATCGATTTTTCAAAAATGACTTAGTACAAAAGCTAGATGTACACTATTCGTGAACGGAGGGAGCATAATACACCTTTTGATCAACTTTTTATGTAGTTTAGTGATTTTGACTTTTATGCCTTGTTAGTATTGATTAAAATTGATAGTTCTCTTGATAATCCTTGAACAAATTTCAGAACAGTGACACTGACTCGGGTCTGAGGCCAGGATCGAAGTAACTTCGGTCAAATTTGACAGCTGAGCTGGGATTGATGGAAGATTTGCCAATTGGGGTGTTTCATTTTGGCAAAGCAGGCCATGACAGTAGGAAACTGAAAGTAACGGTGAACATGCATCCACCAGTAGCAATTAAATTAGTCAGGTTGCACTCTAGATGATATCAAGAAATGTTGATGATGTGTATATAACTAGAAGTTTTAAGGCAGGGTCGCCATATCATGGTGGGAACTGGAAGATTACAAGGAGGCCATCTCCAATCCGACAATGGTCTCAAACTACCTAGTAGTACAATTTTTGTACTGTGAGTAACTAATCTAGGAAAACTTAAAAATCTATTGATGAGGTGTTGCGGCAATGAGGCTGTCATGCTTTCATAGTTCGTTTCCTTTGAGAACAGGCTCATGACCTGTTGAAAAGTAAGTCAGTGGAACTTATGGAGATCAATATCATACCATGGATTTCCGGTGGTGGATTGTTACTTCCTTGAAAGTTAGAGCAGGCGAAGTGTGGCAACAATTAGGTGTCCTGCTTGTCTTCAGGTTCCATGGTGAAGAAAATTGAAAGACCAAATTGATGAAGCAAATAACAGAAATAACATTCCCTCAAAAAAAATAACAGCAATAACATTGGCAAGCACAACACACTTATGTAGCATACATCACTGGAAAAGTGGAAATCCATGGATTCACTAACATTCACAGATACCATAAGACTAGTCATAATGGGTGGTAACATAGTGGTAACATAAGTGCCAAATATGCTAAAAAGATGATGTGGCATGCAATTAAGGAAGAGAGAGACAAATGGAGTAACTAGTTATGTAACTGTAACACAGTGGCGAAGCCAGGATTTTTAGATTGGGTATGCGGAGTTCAAAATTCTTCCTACATTTGTCCATTTTTCCTAGATTTACATGTAAATAGGCTCCCATGTACAAAATTATTGGGTATGCATTGCATACCCTTGAACCTACTCTAGCTACGCCCCTGCTGTAACATCACATATTTCAAGACAATATGTGTCTACAACATAATTAATAAAGCATTGCATGACACCACACATATGTTATTATCCACTATGAAGATAGTAACATAGTATCGTAAAATGTGTATGTTACTAGTCTATGTTACTATCCATTATGACTAGTCTAACTGATTAAGAACCGACCGTTTTCTGACCAATACTGTACAGATTTCAGTGCGGTGACATTGAGTAGGGTCTAAAGGCAGGATCAAAGTAACTTCAAAACAAAAATTGACAGCTTAGCTCAAATTGGAAGAACTGGTAATTGGGGTGTTCCATCTTTGCAGAGCAGCTGTTGTGTTAACTGGGGTGAACGGAGTAAGAATTGATAATTGGGGATTTCCATCTTTCCTCCGCAGAGAGAAGTAAAGTAATGATGATGATCCAATAGCACTAGTACTGTCAGGAACTAATCTATGAAAAGCTTTCCATTGATGAATGTAGCTGTTGCTAAAGAGTTGTCTTTTACTGTAGATGGCAGCTTAAAACAGAAAGGATTCATGCATACTAAATCAGTAACGGGGCCAAACCTGGACATATGTCTTGTGAAACACATGACCCAGACCAACCAGAACCAAAAAAAATTGAAAGGCAGAACCAAATTGATAGAAAGATGGATTGCAACGTCCATGAATGTGTCCCAGTACAAGCAAAAGTAGATAGGAATTATGGCGTCATTCTTGATGCTATTCTAAAATAACAGCAGGGGTAACATATTAATCTAATATTAATCACTGGAAGTCCAGCAACCACAAATAGTCACAGATACAGAAATGCCAAAGCATACCAACTTTTGCTTACAGACAAGCGTTAAGCAAACTATGGTCCAAAGACCTGGAAACATAGGCAACTAAGCATAGCCTTGGAAGTGCAATCATGCATTCATCGCCTCATCCTCTTCAATCTTTGGTGCCAGATAGAATCTAATGTAACCCATCTCAGCAATCTTGTACTCAACCACCACTGGCAGCTCAGATGAGAGGCTGATGGTCACTTGGTCAGACAGAGGGCTTGCCTTGGTGAAGGAATTCATGTACCTCAGAGCAAAGGTCAGTGACACTGGCTCTTGCATCTCTATAATGGTAGATTCCTCTGGCTGCATTGACACAAAATGACGATTAACTACTACAGTACAATATAACAACTGAACATATTAGCTTGGAATCAACATCATGGAGCGATTGTAGAATTGACAGATAACTGGTTCATCCTCGAATAACAGGGAGGTATTCAGCTTGAGCATTGTACGATCAGTACTGCAGTTGCAAACATTATATAGCATCTGAGTTGCTAAACTGCCAAGCTCAGAGTACCAAAGAGAGCAGGGACATCAAATCATTTCCTAGTGTTGTAAGTTGTAACAGATCATATTAGTGTGCTGCAATTCACTGGATCACAAAGTGATGTGGATTGAGTCTCAGGACAAAGCTATGTACTAGGCCATGTTGAACAGGAGCTGGTATCAGTACAATCAAACCAAACATATTTATATGTTCAATGATAACAAACGGCCGAGGACAACAGCAGGATAGTGTTGACTCTGAGCAGCAGGACATTTTTTTTCCAGCTAATTTATCATGCATAAACTACAAACATCGACAATAACTACCTAGTAGGCTAGTAGTGCCAAAACCGAACCAAGAACCTGCAATTGGGATTTCTAACAGAGAACGTATCTGCTGAATCCCATTATGTGATATATCATAAAAAACTGATATGTAAACGACTAGAACCAGCACAGATTCATACTGACTAGAGGCTGAAACATGACAATACCTTGTCAACAGTCTTGTTCTGCCTGCAGACGATGTTTGCAGTCCCAATGTCTCCGGCAGTGGAGAACTTGACACCCTCCTTGGTGACAGAGATGATAACTGAAATTACAAAGTAGCACCAGTCAGAGATGACAACTTGCAGCCAAATAGTGTAACAAACAAGATGGGGATTATCTCTCAAAAAAAAAACAAGATGGGGATTGGACGTACCAGTGTCTCCGATGCTGCTGAGGTCCTTGCAGATCCTGGAGAACTCGGAGGAGGGCATGCGGACGATGGCCTGGTACTCGGAGTCCGGGATCCCGAGGTGCTCGCTGTCGATGTCCATGAGCTTCATCTCGAAATCCGCAATCTTATCCTGATCTGCTCATCCATCCAGATCAAGTCCACGGTCACAATCGGCATCCACAGCCAAGAAGAGAGATGGTGAAAGTGGGGGTCTTCCTTACTGGGGGATTCGAACATGAAGGTGACGGTGTCTGAGCCGTCGTCGGCCTTGATGGTGATGATGTCGTCGTTGCCGGCGCAGCGGAGCATCTTGGCCATGTTGTTGAGGTTCATCCCCATGGAGAGGTTGCGGTCGCAGCGGTAGTGCTCGAAACCCTCGGAGCGGAGGAGGAGGGCGACGAGGGCGACGTGGGAGGAGTCCATGGCCTGCAGCGAGAACCCCGTCCCGGAGCAGTCGAAGTTGGCGTCCGTCACCAGCTCCCGGATCGCCTCCAGCACCTTCTTCAGAAGGCTCCCCTGCACGAGCCTGAGTTCCAACATGGTGGCGGCGGGCGGGGGTTGCTCGTCGGCGGCGGCGGGAGGTGGTAAGGGAGGGGACCGGGAAACCCTAGGATTTTGGTGCGGGGAAGAGGCGGGAGAGGAAGAGGAGGAGGATATGAGGTACGTGGAGTGCCAAATGGAGGGAGAAATTGCGGGAAACGTTAAATCTTTACAAAAAGAGTAATCACGGCCAATAAGATTGATTTTGGCAGCACAAATTTTTACAATCAATAAAGAAGCATACACAAAATACTATAATCAAAAGTGTGTGTGTTCTTGCTTGGCACCTAAAAAGAGTAATCAACGATAAAATCAATTTTGGCAACACATACATGTACGATTAGTACGATAGGAAAGATATAGCAATAGGAAAAGTATAAGATTGCTAAGCCACGTCTTTGGTTTGTAATTGGTTTATATTAAAGTTTGTTTGATTCCATCAAGAAATTATAAAAGAAGTTCAGAGTGGATGTTAGAATTTCAATAGGAAGTAGTACAAATGATTTCGATCCCGTTTGAAACACAGAAAATAAAAAACCATAGGAATTAAGTTGTCACGTTTCCTAAATTCCTGAAAGAACCAAAATCATTTAAAGTGTCATTTAGATGACACAAAGGAAAAACACGGTAATTATAGAAATAGGAAGATTACCTCATGTTTGTTTTCCTTCAAATTTTCTACGGAATAGTCTATCCCATAGAAATCCGAGTTTTCTATTCCTTTGTTCCAAACAGTAACATAGAAAGAAAATTTTACAATAAGATTTTTATGAAATTCCTTTGTCTCAAACGATTCCTTTGCGTCAAACAGGCCCCAAAGCAGCACACAGAAAATACTACTCCCTCCGTAACAATTTATAAGACGTTTTGTGAAACTAGTTTAGCTTATATAAACATCTTATGTAAAGATACAAGACAACATTACAATGCCTTCACAACACAATCATCACTGAATCAGGTTTCACATGAGACACATGAGTACCAAGTGGCATTGAAGCAATATCACAACTTAGTATTGGAGTATTACAAGCTGAAAGGTTAAATCTACGAATACAGTGTGGTAATGGCACAGCCGGACAACAGGCCCAACCACTGCCTGACGGAGAGTATGTTCACAGGCATCACAGAGGTTACAATCCATTTTATATCGATATTCCTGGATTTGTTGCTTTCCTGAGGCGCCCCTTTCAACATCGATGCATGAACCGTCCTACACGCTAGTTCTGAACAGTACGGCAAACGGACTACCAAAGCGAGGAAGACATGAGAAAGGATCGGATGCGCTGTAGAAGCTCTGCCTTCACTGGACCAGGCACCGAGGCTGGTTCAAATAACAAAGAGAAAATAGTAATCATGCAACAAGAGCCATAACAAATGAAAAAAAATTAGTAATGCACAAATCTACAAAAGACACAGCAGGAGATAATTAAATGCAAAGAAAGTGCATTCACCATTTTTTTGTTGTCTCAAATCCTGTTACAGTAAGTACGTCATCAACTTATATGTGTGGAAATATGACATGTGCACGCAAAGGTTATACAATTTTGAAATGATACTTCCAGCTAGTATCTGACTAGCAGTAGAACTGAGTAATCTGATGTGCAGTGGAACCAAGGAACATTCTTTTTGCAACCAGAAAGAAATTATTTGGGCAAATGAAATAACTGACCTCTTCCTTTTGGAGTAATAACATGAATTAGATCATCTAGTGTTACATTATTCCTTCCCTTTTTCCTTGCGTATGCCCTGAACAAAAGAAAATGATATCAGCTTATGACGACAGCGGGGATGATAGCTTAGACTTTCCATGGTCAACCATAGTGTTTCAATTCCAGCAAAATGGTGTACGCAAAATAACACAAATTTCAGAGTGCACTAACGTGACATCTTGAGGCAGCATAAATTTTAGTGATAAGTGCAAGCTGAGGCTCAGGAGATTCAGTGGTTTAGATTTATTCTGGAGTTGTTTTAAATAATGAAGAACTGCAGAACTACGTAGCCATGTTCTCTGCAAAAACATAATGGTCATGTGCAAAAAGCATGTCTTAAAGCGCACATGCTATCTGTGTTTGCCTCTGGAATTTCTGCAATCGAAAACAAGAAATAAAACATGTACAAGCTCATTGCAAATATTATATAGAGACTGCTACCATTTATTCACTGGTCAAAAAGTGATAGGTCAATAATGAGTTTGCTTCAAAAGAACTTTTTAGCCATAGTAATCGCGGAACATAATTAGCCACAGAAAACAGATACATGGCATACTGTGATTAGATGGACGAGGAGCCAAACCTGCAGAGAGCCTTCATATCATCCTTCCAGCCGCACTCGACGAGCCGCTCCCGGAGAAGCTCCATCAGCCTCTCCTTCTCGCCACTCTCTACCAACTTGAGAAACCAAAGCCCAACATACTGTTAGTGTTACCGCTCACTCGACGACAGCACAATCAGACGGCACAAAAGAACCCTAAAACCGTCCTCTCCCCTCTATTATCTCTTCCTAGTTCCTCCTACCAAACCCTAGCCAGATCGAATCAGGGGCACCAGTGAAGGTGAAGCTAATACCTGCAGGCTGCTGCCCTACCATGTGCTTACTATACAGTATACACCAGCAAACCCTAACCCCGAGCAAAAAGGAAGAGCGGCCGCTCACACAGTTTTCCTCTGCACGAATTCCGCAGGGAGGATGGGGGGTAGGCCGCGGTACCTTGAGGTTGATGATTTCGCTAAGCGGCACCTCCTTCCGCTCCTCGTCCTCATCCTCCTCCTCCTGATTCGGCGTCGGCGGACGGTTAATCGACGCCCTCCTGCACCCACACCCCACAAAAGAGATCAGCGCGCCGTCGCATCAAAATCGGATTGGAGAAGCTGCAGATTCTTGAGGAGTAGCGATGCCTCCGAACTGATTCGTGTCTACGATGATGGGTTGGAAGGTGGGGGGTAATCAATCGCGGGATGCGCGCTTACATGCTTGGATTGGAGCGCCTCTTGCTTGGTTCCAGCTTCGTCTGGTGGGTTCCTCCTCTGCTTCGGAGGTCGTGTAGCGGCTGTGCTTTGATCTGTTCGGAGAAGAGTACCTACCGGGGTCGAGTTGCTGGGCGATAGGATTAGGAAGTATTGGGCCTTTAGAGCAGCTCACGAGTTACTACAGGGCCTGAATGCCTGATCCTCTTTGTCCAGGCCTTTTCTATAAAACTAGAAGGAGATGGCGCGCTTTGAACGCCGAGGGCACTATTGCGGATTTAAGGTGACCAGTACATAATATGTTGGTTTGGGTTAATATTAGTTACTCATACATGATCAGATACAATTTTATAACTTTTTCATGCAAATATTGTAGGTATATTGGTCTAGTATTTGGAGTATAAACCATATAGCAAAATACCCGTGCGTTGCTACGGGTAGATCGGATATTCAGCCATGTATTAGCAAAACAATGAGGGATGGTTCTAGATAGCTTTTACTAAATGCATGAAGGAAACCATGTATTTTTTATATTTCCCAATTAATACATGTTCATGTTAAAATGTTTCGTCGAGAGCTCTATTGCTTTCACCATGCTTCGATTGAACTAAAATGAATTTCATGGTCAGACTCCAAAATAACATCAGGAGACAAAGCAATTTGACATAATATACATGTCATTTGTAAGAAATTATATGCTGATGTTTTCTATATGTATTTACCTCGAGTGCCCTCCTTTTTTTAGGTAAAGGCGGTCGTATTCACCGCCCGAATAGATAGAAAGAGTTGACCCAGTTTATAAGAAAAACCGGGTTCAAAAACCATACAGTCTGTAATGTAAAGAGTGCCATCCTTTTTCCTTCTACATTTACACTGTAATGGGTATTGGTAAGTAAGAAATTTAGTTTAACAAACAAATACAAAGATTTCTATTTTGATTGTTCGAAAGTCGTAGGACGACAAAACTGGGTGAGCGGTGTTTCAAGATTATGCATCAGGAGTGAATAAAGATTCAGTGCAACCTTACTATTGTGTACTATTTTTTAAGGCACGTCCATCTAAAGTTCAGAAAGGACTAGTAATTCAGCTATCGCACTCATGTAGCTAAATATTTTGTATAATCTCTTGCCAAGTTTAGAAAAAGGTTATTGGTTCAAACTCTTCATAAGCCAGATCTTCTACCGTCGTTCATCCTCAAATCGTTTCATTATGGACAGTGGTTCCTGTTATTGACAACTCCATGTTCCCCAATGAAATATCCATATTGATATTTTTGTCTGTTCTATACCAAAGGGTTGTCCGTAACCATGGATGTAGGTACCAAGTCCTTAGAACTGAAGGTGATGGCAAACTGCGTCCGAGTAATATCTCAGTGGAATCTGCAGCATGAATGATGACCGAACAACTGTTTGGCTCCTCTTGTGCGGATGCAGCGAGCTCAAGACGGCCACATGATGAGTTTCAGGTTGGGAGGTGGGGGATCTGCATCTGAGGACAGATATAGCATCAACATGCTATATAAATGCAATTTGGGAGGCAAGCGATGACAAAGATCCCCGTGGTGAAGGCGAACTGCAGGGCTAGGACGGTGTACGCCTTCCGTGCGAACGCCCAGCGGAAGCTGCCGCGAGGAGCAGATTGGGGAGGAGCACCAGCAGAGCCACGATTCACCTGATTCCCGGAGGGTGGAGGAAATCCTGCGCGAGCGAATCGTCCATAGCGAGCGATGCAGCGCGTGTGGGCGGAGGTGCTCGCCTCCTCGCCGGCCGGAGCTAAAGGACGAAGAGCGGCGCCGGAACGCGGGCACAGCCAAGACGAAGCAGAGGCGGATGCGCACGCGGAGGCGGCGTAGCCCCGTGGCCGAGCGGGGACGGTGGCGCGACACGGACGAGATGCGCGGGTGACGGCGGGAGCGACAGCCGGCGGCGGCGCGCACGGAGGAGGCATGCCGGAGCAGGGCGACGGGGTGGCCAGAGGCGGACGCGCGCGGCGGCGGCTGCGGGCGGCCGGGGGCGCGCGAGGCGCGGGGGCGTGCTCGGCGCGGGAGGAGGTGAGGACGGCGGCGCGGGCGCGCGGAGGCGCGATCGAAGGCGAGCGGCTCGGGAGGAGGCGCGGGCAGTGGCCGGAGGTGCACAGCGGCGGGGAGCGGCCGGTGGCGCAGGAGACGCGGAGGCGCTCGTGCTCGGGCGAGGGGCTGCGTGCGGCGGCCCGGGGAGGCGCGCAGCTTGCGGCGGCGGCTGGCAGCGCGGCCGAGCACGGCGCGCTGTGGCGGCGGCGGGCCGTGGGGAGGCACGGCGCGCGGCGGTGGAGGGCGACGAGGCGGCGGGGACGGTGGCCGGAGCAGGGGCGCGTTGGAGGCGGCCGGGCGCGGCGCTGCGGAGCAAAGGCGGCCGCGCGGCGGCGCGCGCTGCGGCGACGCGGGGCGGCAGGGCCGGAGGCGGCCGACGCTGCGGCGGCGGGGCCAGCGGCGGCCGGGGCCGGAGGCGGCCGAGGTGGGGGAGCTCGGGGCGGGGAGCTCGGTGCGGGAGGGCTGCGGGAGGAAGAAGGTGCGGGAAGAAGAGAAGAGATCGCTGAGGGAGGGAGAAACACGAACCGTTTTTTCCACTTACCGGTGTGGCAGTGGTGGGTAAAATTTCAGAAACCACAGGGGTAGAATCGGAATAAAAAGTGACGTACCATCCTCACCTTAAGAGATATTATATAGTAGATAGATAGATAGATATAATGTAAAAGTAACAAATTTGATTTTGTTAATGTACAAAAGAGGCAAGCCCCACGGCATTGCATAGGAGCCCTGTAAGATTTTTGGCCTCCAATATCATAAAAAATAGTAGCTATTGGAGATTCTCTAAGAGAGGGGTGACCGGTAAATTCGTGTGCGAAACTTAGAAAAATCATCACTAAATTTTATGTCCAGCTGGACGGCCGGATCATATTACTCTGACCTCAATATGCTGGACACGAATGTGTAGAGAAAGGACAAATGAGATGTTGCCACGTGGCTCAACCTTAGAGCTCAAATCCTAGGGAGACACGAATGTGTAGAGAAAGGATCAATGAGATGTTGCCACGTGGCTCAACCTTAGAACTCAAATCCTAAAGAGATTAGATATTATAGTGATGAGGAAAAGGAAAAAGTATATTTTCACCCCAAATGTCATGATTTGGCTACTTTTCACCCTGAATTTTAAATTTGGCTAATGTACACCCTGAAGTTTATCAAACCGGTCAATGTGCACCCTAAGGTGGTTTTCAATCGATTTGGTTGGTTTTCTGTGATGACTAGGCGAAGACGTGGTGAAGCGTGACGTGGGCCCCACTTGTTATCATCTTCTATTCTTTGATGCGTTGACTTTCTGTCGTGGAGGCGCGCCCCGTCACCACATCCGGTGAGGATAGGGAAGCTCACGTTGGTCCCCTGTGCCGTTCACTGGAGTCGGCGTCTCCACCACGCGCGCTGGAGCACGGCCTCCCTCTCGGCGCGACTGCTTCGCTTCTCATCCTCGGACATGACCACCTGCGTCCCAAACCGCTCCGTGCGGCACATCTTCTTCTCCAGATCCTTGGCCGCTCCGCCAGCCGACGCGGCGGCAGCGCCTTCTCGTCCTCGGACATGACCACATGCGTCCCAAACCGCTCTGTGTGGCGCATCTTCTTCTCCAGGTCTGTGGCCGCTCCGCTGGCCGCCGCGGCAGCAGTGAACGGATAGACGTCGCCTAAAGGGGGGTGAATAGGTGATTTAAAACTTATTCCGAGGAGCCGGAATATCTGGTCCAAGAATGACCCGGAAATTCCGGTATGCTTGATAAAGGCGGAATAAAACTAGAGGTTTACTTTAACAAGCATACAACCTGGATATAAATACTAGGCTCACATATGTGCACCAACAACTTATGCTAAGCAATACAAGTAACAAGGTGATAGCAAGATATATGACTTCAAGCACGAAGACTATCACAATGTAAAGTGCATAAGTAAAGAGCTCGGGTATAGAAATAACCAAGGCACACGGAGACGAGGATGTATTCCCGAGTTCCACCCAAAGGTGTACGTCTCGTTTGGAGAGGTGTGCGCAACCACAACAGGTTAGCCGCAACGCCACAAAGGCTCACCTTCTTCTCCTGATGAACTCAACCACAAAAGGTTGCGTGTTCACCTTTCACTATTGATCTCCTTTGGGGCGGAGATCGAATCCCGTACAAGTCTTGAGGCACACACCCACAACTTAATTGGGGGCTCCCAAGTCTTGAGGCATACACCCACAACTTAATTGGGGGCTCTCAAGTGACCACAAAAGGTCTTGGCCACAAAAGGCGTCTAGGGTCCAAAGTCCCAAGAGTAACAAGCTCACAAGTATCACCACCACGAATTCTCGTGGAGGGCTCAAACCGATGCAAATGCAATGGCAAGAGCACACGAAGTGCTCAAGTCCCTCACTCTCAAATTCCAACACAACCACAAATGTTTGTGGGGGAATAAGAGAGGAAGAACAAAGGAAACCACAAAGGAGTCAAATACTTCACTCCCAAATCCCACCAAAAGCAACTAATGCTTATGGGGGGAGAAGAGAGGAAGACCAAAGAAGAAGAACCACAAAGGAATTCCAAGAACTAGATCCACTAAGTTCCCCTCATTTAGAGGATAGAATGATTGGTAGGATTGTAGATCTAGATCTCCTCTCAACTTTCCCTAAAGAATATGGAAGATTCAATGGAGGGATTGAGAGGGAAGTGAGCTTTCCAAGTTCAACAATGGAGTAGGAGAGAGGGGAAAAAACGTGCTCCCTTGGATTAGCTGGGGAAGAAGAAGGGGAGGGGTATTTATACCCCTCCAGGAAATATAGCCGTTCGCTGTTTCGACACTCGGAAATTCCGGTATAAGTGAGACTCGGAAATTCCAGTCAACCGGAAATTCCGAGTCCATGAAATTTCCGAGCTGAAAATCCGGCTGGAGTCAGAAGCAAAACCAAACTTTTCCTTAGCCATTTCTGGAGGACTTTTCTGGGGGCAGTCAGAAATTCCGGTAGACGGAAATTTCCGAGCACAATTTCCGGTTTGAGTCAGAACCAAAAGTCCTTCTTTCCTTAGCCAAAACTGGAGGGCTTTCTGGGTGCACTCGGAAATTCCGGTAGACGGAAATTTCCGAGCACAATTTCCGACTGGAGTCAGAACCCTTTTTCTCCTTTCCTTAGCCGTTTTCTTGGATGAGCTGGGGAACCGGAAATTCCGGTAGAGCGGAATATCCGACCCCAATAATCCAAATCAGCAAAACATCGAAACGAAAACTGCTATAACTTTTGCAAATGAACTCCAAATGAGGTGAGACCAATTTTGTTGTAAAGATAGCGACGATGAGCACCCAACAAATATTGCATACCATAAATAGAGTAAAATCACCACACATGGCAAGGTGTGGAACTTTCCTCATGGTAGAACCGACAATATTTCCGCCATCGAAAACGCAACAAGTTGTCCAAAGTAAAACCGATTTCGATGAACAAGAGCTTGACATGGATATCAACCAAACTCTAATTCCTCACCAACATAAAAACCAAATAAGAACCAAGAAATATGATATGCCAAGTATGCAAAGGTTTGAGCTCTCCAGATCGATGCGATCAAGTTACTAACTTGAGAGCCCCTCTTGATAGTACGCCTATCTATCCTATAGCCCTATCAAGATCATACCTTTGCCTTGAGAATTCCACTTGAGTTGGATGATGACTATAATGATCTCTTCAAGTGGTTCATCTTTCTTGATTGCGCGTCCAAGCACATGCTTGATGAAGACTTCTCCAAATACTCCCACATGCTCACAATGGGAGAGTCTTGCTTAGCTCTGTCTTCATGTATCCATTGCAAGCACCAAACATAGGATCTCTTCAAGAAGCTTCTCTTGATCTTGGTCTTGCACATCTCAACTTGATGACGATCACCACATGACGTCATCCTCCATGAGTTATATGAAATCTTCATTTGATGCAAGCCCATGGGAAGATACCTAATCTCATATAAAGATACCACACACACATATATCATGGGTTAGTTCACAAAGCTATGCGGACAAGTGTTTACCATCCCAAGAGATACATGATCGCTCTTGGTACATCTTATAGCTTTGTATGTTGATCAACATCTTGATCAACCTTGTATCTTCCAACATTTCTTCACTAATATGATGTCTTGAATCCTTCAAGACATACTTGCAATATGCTCCACTCAACACATAAGCTTCAAGAGTCCAACACATGTGAAGGAGATATGCCCTAGAGGCAATTAATAAAGTGTATTCTTTATCATATCTCGTTTGTTCATAATAGGTTTTTGTATCATGCTAGAACCGTATTAAGCGGAAACATTAATGCGGATGTGATACGTAAACGACCAGGTCCCTAGTAGCCTCTACTAAGACTAGTTTCGTTGCGCGATTGATGATCGAGGTTTCCCGGTCATGGGGCATGGCGCCGGTCGGCAATGAGAGTCATATCGATGGAGAGCGATGTGATGGACATACCCAGTTTTGGAGAACGTAGTCGATACACCTTTGACCGTGAGATCAACTCTTATTGATATTTCCGGAAGATACTTTGATTGCACCAAACGTCGTATCTTATTTAGTATGACAATAACGGTGATACTTTTGGGTATTGGAAGGGAGTATTAAGACGAGGGGTCAAGAGCGGGATTTGCCAGTCCGCATAGCAGGATAGATACTCTCGGGCCCACTCGGTGAGATCATGTCTAATGAGCTTGCAAGCATGTGACTAGGTCACGGAGACATGAGATCATGAACGAGTAGAAGATAGCGTCGTCGATAACGAGGTCGGGATTAGGTATGGAGATATCTATGGAACGACGCTCGGACATGCTAAGTATCGCCATGGCAAAGGGTCTAAGACTTTACGTTCAGGTTTGATAGATGAAAGTCATTCGTTATATCTCAGGGATTAATTCAGGGGGTCCAGGCCTACGAGTTAGTCGTTGATCATTGAGGAGTCTTGATCATACCTGATATTATATCGAACCGCTAGGGTAACACACTTAAGGGGTTTCGACAAGACAACCGGAAAGGAAGGAGATCACCGGGACAGTCCCGAGAGAGGTCCGATGGAGATCGGGCGGCGCCGAAAGAGTTTTCGGAGCTAGGAAATATTTTATATATTATGTTTGATATTAATTAGTGTTATTAATATGCAAATATGATTTTATATATTTATTTTCGAATTTATTAAGGCAGATTTCCCTAAATGGGCCTTCCGGACGAAAGAAGGCCCAAGAGGGGGGAAACCCCCTTGGGGAAATCGGTGGGAGCAAGGGGGCCGGCCTAGGTGGGCCACAAGGGGCCCACCAGGGGGCCGACGCACCCCCCTTGGCCGAACTAGCCATGTGGGAATAGTCCCACATGGCTAGGCCAGCAAGGTTGGCTCCCCTTGGGAGCCTATATAAGAAGGGGCACCCCCAGCCTTTTAATTCACCAATTAATTCCTGATTTCTCTCTCGATCTCGTGGTTCCCAAGTCGGAGCCGCGCCGAGCAAGAGGAGTCAGGGATCTCCTCCACCATAGCCCGCTGCCGCGCTGCTGGTGTTCCGGTCCAAGTCTTCCGCTGCTCGTCCTGGACTGGAGCTTCGGAGGCGTCGTCTCCACCGTACGTGTGCGACTCCCTGCGAGGTGCTGCGCTAGCGGTACTCGGAGGCCTGCTTCCTCTACACGACCTTGAGGTCGGCTACGTCGGTCTTCATCGACAACGTTTGTGCGGGAACGTAATCCCGCTTTCGGTCTACAAGGGTACGTATTCCGATCTCCGTTCGTACTACTATATCTGCATAGAATAGATCTTGGCTAGTTTAAGGATATCGTTGCTAGGAATTTTTTTGTTTTCTGCACACGATCCCCTTCAGTGGTATCAGAGCCGATCTATCGTAAGATATAGCTGTACGCTGTTAGAACCCGTGCTCTGCACGGGGGCACCGTTCCTGTTATTTGCTACCCTCTAGCGTGCACTTGTGTATACCAGCGGCATTGAGTTGATGAAGCGGCCCGGACCGACTTTACGCGTACGCTTACGCGAGACTGGTTCCACTACTGACATACGGCTTGTACCGTATCTGTGGCTGGCGGGTGACAGTTTCTCTCTCTTTAGTTGGTCTTCGCATTTTCAATGGAGGGCCCGAAAGGGATGCTTAAACATGCAATTATTGGATCGTTGTTGTGGTCATAAGATTCGTAGGTAAGAAGCGGTTCTATTTACGAAAGCCCCAAGCCACGTAAAATATGCAAAAGATAAAGTAGAAGCGTCTAACTTTATTTTGCAGGGGCTATGTGATATGGTCAAGGTAGGTTTATTAAATTGTTTATAAACTGCGGGCGCCAAGAAGACCATGGCGCGATGGACTATATCACATTGCATTACATTTGATGTTTTGTGTGCATCTTATTTTTGTGTGATTGTGTGTTACACGGCGGTAGCTGAATAAGATGATCCCTTCAAAATACCACTAGTGTTCTCCCTCCAACGCGCACCACCAATAAAGTTCTACGTTATGAGGCAGGCCGTGATGATCGGGTGTCATACATATCTTCGTTCGCATACGGTGGGTGTAAGCCATGTTGCACAAGCGTCAGCGTGGAGGTCTTTGGTGGCGAGCCTAGCATACTCAGAGGTATGGCCTCGGAACAGGAAGACCGAAAGGTCGAGCACGAGTCACAAAATTGGTGTGACGGACGATTTTGTCTACTCCTGAAGTTGTGCCGCCGGCTTTGATGATAAGGGCTGGTGCAATGGATGGGGGTCGTGTAATCGCTTAAACGACCAGGAGGGATGTTCGTTTGAGTGGGAGTTATGTTAGTTATTTTTTAAAATACTATAACTCAAAATTATTATGAACAAAGTCTTATGTTGTTGCAAATTCCATTGTAGATGTCTCGCCCCTCGTTTAACCTAGGTCTGTTCCTTGAGAAAGAAAAGCTTAAGACCAATGGGTCAAACTTCATGGCCTGGTTCCGCAACCTGAGGATCCTCCTCACTCCCCATAGGGTGGCCTACGTCATTGAGGCCGCCATAGGTGACCCTCCTGCAGATGAAGCCTCTGAGGATGAGAAGAAGGTCTTCCAGACCCGATCGGAGGATTCTGCCTTTGTCCAGAGTGGCATGCTCTACGCCATGGAAGCCGACCTGCAGAAGCGCTTTGAGAAGATGAGCGCCTTTGAGATCATCTCGGATCTTAAGGCTGTCTTTGCGCCGCAGGCTAAGGCTGAGAGATATGAGGCTTCTGAGCTTTTCTTCTCAGCCAAGATGGAAGAGCATAGCAGTGTGAGCGAGCATGTAGTCAAGATGTCTGGCTACGTTCAACGCCTGAATGCTCTGGAGTGTAAGATTCCCGATGAGCTGGCGATTGACAGCGTGTTGCAATCGTTGCCGCCAAGCTACAAAGGCTTCGTCATGAACTACAACATGCAGGGCATGGCTAAGTCCCTGGGTGAAGTATTCGTGATGCTCAAGACTGCTGAGGTGGAGATTAAGAAGGAGCACACGCTGTTGATGGTCAACAAGACCGTTGACTACAAGAAGTCCGGTGGCAAGGGAAAGCAGAGCTGGAAGTCCCGGAGGGAGGCCAAGTTGGCTGCCAAGTCCAGGACTAACAAATCTGGTCCCAGAGCTAGCGTGGAGTGTTTCTACTGCAAGGGGAAGGGTCACTGGAAGCGCAACTGCCCCAAGTATCTGGAGGATAGGAAGTCTGGCAAGACGGTCGACAAAGAGCAAGGTATATTTGATATACATGTTATAGATGTGTACCTTACATCCGCCCGGAGCAATACGTGGGTATTTGATACTGGTTCTGTTGCTCATATATGTAACTCTCAGGAGGAGTTACGGAATAGAAGGCGGCTGGCGAAGGATGAGGTGACGATGCGCGTCGGCAACGGATCGAGAGTCGACGTGGTGGCTGTCGGCACGCTCCCTCTGCATCTACCATCGGGATTAGTTTTGGTTTTAAATAAGTGTTATTTTGTGCCATCCTTGAGTGTAAACATTATAAGTGGGTCTTGCCTATTACAAGACGGTTATTCATTTAAATCAGTGTCAAGCAATTGTGCTATTTATATGAATGATATCTTTTATGTTGATGCTCCCGAGAGTAATGGTTTATTCTTGTTGAATCTCGATCGTGGTACTCACATCCATAACATAGAGGCCAAACGAATTAAGTGTAGTGACGATACCGCCATGTTTTTGTGGCATTGCCGTCTTGGTCATATTGGTATAAAGCGCATGAAGCGACTCCACTCCGATGGACTCTTGGACTCGTTGGATTTTGGATCCCTCGATACATGTGAACCATGCCTCATGGGCAAAATGACCAGGACACCGTTCAAAGGTTTCGTTGAACGGGCGTCGGATTTGTTGGGGATCATACATACAGACGTATGTGGACCAATGAGCGTTTCGACACGCAATGGTTATCGTTACTTCGTCACCTTCACTGATGACTTGAGTAGATACGGTTATATCTATTTGATGAAACACAAGTCTGAAACGTTTGAAAAGTTCAAAGAATTCCAGAGTGAAGTTGAGAATCAGCTTAATAGAAAAATCAAGCATCTCCGGTCCGATCGCGGTGGAGAGTACTTGAGTTTTGAGTTTGGCACACATCTGAAGAGTTGTGGCATAGTGCCTCAACTTACGCCCGCCGGAACTCCGCAGCGTAACGGTGTGTCCGAGCGACGTAATCGTACTCTACTAGATAGTGTCCGATCTATGATGTCTCTTACCGATCTGCCAGTGTCCTTCTGGGGTTATGCGTTAGAAACAACCGCATTCATTTTAAATAGGGCTCCGTCCAAGTCCGTTGAAACGACGCCGTATGAATTATGGTATGGCCACAAGCCTAAGTTATCGTTTCTGAAGGTTTGGGGTTGTGAGGCGTACGTTAAGAAACTACAGCCCGACAAACTCGAACCGAAGTCGGAGAAAGTCGTCTTTGTAGGATATCCGCGGGAAACCGTTGGGTACACCTTCTACAACCAAGCTGAGGGCAAAACTTTTGTCGCGAAGACCGGTACCTTTCTAGAGAAGGAATTTCTCGCGAAAGGAGTAAGTGGGAGGAAGGTAGACCTCGATGAAATCGTTGATCCTGAACTCGAGATTCCGAGTGGCGCAACGGAAGCAATTCCGGAAACGTCCTCCGTGGAAGGAGTGGGAGAAACTGTCGAGGAAGATGTTCTACCTCGTAGGTCTGGTAGATCTCGGATCGCACCAGAGTGGTATGGCAATATGGTTTGCACCGTCATGCTAGTTGAGCAAGACGAACCTACGAACTACAAAGAGGCGATGGAGAGTCTAGAGTCCGAGAAATGGCTTGAAGCCATGAAATCCGAAATAGGATCCATGTATGATAACCAAGTGTGGACCTTGGTGGATATTCCCGAAGGGCGCAAGGCCGTCGAGAATAAGTGGATCTTTAAGAAGAAGACTGATGCTGATGGTAATGTGACCGTCTATAAAGCTCGGCTTGTCGCAAAGGGTTTCCGACAAGTTCATGGAATTGACTACGATGAAACATTTTCACCGGTAGCGATGCTTAAGTCTATTCGGATTTTGTTAGCGGTAGCTGCCTACTATGATTATGAAATCTGGCAGATGGACGTCAAAACGGCCTTCCTGAATGGAAACATTGAGAAAGAGTTGTACATGGTACAGCCGGAAGGTTTTGTCGATCCAGGAAGTGCTAACAAGGTGTGCAAGCTTCAGCGATCCATTTATGGATTGAAGCAGGCATCTCGGAGCTGGAATCTTCGCTTTGATGAGGTAATCAAAGGTTTTGGATTTATCCAGAATTTGGAAGAGACCTGTATTTACAAGAAAATGAGTGGGAGCTCGGTTGTGTTCTTAGCACTGTATGTTGACGACATATTGCTAATAGGGAATGATGTGGAACTTCTGAATAGCGTGAAGGGATATTTGAACAGCAAGTTTTCCATGAAGGACTTAGGAGAAGCTGCGTATGTTTTAGGCATAAAAATCTATCGCGATAGATCAAGGCGCCTATTAGCACTAAGTCAGAGTACTTATCTTGATAAAATATTGAAGCGTTTTCATATGGAGAAGGCAAAGAAGGGTTCTCTGCCGGTTATCAAGAATAAGATATTGCGTAAGGCGCAGTGTCCGGTGACGGAACTGGGTAAGGCCGAAATGACGAAACATCCTTATGCTTCAGCCATAGGATCGATCATGTATGCAATGTTGAGTACTAGACCAGATGTGGCATTAGCTCTAAGTTTGACAAGTCGGTTCCAGAGTAATCCTGGAATGCCGCATTGGGTAGCTGTTAAGAGTATTCTTAAGTATCTCAATAAGACAAAGGAAATGTTCCTTGTGTATGGTGGCTGCGATGAGGAACTTGGCGTAACGGGTTCCGTAGATGCAAGTTTCTGCTCAGACCCCGATGACAGTAAGTCACAGACAGGTTACGTGTTCAAGGTGAATGGAGGCGCCGTGTGCTGGAGAAGTGGGAAGCAACCCATAGTCGCACAATCTACAATGGAGTCGGAGTACATTGCTGCCTGCGAGGCCGCGAATGAAGCTGTGTGGCTGAGGAAGTTCGTCATCGAACTTGGAGTGTTCCCGAGCGTGCAAGACCCCGTGATCCTCTTCTGCGACAACACGGGTGCCATTGCGAACGCCAAGGAGCCAAGGTCTCACTCCACCGCCAAACACATTCTCCGACGCTTCCACGTGATACGTCAGTACGTACAAGAAGGCGATGTGAAGATTTGCAAAGTGCATACGGATCTGAATGTGGCAGATCCGCTGACAAAGCCTCTTCCGCTTGATAAGCATGAACAACACCAGTTAGCTATGGGTGTTAGGCTTTTACCAAGTTGTAATCTAGATTAAATTGTACTCTAGTGCAAGTGGGAGACTGAAGGAGATATGCCCTAGAGGCAATTAATAAAGTGTATTCTTTATCATATCTCGTTTGTTCATAATAGGTTTTTGTATCATGCTAGAACCGTATTAAGCGGAAACATTAATGCGGGTGTGATACGTAAACGACCAGGTCCCTAGTAGCCTCTACTAAGACTAGTTTCGTTGCGCGATTGATGATCGAGGTTTCCCGGTCATGGGGCATGGCGCCGGTCGGCAATGAGAGTCATATCGATGGAGAGCGATGTGATGGACATACCCAGTTTTGGAGAACGTAGTCGATACACCTTTGACCGTGAGATCAACTCTTATTGATATTTCCGGAAGATACTTTGATTGCACCAAACGTCGTATCTTATTTAGTATGACAATAACGGTGATACTTTTGGGTATTGGAAGGGAGTATTAAGACGAGGGGTCAAGAGCGGGATTTGCCAGTCCGCATAGCAGGATAGATACTCTCGGGCCCACTCGGTGAGATCATGTCTAATGAGCTTGCAAGCATGTGACTAGGTCACGGAGACATGAGATCATGAACGAGTAGAAGATAGCGTCGTCGATAACGAGGTCGGGATTAGGTATGGAGATATCTATGGAACGACGCTCGGACATGCTAAGTATCGCCATGGCAAAGGGTCTAAGACTTTACGTTCAGGTTTGATAGATGAAAGTCATTCGTTATATCTCAGGGATTAATTCAGGGGGTCCAGGCCTACGAGTTAGTCGTTGATCATTGAGGAGTCTTGATCATACCTGATATTATATCGAACCGCTAGGGTAACACACTTAAGGGGTTTCGACAAGACAACCGGAAAGGAAGGAGATCACCGGGACAGTCCCGAGAGAGGTCCGATGGAGATCGGGCGGCGCCGAAAGAGTTTTCGGAGCTAGGAAATATTTTATATATTATGTTTGATATTAATTAGTGTTATTAATATGCAAATATGATTTTATATATTTATTTTCGAATTTATTAAGGCAGATTTCCCTAAATGGGCCTTCCGGACGAAAGAAGGCCCAAGAGGGGGGAAACCCCCTTGGGGAAATCGGTGGGAGCAAGGGGGCCGGCCTAGGTGGGCCACAAGGGGCCCACCAGGGGGCCGGCGCACCCCCCTTGGCCGAACTAGCCATGTGGGAATAGTCCCACATGGCTAGGCCAGCAAGGTTGGCTCCCCTTGGGAGCCTATATAAGAAGGGGCACCCCCAGCCTTTTAATTCACCAATTAATTCCTGATTTCTCTCTCGATCTCGTGGTTCCCAAGTCGGAGCCGCGCCGAGCAAGAGGAGTCAGGGATCTCCTCCACCATAGCCCGCTGCCGCGCTGCTGGTGTTCCGGTCCAAGTCTTCCGCTGCTCGTCCTGGACTGGAGCTTCGGAGGCGTCGTCTCCACCGTACGTGTGCGACTCCCTGCGAGGTGCTGCGCTAGCGGTACTCGGAGGCCTGCTTCCTCTACACGACCTTGAGGTCGGCTACGTCGGTCTTCATCGACAACGTTTGTGCGGGAACGTAATCCCGCTTTCGGTCTACAAGGGTACGTATTCTGATCTCCGTTCGTACTACTATATCTGCATAGAATAGATCTTGGCTAGTTTAAGGATATCGTTGCTAGGAAAATTTTTGTTTTCTGCACACGATCCCCTTCAACATGAACTCCACAATTCCATGTACATGATCTATAATGATATCTCAATGCAAACATTAGTCCATAGAGATTGTCATTCAATTACCAAAACCACACATGAGGGAAAATGCTCTTTCAAGCAGCGCCAGGGTTTTTGGTTGTCGTGGTGGGATTCGGAGGCGCCGGCTCCCCTGACGTTGCGGTCTCCGGGGACGTCGAGTCGACGGTGACCGGGGCTTGCACGGGCTTGGAGTCCTCGGATGCCATCGGAGAGCGCTCGACGGGGAAGTCACAGTCTAGCAGTGCGGCTAGAGATTTTCTTTTCTGCTATTGCCTGCTCGAGTTTGCCTCTATGCTTCGCGAACTATCAAACCACGACGGGCGCGCTCCCCAACCGGTGCGTCTGCGAGGCCGTGCTCCAGCGCGCGTGGTGGACACGCCGGCTCCAGTGAACGGCGCAGGGGACGAGCGCGAGCTTCTCTCTCCTCGCCGGATGTGGTAACGGGACCGCGCCTCCACGGCAGAAAGTCAACGCATCAAATAACGGAAGAGGATGACAGGTGGGGCCCATGTTGCGCTTCGCCACGTTATTGCCCCGTCGTCGCGTAGTCATCACAGAAAACCACCCAAATCGATCGAAAACCACCTTAGGGTGCACATTGACCGGTTTGGTAAAGTTTAGAGTGCACATTAGCCAAATTTAAGTTCAGGATGAAAAGTAGCCAAATCATGACATTTTGGATGAAAACTATATTTTTCCCTAAGAAAAATATTCATGTTTTGACCCCGAGTTTCTGTGATCTTTGTATTTAATCTTTTTAAAACATTTTTTGTAAAGTTAAAAAGTAAAATAAAATAAGATGGATGCATACACATTTAATCTACATATTTGCAGCGTTTTGGTACATAAATATGTTGAATTGTAGGCTACACAAAAGACACAAAATCATAGATTTGAAAAGGAAAATAAAACTCATTATTTCTTTCATCATTTTTCTTTCTTATGTAGATAACATATGAATATATGGTTCAATCTAAAAATTTCGTACATTATAGAGATGTATATGTATTTTTTTCCCATAACTTTTAGAGTTCTATAAATGAATTTTTGAATTAAGAAAACATGGTTGTCCAAATTTGAAACTCTAAAGCTAGAAAAAATGGTGTTCCGTTGCCGTAAGCATTTATGAAATGAAGTGATTTTCAGAAGAAGAAAAAATGATTGGGCTAGGGACAGGAGGACTGAGCATACCATACACATTCGCCGGAATTTCAGTTGAAATGGGTATGGAATCTTGAGTGAATTCCATGGTCCTAACTCGAATGATGGCTGGCCGTGGGGAAAATGTGAAATCAAATTTTGATTTTGAACGTGAACACAACCTATGTACGAGAACCCGAAATAATTGCAACATGTTATCCGTGTATGTTGAAAATCCAAGAGCTTGTAACTTGTCAAACAAATTTTGTAACAAACAACCCAAATACATAACCCTTTATTGCTGAGATTTTGCATGCATCTGCTTAATAGCGATGAATCAAAAGTTCTAGGGGCTGTTTGTTACCGCTTTAGCTTCAGCTTTTAGTGTAGAGAAGCGGGCAGCGCAAACAAACGATGAAAAATAGGAAAGCGCTTAACATAATCACGGTAGGAAAATGCACTAGCTCGGCCCGTGCGAGCGAAAGCTGGGCGAGAGGAGCTTCTCGAGCTTTTCTCTACTTCCCGAGATTAAACGGACGGAATTGCCCTCCATACTTCAAACTATTTACAGAAACCGTGCCATCGCGTAACATAATGAACCCAACCGTGCATCATTGCGTCTCCAATCGTGCCCAACCCCATTTTCCCTTCCCCTTCTGCCGTCATTTGCTAGGGTTCTAGCCACCGCCTTACAAGCCCCATCGCCGCCGCTGTTCCCCGCCGCCATCACCGTAGTTCCCGCCGCCGCTGTCCTGCCTCGTCTGCCCCTCTCCGTTCTCAGGCGGGTCAGGCGGGTCGCGCCAGCCGCTGGCCACCAGAGCTCCTCGGTCTGCCGCCGCTTCTCTGCCTCGTCTGCCGTGGAGAACAAGTGCTGCTCTGACCTGAACAAGTTCGTCGGCAAACTCTTCCTACAGCTGCAAGGTGAGGCCATTCACTCCTCTCTCTGTGCTTTGTTTGTATTTCGTTGTGAGTTGGATAGATGACCTATGTGAGTTGTGGAATATGGGTAGAAAACATGGAGATATTATACAAATAAATTGTGATGTTTTGATGTATTTGCCATATTATATCATGCATTGTGTAAAATATGTACTTGATGCAATTAGATGGATCAAGATAAGGCACCTAAGGCACATTGGGATGCACGTTCGACTACAATATTTTGTGAAATCTGCAAGGAACAAAAAAGGGCAGGGAATAGGCCAACCGCATTCCTTAGCCCTAGGGGTACAAGTGCCTAGCTAGAGACATGTGTTCCGAGGAGGCACTTGGAATGTTTTTGTAGACTCTTGGTAGTCCACAATCTGTGACTCAAGTTCATAACCGGTTTAAGAGATCCAAGGAGACAATCAATAGGAAGTTTGTCGAGGTGCTATATTGTGTGAATCAATTAGCGGGAGATATCATCAAGCCTATTGATTTACAGTTCCCAACAGTGCATGAGAGGCTACGGGACTCTAGGTTTACACCTCATTTCAATGGTGCAATTGGTGCAATTGATGGGACACACATACCAGTTATTGGGTCAGTTGCTCATATGGTCAACCATGTTGATCGACTTGAATATTCCACACAGAATGTCATGGATGTTTGTGATTTTGACTTGCGTTTCACCTCCATAGTTGCTGGATGGCCAGGTTCAGTGCATGACACGAGCATATTCAAAGACACATTGCTTAAGTTTCAAGCACATTTTCCTCATCCTCCTGCAGGTATATGTTAGGCTTGTGCATTCTTCATTGCATGATATTAGTGTCATATATGCTATCAATAACTTTTGTTTAATGCAGGAAGATACTATCTAGTTGATTCGGGCTATCCCAATCAACAAGGATATCTTTCACCATATACAGGAACCAAGTATCATCTACCTGAGTTTAGACTAGCTAGAGGTCCTACCGGGAAGCAAGAAATATTCAACAATGCCCATTCATCATTGCGAAATGCTATTGAGAGAGCATTTGGGGTGTTGAAGCAGAAATGGCGCATCTTGCATGGTATATCAAGTTACCTGTTAGAGAAGCAGAATGAGATTATCATTGCATGTTTAGCACTCCATAACTTCATTCACGATAGTCATTTGTTCGATCTAGATTTCTATCGATGCGATAATGATGAGAACTATATGCCTCCAGGGCATGTTGTTTCCACACATCATGAACAACATTCGTGATAACATAGCGAATGCTTTATTCGCATCAAGAGGCGGTGAAGTGTAGTATTCTAGATATGTGAATCTCATAGTTTTTTGGGTTCATATGGAGTAACTTTGTAGTAGATATGCCAAGCTCGTAATTCTTTTGGGCTCAACTTGTAATATATTTATTGGACAACCTCGTACGGTCTTTTGCATATATGTGATGTGTTATGTTCTTGCGGATGTAAGTAATGCTCGTTTCAATAAATACGTGTTTCAATTATTACATATAAATAAATAAAAATGACATGATTTAGCTATCTAAACAACTATTTCGGTTCAAATCAGCAATTGTATAACATCTTCACCATTCAGGGGCATTCCAGACATTTCAACCAGAAAATCAACAACAACAGCTGCTAACAGTAGTTTTACCAAACATCAAATCTCTGCTTCCAACAACTGCTTTGTCACAGCTCAACGCTACAATTGCTTTTCAAAAGTTGTAGCCCAAACAAACAAACCCCTGAACCCCCGCTTTTGTGTGGCAAAGTTGCACGTGCCGAACCAATGAGTGATAATTGATAGATGCAAGACCTTTACATAAAGCGCTTGCTTGTGGCATAATTCCACACGCGAGGTATGCGGTACTATGAGTGCGAGATGGACAAGGGTGTTTGAGATAGTGAAGGGAGCAACACGAATAACCGTATGTAGAAACTTGTAGGCTTCATGATTTATTTACCTAACAATGTTATTAATAAGTTGGCTATGGTGAGAATTTGAGAATTAACAAGACTCTGAGATCCTAAGCTACGACATCCATATACTCTATTGAGGAGGTTCAGTTCATACCTCCTATACTACGCACTTGCATAATCTTATTTATAAAGTTTTCATCTTCCACAATAATATCTTGATTGCATCTATAATTCTTACTAGTTATCCGATTGCTAGTAGGGATTGATCTTCGGATCAGGTTGATCTAGCTCCGGCGTAGCCTGGTGTAGACATTGATAAGGCGCAACGTACCGCAGGTTTATAGTCGAATCGTCAACGTCGACCTCCACCAAAGTCGAGAGTTATCCATCTCATAGAAAGATCAGACACCTTTTACCCTATCATCGATTGTGTCTAGTATGTACTGCACAACTTGTCGAGTTCCAATATGAGGGCTCTATTCTGATGGTGGGTGTTAATCCATATAATTCATTGGGTGGGGGAAAGTGTCGTCACACTTTCCGTGCACTTTATCAATATGTATGGAGGCATGTTTGGTCGTTTACCATTTTTTCATTTGTTGTACAAGTACATGTCACACCACTATGTTTTGTGCTCCCGATACCTCCGATTTCTATCACTATGATTTAACATATCTTAGACAATACAACAAGCAAGCTTGTGTTTGATCGCTCTCTTGCTCGATCATACTAGTTTCGCTCTCTTCAATCACGATACACTTCAATATTCACACTTTCCCTGGGTTTACTTGACTCTCAAAAGTTCTCTATATATAGGAGTTCAACCGTCCAAGGCACAATAAACACAGGGCCTCCATTCGTGACACTACTAGAATAGAAGTTAAGCCACAAATATCTCACAATCTACGCATTGATTGTACAGGACTCCAAGGCACAAATGAACCATGCCACAATTCATGAAAGTAGTACTAAAGTTATGCAACGAATACCTCACAATCTACACACTAAATAGGAATACAAAATGTGACATTTTGCTAGAGGCACATACGATGCCTTCCTATTATTGCGTGTCATGTCAGGATAATGCAATGTAATTATTGATTTGTTTCTACTTGACAATCATAATATGACTCACATGGCTCACATACCTCTGTATGTTCTAGTATCACTAGTGGAAATTGGGGATCTAGTCCCGGTTCCAGAGGGCATGTAGTCCCGGTGTAGCAACCGGGACTACCAAGGCGGGACTATAGCCCCCCCTTCGTCTCGGCTCAGCACAAACCGGGACCGGAGCCCCCCCCCCCACCAATCAGAGCTCCGCACGTGGAGGGGGCAGGGGCGCGCAAGGGCGAACCCTTTAGTCCCGGTTCGTGTTACGAACCGGGACTAGGGTTTATTTTTTTTAGATTTCAGGGTTTTGTTTTTATTTTCATTTCAGTGCTTTGTTTTTTTTTCGACCAGTTTTCTGGGTAGGGGTTTCGGATGGTACCATGTCGATGCGTCGGGGGTAGGGGTTTCGGATGCTACAGCTTCGATGGGCGAAAAACACGTATAAATTATTATACGAACCTAGATGAAGTTGCATCATGCATATATACAATTACATGAACATCATGTGTTCATAACACATACACATTTAAGTACGCGTGGTACATGAATATCACGTTTCCCGGTTCCAGAGACTTAGAAATATTTTGTTACATGGAGATCACTATATATTACATGTCCGCACTAGTCAACATTGTGGTACTCTCCGGTCTCCGGTATGACATCGGTGAGGTAAAATCCCGTCAACTCCTCTGCAATTGCCCTGAAGCGGGTCTTTATTGGTAGCTCGTTGCGCTTTCTTGCCAACTGTAAAAAAATGATATCACAATGAATACATGAGATATGAAATGAATAAAACTCATCACGATTGATGATACAAAAATAATGTTGTGACTAGATCTTTACGTACTTCGATACTTCTTTTGCTCTTCAAACTCTCGTTGACCACAGTGTGCATGTACTCGCAAACGAAGAATCCACATAGATCAGTCCCGGTTGGCTGTTTATGACAAGTCTATAGAAGAATAAAATTTAATCAAATAATAATAAAGTATGATAATGGTGCATGGGCCTAGTTATAATACTACTTACATCGTTAGTACGCCAGCGCAGTTTCTCTGGCCATCCACTGTTCGGATGTTCCGCGAGGAACATTTTCCAAACGCTGCATGACAAGAAACTGAATGAATGAGTCATAAATTCCTTGATATTAGGAAATGAACGAAAGAGGCGATAAGAAAAGAAAGTACCTTGCCACCAAATCAAAACAGGTCTTGTATTGTTTAGGGCATCTTCTTAACGAGTCAAGGACAACAATTTCTCCTTTCCGCAAGTCAATAACGATAAGAATGTAGTGGTAGTTGCGCACGTTTATAAATAGTCATGCATAACTAATCAATTAAACTTAACATCGGGTGAGAAAATAGAATGTGTAATAAGCAGTAACACTCACTTGAAGTTGTAAGGCCATAATATATATTTTTTGTAAGCTTGTCGCTTGAAAAACATTAGCAAATTCCCCGGTGTATCCTTGTTAAGTAGTGGATCAATTAAGTTATCTTCATGCATTATAGAGGGGTCAATGAACCCAATGTGGTTGATTTTCTTCTTCTTGCATTCGAGCATCTTCATTCTGCGTAATAAAGCACACAAAATATTATAGAGAGGATTATCACAGACAATGAACGAGTAGAGCTAATTAAAACATTAAATTACAGGAATAGATGACTTACAGACAATAGGAACTTATGATGTTTTTGTCGAGGGCCCAGAGATTGTATAACTGAAAGATTTCGGCGAAGTAAAGGACAACGGAGTATTCTTGGAAATAATGCTCTTCCTTAACTGCCATCATGAGAGTGACTTTATTCGTCTCCTTTACGGTGTCCTTGTACCAGGCTTGAAATTGACGCATTATTGTGGGTAAGTCGCCGTCAACAAAATTCTCCCCGTGAATATAAGTACGAACAACATCCGCGAAGGGGATATCATCTCCCGAATATACCAGCTCCCGCACATTGATGTTTTTGAGAACTCTGTCATCAAGCACCTTGAGCGGGGGGGGGGGGGGGCGACTGTGCGTCTTGTTCTCCGAGTTGGGCAACTTGTTTCCCTTTTTTCGATCGATCATCCATCTCTTCGTCATATGACTTACCAATGTTGCGATCATAGTCTGTTGGCGGCGATGGTGGGGGGTTGTATAGGGCATCGATGCAACGGTCAATTTTTTCCTGAGGAATTCCGGCAGTAAATTTTGCAGGAGGCAATTGTTTCGCTAACGCTTTCTGTTTTACGCCAGCAAGCCAGGCATCCGTATGTTCTTTGCATGCGATATCGTTTTCCTCGACGGTTCTCTCCCAAGGTAACTTTGGAGTAGGCGCGGTGTTTTCTGCTTTCTAGGTTTCTTCCTAACAGGAGAACCAGACTGGCGCCTACTCGAGAGCGACTTAACATTCTGGCGGACTGGCACAGACTGCGATGGCCTCACGCTAGGAACCCTCTCGGGGGGCGGTTGGCTTTGCTGTTGAGCTGGAGATGGACTCGGGTTGGGGTCCCTATCGGGGAGGTGTGGGCTTTGCTGATGGGGTGGAGATGGACTCCGTCTTTGATCCCTCTCGAGGAAGAGTGGACTTGGCTGGTGAGATGGACTCCTAGAACGAGGAGTGGACTTTGCTTGTTCTGGAAGGACGATGTATTTCTTGGGCCATAGGGCGAAGGCATGCTTAACGTCTGCCAACGTTTTCTCCTCGTCACCTCCAGGTAACTCAAGTTCCAAGGATTCAAATCCCGGCATAATTTCGTCCACCCCGACACGAGCGTAGCCATCTGGAATTTGACCACAATGGTAGAGTTCTCCAGGTTGAATTACTAAAGCTTGCCCCACCGCCACCTTCAAAGTTATGTTTCGCATTGCTATATGTAGCTCACAACCTGTAGGCTATGTGATGTCATCCACTGGGTAGGCACCAACGTCGACCTGACGCGTGGAACCAACGCTGCTTCTACGCTGAGATGGGGCGGCATGCGCTTCATGGTCTAATTGGTGCCGCTCCTGAGGTTCCGTTCTTTGCTCCTTCAATGCTTTTATTTCCGCCCGTTGCTCCTTCATTTCACGTTCCAATTGTAATATCCGGTCGGCCTCCTTCTTCTTACCTCTGCTACGGCTTCTATAAGTGTGAGCGGATTCCGGCCACGCAGTCTTAAACGTAGCACCGCCAGGAAAGCCTCGAGCTCGTCCAACATGTTCATGATTCCCCAGTGCCCGTGTCAGCTCGTCATCCTCTCTATCGGGTTTGAACACACCATTGCGAACATCATTAATTGCTTCTTCAAGCTTCTTTTTTATACGCTCCACGAGAACCTTCCATTTTCCCCTTCCAACAATCTCTCCGGTTTTAGGGTCCAACATTGCCCCATGCGCGAACAACCAGAATTTCGACCTCTCGGGCCAGTCAAGTGTCTGTGGACGGACCCCCGATTGAAGCAGTTTTTCTTCATAGGCTAACCACTTAGGAATGGCGCTCTTGTAGCCACCTGTCCCCAATGTATGGTGGTGTTCCTTCAGCCCAGCATTCAATTTATTTATCTCCGATCGGGCCACAGCCATAGGTGATTCCCTATACGCCTTAAACGCCGCCCATTCAGATTCTAACTTCTTCCCTTGTGCTCCACTGAAATCTGGCACTTCTTTTGTTTCTACATATTGATTCCATAACTTTTTCTTCCAGTTCCGGAATTGTTCCGCCATCTTAATAAGAGTCCACCTCTTGAGGTTGTCCTTCTTCACTTTAGAGAGATCTGGCGGGAGGGTGAAATGTGACAACAGCGTGTTATAGACCAAATCCTTAAGAACTTGGTGGACATAACATGGGTTGTCCACATCTGCGAACGCCGGCTTATTCCATTCGCGTATGCTGATTGGGATCATGTGCCTAACAATAACTCCAGCTTGACTTATAAATTTGTTGCGGTTCTGTTTTGGTTCGAGCGGTTCGCCGGAATCAGCAATTTCCTCAATCGGTAACTTTGGATCCTCGCTCGTCATTCTTTTTGCCTTGCCTCAAGGAGCACATGGTGGCTGCTTTTTTGCAGATTTGCTCGATCCGGATGGCTAAAAGAAAAATAAGTCGTTAATAAATGCAACATAAATCAATTAATGCATGTAGTTAACAACAACATATCGCCATATTTATTATAAACACATATACACCTCTCCGCCGGAGTTTGCTACCACCACATCAAAGTCTTGTGACTCGATTCCAAAGTCGTTCAAAAATTGGTCGAAATCATAATCATCTACATCTCCTCCAGCTCGGGCATCATTAAAAATAAGTTGTTCCATTTGGTCTTCCATCTCTTCGTCTCGTTGAAATTGTGCTTCTTCTATCTGCTCGTCTCGCAAGTGCTCCATAGCTCAAATGTACCTGCAATCAATCAAATTTGCAATCAAGTTTAGATTTATTCTAAAAAAGATACAAGTATGCAATCCTATAAATTACAAGAATATGAATATTGGGTTGAATGATTGTTTAAAATATTCTATAAATTACAATGTACCTGTTTACTACTCAAGCATGTCAAACTAATGCACCCAAGTGTAACTCTCATAAATAAAACTGGGAGGAAGCAGGTCATATATATTATATATATTACAATCATCTCAATTTGCATTTCTAACACACAAAAGGTCTAAGATTTAATTTCAGACCTCGGCTAACTCACATCACAGTTCAAACAAATATCTGCAACCCAAATTCCATACACATAATGAAGGCAATATCTCATCTTCAGACCTCAAGTTCTCCAACAACTAAAACAGCTTTAAATTCCATCAGCTTTATATACATGTTGTAGACATATCGAGGAATCTAGAATTCCATCAGCTTTATATACAAATAGTTCGGATTTTCTTTACTACTGGATCATATAGGCATGTCTTTTACACCTGAAATCGAGGCAACGAGGAGGAGGAGCGACACAGCCTCGGCAAGGAGCAAGACCTCCTGAAAATTCGTGGACACAAGGACCCGAGCAGCAGACCTCCTGCAAGTTGTATAATGAATTGTATATCAATCAAATTAGCATTGAGTCACAGAGAGATATAAGAATCAAACACAACAAGTTAGCAAATAAACGCATGAGTCGACCGAAGTTCATAAAAAGCCTCATCTGATACATACACAAACAGTAAGTACAGCAAAGACATATCATGAGTTGATTCTAAACATTAGCTATTGTTACTAAGGTTGTGTATTGCTCCTTGATCAAAAGAACCACACAAAACACAAGTAATGAGAGTAATGCAAAATAAAGACATAATATGTCAAAAACTGGACAGCCCGTAAAGAGTGAATTTTCAGAGGCACTTACGATGCTCAAATCAGAAAACTTCGAACTAATGAAATGTGTATTAATAACTGATATTTCGGTCGTAAAATATCAAGTCAATTTTCCTTTTCTGTGATTTTATACCTTTTTCCCAGTAAAGATCAGGAATCTGTTTTCTAGACAGCCATGATAGTTTTAATGATGCTCACATAACATCCATGTCCACATCATGGTTCACTAACTGGAAGAATAAATAACAGCTATGAGAAAAGGGGTACGTGTGTGTTTATATAGAGAAAACCTATGTGACATATGAGGCCAAATTTAATGTATTGAGTGCAATTAATGGCAGAATTGGACAGGAACTGCAGCAAGCCTCCATTTGTGCAATGTCTACAACATTGAACTTGACAAGTTATAAAACATCACAACACTCAGATTTAGCATATGAACCCCTAATGCATTTTAAAATACTCCAAATCAAAAAAGGAATCAGTGTCACACCAAGATTGAGATCAGCACCAACAATTGTTGACAACATATATAGAATTCAAATAGTCGGCACTTCATCCAACAGGGCATCAAATCTAACCAATGAGCATCCTGCTCACACAAAAGTTAACTAGACTCAAAGATATCACCACCTTGGCAAAGTTACAGAACTGGAGAGAATATACTAACATCTAGGAAGAAGCATCACAATCAACTCAAAGAGATATCAAATGCAGCAACTGCTGGCAACATAAACGGAATTCAACAGTCAGTATTTCATTCATCTAACAGGGAAAACCCAACCTCTGTTACACCTAATACAAAAGGTCTCGGGATATATGGTCGTCAAGATCAAATTTGCAAGAATTGATGGCCTGAACAGAACATAACATAACAACCAGGGTAGGTCATTTCACTCTATCCTGATACTCTAGATATACGAACGACAACCGCAGATGTCTGAAGATTCTAAACAGCAAAGAAACTGAAGAATGAAACCGTGCATCAGGATAAGGGGCACAAAATTGGTATCAATTCCAGATACATATAACTATAAGCTTAAGGCATTGTGAAGTCTCAAACTAATAAGCCATGTAATCCATTCACTAGCCTACAATACAACAATAGCTGAACAATCACCAATAAACATCATAAACATCATAAACAATAGCTGAACAATCACCAATACAACAATAGGTGGACTGAAAATATCATATTCACCTTGATTATTTGCTGAAATTGAATCCACCATAAACATCAATATTAGGGAAGTAATCATTCTTGGTGCTAGCTCAATTATTGAAACAGAAGATACAATTATCTGCAACTAAACTGAACCATTGTTTTCATATAGGCATTCGAGTTTCCATCTATAACCCTAATGCGCCAGAGGGCGGCGTGGAAGCTAGCTAGGGGAGGGAGGGGACTGAACTAGGCATACCGGCGTTGTAGGGGCGTCGCGGCGTAGCAGACGACGCGGCGGCGCGTCGGAGCGGCAGGGCGACGGCGCGGCGAGCGGCAGGGCGACGCGCGGCGCGGCGAGCGGCAGGGCGACGGCGCGGCGGAGCGGCAGGGCGACGGCGCGGCGGAGCGGGAGGCGACGGCGCTTTGGAAGATTTGGGAAAGATAAGAAAAATTTGAGCGGCAGGGCGACGAAAACCGACGCGGACAACCTTTAGTCTCGGTTCTAGCCACGAACCGAGACTAAAGGGTCTTTAGTCGCGGTTGGAGTTACCAACCGCGACTAAAGGGTTCTGGCTGGAGCCCAGCGCGCCTCTTTAGCTCTTTAGTCTCGGTTGGTGTTACCAACCGAGACTAAAGGGTTCTTTTTTCCTTATTTCTTTTTACTGATTTTTGTTTCTGTTTTCTTTTAAATTGTTTGAATTGCTTACTTTTCTATTTCTTATTTTGGTTTACTTATTTTTTGAATTGTTTTGTTTCTAGTTTATTTTTATGTTTTGTTTTATATTTTCTAACATTTTAAGATGCCAAGGTGATTTCTTCAAATTATATCATAAATATCATTTTCTATGTTTTAAGGTTTTTTGTGAAGTAAGTACATAAAATATGATTCCAAATGGCATCCAACTATTTTTCACTAAGAGTGGTGCACATATGATGTATGATCCCCAAGTATGAGTTTTTTCTTACAATTCTAACTAATTTCCCCTAGTTAATTGAGTTTATGTTGATTTATCGAAAGTAATTCAAATTTGAACTACAACTATTTGATAGTTTGTTCTGAAACTTTTGGAAAAATCATTTGAAGGTACACAACTAGTGGTTATATCACAGAAACATTGATAGTTCTAGAAAATATCACCTCTTCCGATGATTAGTCGTAGCGACCGTTTTGATCGTTTTTAAGAAAAAATGTAATAAAGTGATAAACACCTCAAAAAATCAAATCCTTTGGCATGGGCTCCTGATATGTGTACTAGTTGCTAGGAAAAATGATAAACTTGATTTTTGCCTACATTTGCAAAAAAAGTCTTCACAAAAAGGTCTATCATGTATGAACATCTAGAAGTTTCAAGCCAAATGACCAAGTTATGGTCATTTCGACGACATAGTTTGTGATAAAGATCTCATACTCCACACATAGGTTCATATTGGTATATTAAACAACCATGCCATAGGGATTCTTCAAATTATTTTCATAAATATCATTTTCCTTTTTTTGAGTGCAAAAAATGAGGTTTTTTGTGAAGTGAGTACATAAAATATGATTCCAAATGGCACCCAACTATTTTTCACTAAGAGTGGTGCACATATGATGGATGATCCCAAGTATGAGTTTTTCTTACAATTCTAACTAATTTCCCCTAGTTAATTGAGTTTATGTTGATTTATCGAAAGTAATTCAAATTTGAACTACAACTATTTGATAGTTTGTTCTGAAACTTTTGGAAAAATCATTTGAAGGTACAAAACTAGTGGTTATATCACAGAAACATTGATAGTTCTAGAAAATATCACCTCTTCCGATGATTAGTCGTAGCGACCGTTTTGATCGTTTTTAAGAAAAAATGTAATAAAGTGATAAACACCTCAAAAATCAAATCCTTTGGCATGGGCTCCTTATATGTGTACTAGTTGCTAGGAAAAATTATAAACTTGATTTTTGCCTACATTTGAAAAAAAAGTCTTCACAAAAAGGTCTATCATGTATGAACATCTAGAAGTTTCAAGCCAAATGACCAAGTTATGGTCATTTTGACGACATAGTTTGTGATAAAGATCTCATACTCCACACATAGGTTCATATTGGTATATTAAACAACCATGCCAAAGGGATTCTTCAAATTATTTTCATAAATATCATTTTCCTTTTTTTGAGTGCAAAAAATGAGGTTTTTTGTGAAGTGAGTACATAAAATATGATTCCAAATGACACCCAACTATTTTTCACTAAGAGTGGTGCACATATGATGGATGATCCCCAAGTATGAGTTTTTTCTTACAATTCTAACTAATTTCCCCTAGTTAATTGAGTTTATGTTGATTTATCGAAAGTAATTCAAATTTGAACTACAACTATTTGATAGTTTGTTCTGAAACTTTTGGAAAAATCATTTTAAGGTACACAACTAGTGGTTATATCACATAAACATTGATAGTTCTAGAAAATATCACCTCTTCCGATGATTAGTCGTAGCGACTGTTTTGATCGTTTTTAAGAAAAAATGTAATAAAGTGATAAACACCTCAACAAAACAAATCCTTTGGCATGGGCTCCTTATATGTGTACTAGTTGCTAGGAAAAATGATAAACACCTCAAAAAATCAAATCCTTGAACATCTAGAAGTTTCAAGCCAAATGACCAAGTTATGGTCATTTCAAGCCAAACCAAATGACCGTGGCAAGACATCTCTGATGATCTACAACCGTCCGACAAGACATCTCTGATGATATGCATCATCAGAGACGTCTTGCCGCTGGTTGCCCAGAGATGCCTCTGCCGAGGGGAGGGTTCACCTTCAGCCTTCACTGAGTGCTCTCTGCTACCCGTGTGCTGCCAAAATGAACTACAATGAGTAGACACTGAGTGCTGAACATGTCCGGGAGGGGGGATATATATAAGGTATGTGTGCTTCTTTAGTCCCGGTTGGTAACAACAACCGAGTCATGTGGGTCACGAAGTGTTCGTCATACTGCTGATCCAACAGCTCAGAATCTCTCAAAAGAAACACACCTCAGATCCAACGTCTCACAAGCACTAGAAAGAAACACACGATCCATGTGCTTCTTTAGTCCCGGTTGGTAACACCAACCGGGACTAAAGAAGCACATGGATCGTGTGTTTCTTTAAAGCACTTGTGAGCCGTTGGATGAAGAGATGTGTTTCTTTTGAGAGATTCTGAGCTGTTGGATGGGCACTATCATGACCAGTTCGTGAGTCACATGACCCTATATATAGCCCCCTCTTGAACATGTCCGGCAGTCATTGTCTCCTCATTCTACTTCATCGACAGAATACAAAGCATTCGGATTCCCTGCATACGTCCAACGGTGCATTTCATATGCAGGCACTCACGAGCCACCGTTGGGCTGTATGCAGGTGAAATCGTGTGTTTTGTTCCATGCATCTACAAAATACTTCAGTTCACTTGTTCTTCTGATACAAAGCATTCGAATATTACACATCAACAATAATATCCCTCTTTAGTGTTTACTTGTTCTTCCGATTGCGCCGTAACCACGGACAATCTTCTTCATTTAACTTGATACTTGGATCAGTGTTGACTTTAAAGGGCGGAATGTCATGAAACTTATCGTAATCTTCTGACATGTCTGTCTTGTCCTCCACTCCCACAATGACTCTTTTCCCTGAGAGAACTATGTGGCGCTTTGGCTCATCGTATGATGTACTCGCTTGCTTATCTTTTCTTTTTTTCGGTAGGGTAGACATGTCTTTCACATAGAAAACCTGAGCAACTTCACTGGCTAGGACGAATGGTTCATTCTCGTACGAAAGATTGTTGAGATCCACTGTAGTCATTCCGTATCGTGGGTCTACCTCTACCCCGCCTCGTAGGTTGAACCATTTGCACTTGAACAAAGGGACCTTAAAAGTAGGTCCATAGTCAAGTTCCCATATCTCCTCTATGTAACCATAATATGTGTCATTTGTCCCGTTGCAGTTTGTTGCATCAAAGCGTACTCCACTGTTTTGGTTGGTGCTCTTTTTATCTTGTTTGGCTGTGTAAAATATATTTCCATTTATCTCGTACCCTAGAAAAGTCAATATAGTTGAAGCTGGTGATGTGGCCAACAAGTATAGCTGTTCTTCAACATTGGTGTCATTAATGAGACGTCTTTTTAACCAACTGCTGAAAGTCTTCATGTGTTCTCCATCAATACAATCTTCAGATTTCTCCGGGTACTTGGAGCGTAAAACATTCTTGTGTTCCTCGACATATGGACCCACCAAACTGGAATTATGTAGAACGGTGACGTGGGGCTACCTTTCGACTAGCCCACCGTAAGGCTACCTGGGCCGCGCCAAGCATGGAAAGACCCACAGAAGGCCCACTCGGGGTACCACGTATCCTAGTCCAACTCGGTTAGGTCTCGTTGACGAGGTTGTAACTCGACAAGTCCCAGGGTTGTACACCCCGGGTTGATTGATGGGGAGAGTGTAGAGTGCAAGGTGATCACGACGGCTAACAGGCGAGGTTTTACCCAGGTTCAGGCTCCCGGAGGATAACACCCTACTCCTGCTTGTCTGGTTATTGATGCGAGTAGCGATTACAATGGCGAGATTGCGATCTCGCTAGGGTTGGTGGTAGTTCTGAGCGTGTCCTCTAGGACGGGCAACCCTCCTGGCTTTATAGGTAGCCAGGTCTCGGGTGATCGATACAGATACGGCAGGTTACAAGACCTAACCGAGTTGGACTAGGATACGAGATACCCCGACTGGGCCTTCTGCGGGCCCTTCCATCCTTGGCGCGGCCCATGTAGCCTCATCGTGGGCTAGTCGAAAGGTAGCCCCACGTCAGTAGCCCCCGAGTGCTTGGTCGAAGCGTAGAGTCGAGCAAAGGACTCCTCCCTCCTGGACGCGCCATTGGATTGCTTGATCTTGAGCTTGAACTCGAATTCTTCAGTCGAACCGGCCACTCCCAATGGGAGTAACCTTTGCAGTCGAATTACTTTGTCTTCTTCTTCCGTAGTGTACTTCTATTCAGCCCACTGGCCTACTTGTAGATGGGTTCAGCTGATTGAGCTTACTCGCTTTTCTTTGCCATCTGAAAAATTCCTTCGGGTTCTCGGATCAGCAGTCGATCCTACTATGTAGGTTTCAGCTTAGAAGCTTACTTCTCGAACCACTCTGTCGAGTTGCCGAGCTATTTCACTTGTGCTTGTAGCCTTGAATTTTCATTGGGTGCGCGATCAGCGCTCCCAATGGGAGTAGCCCCCGAAGGTGTGGGTGACTAGTATAGTCGCCCGCAACTTTATAAATATCTTGCTTTTGTTTCAGCCCCGATGGCTTACTCGTGTGACTCGAATTACATTCGACCGTTTGCTCAGCCCCGTGGCCTACTGTGTTGCACTTTTCGAGTGCTTGCTCAGCCTGATGGCTTACTTGTGTGACTCGAATGGGATTCGAGTGCTCATTCAGCCTGACGGCCTACTTGGTGGACTCGACAAACATATCGAGTATCTGCTCAGCCGAACGGCCTACTGCATTGTTGGACCTGTATGGCGTAGCCCCCGAGTGTTCGAGTGCGGCCTAGGTTTTCTTGTTGGACCTGTATGGCGCAGCCCCCGAGTAAGTTGAGTGACGGCCTAGGATTGCAAGTGTTACCTGTTTGGCGCAGCCCCCGAGTACGTCGGGTGGTGACCTAGGATTTGGAACTTGACCTGTGCAGCGCAGCCCCCGAGTAGGTTCGAGTGGCGGCCGAGGATTTTTCTGAGTCCTGTTTGGCGTAGCCCCCGAGTAGGTCGAGTGGTAGCCTAGGGTTGCAAGTGTGACCTGTGTGGCGCAGCCCCCGAGTATGTCGGGTGGTGACCTAGGATTTTGGACTTGACCTGTATGGCGCAGCCCCCGAGTCGGTCGAGTGGCGGCCTAGGATATTTTTTTTTATTTTGCTTGCTCAGCCTGATGGCTTACTTGTGTGACTCGAATGGGATTCGAGTGCTCATTCAGCCTGACGGCTTACTTGGTGGACTCGACAAACATATCGAGTATCTGCTCAGCCGAACGGCCTACTGCATTGTTGGACCTGTATGGCGTAGCCCCCGAGTGTTCGAGTGCGGCCTAGGTTTTCTTGTTGGACCTGTATGGCGCAGCCCCCGAGTAAGTTGAGTGACGGCCTAGGATTGCAAGTGTTACCTGTTTGGCGCAGCCCCCGAGTACGTCGGGTGGTGACCTAGGATTTGGAACTTGACCTGTGCAGCGCAGCCCCCGAGTAGGTTCGAGTGGCGGCCGAGGATTTTTCTGAGTCCTGTTTGGCGTAGCCCCCGAGTAGGTCGAGTGGTAGCCTAGGGTTGCAAGTGTGACCTGTGTGGCGCAGCCCCCGAGTATGTCGGGTGGTGACCTAGGATTTTGGACTTGACCTGTATGGCGCAGCCCCCGAGTCGGTCGAGTGGCGGCCTAGGATATTTTTTTTTTTTGTGACCTGTGCGGCGCAACACCCGGGAGAGCATCAGGTGTGGCCAAGGCGAATCTGTTTCTGACCTGTGCGGCGCAACACCCGGGAGAGCATCAGGTGTGGCCAAGGCGAATTTGTTTCTGCGCGGCGGACTGGAGTCGACGTGGCGGACCGGAGTCGACGCGGCGGACCGGAGTCGAAGCAGCGGAGCGGGGCCGTAGAGGCAGTCGACGCGGCGGACCGGAGTCGACGCAGCGGAGCGGTGCCGTAGAGGCAGTCGACGCGGCGGACCGGAGTCGACGCAGCGGAGCGGTGCCGTAGAGGCAGTCGACGCGGCGGACCGGAGTCGACGCAGCGGAGCGGTGCCGTAGAGGCAGTCGACGCGGCGGACCGGAGTCGACGCAGCGGAGCGGTGCCGTAGAGGCAGTCGACGCGGCGGACCGGAGTCGACGCAGCGGAGCGGTGCCGTAGAGGCAGTCGACGCGGCGGACCGGAGTCGACGCAGCGGAGCGGTGCCGTAGAGGCAGTCGACGCGGCGAAGAGGTGGCGCAGAGGCAGTCGACGCGGCGGACCGGAGTCGACGCGGCGAAGTGGTGCCGTAGAGGTAGTCGACGCGGCGGACCGGAGTCGACGCGGCGGAAGTAGTTGAGGTAGATCTTGATTTGACCGACCGTGCGATCGAGATTGGTGTAGTAGACTCGATCCGCACGGCCGTTGCTGAAATTGTCGATGTAGTCGACGCAGATGCGATCTTCGCGGGTGTGGCGGGCGCGTTCTCCGCGGGGGCGACAGATGCGATCTTCGCGGGTTCGGCGGGCGCGATCTCCGCGGGTGCGACAGATGCGATCTCCGCGGGTTCGGCGGGCGCGCGGGTTGCCGATTCAGGTGACGTCGCCGCGCGTGGCGCGGTAGCCGTAGACTCGAAGGAGCCGAAGCGGATCGACTCCCTGGCGGCGTAGACGCCGATCTTCATTGCGGATGGAGCCGGAGCGACCATGATTCCAACACTTGTTTGACTTCCCACAGACGGCGCCAATTGACGAGGTTGTAACTCGACAAGTCCCAGGGTTGTACACCCCGGGTTGATTGATGGGGAGAGTGTAGAGTGCAAGGTGATCACGACGGCTAACAGGCGAGGTTTTACCCAGGTTCAGGCTCCCGGAGGATAACACCCTACTCCTGCTTGTCTGGTTATTGATGCGAGTAGCGATTACAATGGCGAGATTGCGATCTCGCTAGGGTTGGTGGTAGTTCTGAGCGTGTCCTCTAGGACGGGCAACCCTCCTGGCTTTATAGGTAGCCAGGTCTCGGGTGATCGATACAGATACGGCAGGTTACAAGACCTAACCGAGTTGGACTAGGATACGAGATACCCCGACTGGGCCTTCTGCGGGCCCTTCCATCCTTGGCGCGGCCCATGTAGCCTCATCGTGGGCTAGTCGAAAGGTAGCCCCACGTCACTCGTAACCTGCCATATCTGTACCAACCGCCCGAGACCTGGCTACCTATAAAGCCAGGAGGGTGGCTCGTCCCCAGGACAACCAACGAAGAGACACGCTCAGAACCACCACAAACCCTAGCGAGATCGCAATCTCGCCATTGTAATCGCTACTCGCATCAATAATCAGACAAGCAAGAGTAGGGTGTTATCCTCCGGGAGCCTGAACCTGGGTAAAACCTTGCTTGTCAGCCGTCGTGATCACCTTGCACTCTTCTCTCTCCCCATCAATCAACCCGGGGTGCACAACCCTGGGACTTGTCGAGTTAACGCCTCGTCAAACGGTGTCGTGTGCTTGAGTGAAAGAATCCCCGTCTTGACATATTGTTGCTTTCTTTCCAAGGGTGCCTTTTCCATGCAGTCTCCCCTCATGACGTGATTCAGGAACACCGATGGGCTTCAGATCAGGAATAAAATCTACACAAAACTCAATGACCTCCTCTGTTCCATAACCCTTGACGATGCTTCCTTCTGGCCTAGCCCGGTTATGCACATATTTTTTTAAGACTCCCATGAACCTCTCAAAGGGGAACATGTTGTGTAAAAATACAGGACCGAGAACAGAAATCTCTTCGACTAGGTGGACTACAAGGTGCGTCATAATATTGAAGAAGGTTGGTGGGAACACCAACTCGAAGCTGACAAGACATTGGACCACATCCTTCTCTAAATTTTTTAGAGTTAGTGGATTGATGACCTTCTGAGAAATTGCATTGAGAAATGCACATAGCTTCACAATGGGTTCTCGAACATTTTCCGGTAGAAGCCCTCTCAATGCAACCGGAAGTAATTGTGTCATAATCACGTGACAGTCATGAGACTTTAGATTCTGAAATTTTTGCTCTGCCATGTTTATTATTCCTTTTATATTTGATGAGAAGCCAGATGGAACCTTCATACTGCGAAGGCACTCAAAAAATATTTTCTTCTCTTCTTTAGTAAGAGCGTAGCTTGCAGGACCTGGCTGATTCTCTGAATGAGTATCGTCTCGATGCATCTCTTCGCTCATACGTTGATGGGTCTGCCTTCCTTTCGGTGTACCTTTTTTTGACTTCCCATCTTTTGACTTCCCATACACGCCTAAGAAGTTTAGCAAATTGCAACAAATGTTCTTTGTCACGTGCATCACGTCGATTGCAAAGTGAATCTCTAGCATTATCCAATATGGCAGCTCCCAAAATATAGATTTCTTCTTCCACATGGGTACGTGGTTGTTTGCGTCATTCGGAACAGTGAGACCGCCAGGAGCCTTTCCAAAGATTACATTTAAATCCTTGACCATATCATGTATAGCAGAACTAGAAGGGCGGGTAGGCCTCGGCCGATGATCTGCCTCACATTTGTAATGCTTGCCTTTCTTCCTTAACGGATGCTTGGGTACAAGAAACCGACGATGACCTAGGTACACATTCTTGTTACCTAAATGTATACTATCAGTCTCAGCTAAACAGTGCGTGCATGCATTGTATCTCTTGTTTGACTGTCCTGAAATGTTGCCTAGAGCAGGCCAATCATTGATGGTTACAAAAAGCAAAGCTCGTAGATCAAATTCCTCCAGTTTGTGCTCATCCCACACACGTACACCTTCCTCACACCACAACTGCAAAAGTTCTTCAACTAATGGCCTGAGGTACACATCAATGTCGTTGCCAGGTTGCTTCGGGCCTTGAATGAGCACGGACATCATAATGTACTTCCGCTTCATGCACAGCCAAGGAGGAAGGTTATAGATACATAGAGTCACGGGCCAAGTGCTGTGACTGGAGCTCTGCTCTCCAAAAGGATTAAAGCCATCTGTACTTAGGCCAAATCTTAAGTTCCTTGCGTCATCTGAAAATGTCGGGAACTCTCTGTCAATTTTTCTCCACTGGGACCCATCCGCGGGGTGTCTCAACATCAAGTCTTTTTTACGATCTTCTTTGTGCCAACGCAACAACTTGGCATGCTCTCTATTGCTGAACAAACGTTTCAACCGTGGTATTATAGGAGCATACCACATCACCTTTGCAGGAATCCTCTTCCTGGGGCGCGGCTCGCCCTCAACATCACCAAGGTCATCTCGCCCGATCTTATACCGCAAAGCACCGCATACAGGACATGCATTCAATTTTTCGTGCTCACCGCGGTAGAGGATGCAGTCATTAATGCAAGCGTGTATCTTATGCACCTCTAATCCTAGAGGGCATACCACCTTCTTTGCTTCATACGTACTAGACGGCAATTCGTTATCCTTTGGAAGCATCTTCTTAACTATTTTTAACAAATTTTCAAATCCCTTGTCAGAAGTACCATTCTCTGCCTTCCATTGCAACAATTCAAGTGTGGTACCTAGCTTTTTCTGGTCATTTTGACAAGTTGGGTACAACAATTTGGCGTGATCAGCTAACATACGCTCCAACTTCAACCTTTCGTTTTCACTTCCACAGTCCATTTGTGCATCACGAATGGCCCGACGAAGATCATCGTCGGGCTCATCAATAATGGGATCTTCTTCAGTTTCGTCTTCTCCCATTGTAGTATCACTGAACCAAGGATACTTGTCATTATCCTCCTCTTCTTCATTTTCTTCCATGATAACCCCTGTTTCTCCGTGCTTGGTCCAACAATAATAACCAGGCATAAAACCATTATGCAAGAGGTGTGAGTGAATAACTTTTGAGGTAGAGTGATCACTCATATTCTTGCAGACACTACATGGACAACGAATAAAACCGTTCTTCGGCTTGTTTGCCTCAGCCATATGGAGAAAATTATGCATGCCATCAATGAACTCAGGACAACATCGGTCACCGTACATCCATTGTCGGTTCATCTGTATTACATAAAAGTATATCGAACCCCATTATTACACTACTGTCATAAATAGTATGTAAGAGCAAATTAATTAATACAATGTCATCCATTAAAATAAGAGTAGAGTATTGACAAGCGGTAATACATAGCTCTCATAAAACATACATTAACTGAAACAAATATAAAAATTATCTAAAGAATTTAAATCCAACAACAAATGCGATCAAAATCGCAACTAAGGTAAATACTGAACCCACAACATAATGATACCAAGCCTCCCGATTAATGGCATATTTTCTAATCCTTTTTATCTTCAAGCGCATTGTATCCATCTTGATCTCGTCACCATCGACCACGTCGGCAAGTTTGAGCTCTAATTTCATCTTATCTTCTAAGCATTGAAGATAAAGAGCTTCACTTCTTTTCAATTTTGCTTTCAAATCATTGTTTTCTTTATCCAAAAACTCGACAATAGGGTCAGGTTCAATTTCTGGTTCAATTACCTCCTAGATAAAAATAATTCTATGTCAAGTTGGTCGCCATAATTGTCAGAAACATAGAATGAAATAAATAGTTTTGAAAATATACCACATCCGAATCATAGACCGGACGAGGACCGACGGGGACGGATATCAGAACCATGACACTATACATATAATACAAGTTAGAAAATTATACAAGTAGTAACTATGCATCTAAATCATAAAAGCTATGTTTTTAAAATAAAATAAAATAAAATAAAATATAGAGGCTCCTCGAGGTGGCGACGGGACGGCGCGGGCGATCGACGTCGATAAGGCTCCTCACCACACTAAAACACATAAATCATTATTTTAGTTTGAGAACAAATTGCACATATACACAAATGAGATCATAACTTAGGCATTACATCGAACACCTTGCTTGCACAAAAAAATTGAAATGAGCAAAATGAGCTAAATAAGCAATGCCGGAAAGAGGATGAAGAGGCTAACCGTGGGGTGTCTTCAATCTCTCCAAATGGTGTAAAAATATTGTGTATTATCTAGGCTTGGGGAGAGAAAAAGGAGAAGATGTAGAGAGAAAATTTGTGAGCTCAAACTCGGGCTGAAAATGGAGTTGGCTCGGGCTGGAAGAAGCTGATATAGGTGGACCTTTAGTCCCGATTTGTGTTACGAACCGGGACTAAAGGTCTCTGGCGCTGGGGCCCGCCACTGCTGCCGCATGCGGTGAACCTTTAGTCCCGGTTCGTAACACGAACCGGGACTAAAGGTCCCTCACAAATCCGGCGGTGTGGCTCTCACCCCTTTAGTCTGGGTTCAAAAAATGAACCGAGACTAAAGGGGTGAACCAAAGCCTCGTTTTCTACTAGTGTATAAATATATAAATTAATTTCGCCGCATACAACTCCGGATATAACATGTTGTCTACTGAAAACAAGGGTTCCAATACCACTTATAGTTTTCTGAAGACGACAAGCAAATGACTGAGGATGAAATTAGAATTTGCTTATTAGCTGAAGTGTACCCTTAAATGATAGTTGGTTGAGTAGCCGTTCTGAATAAACTCGTATTGCCTTTTGTATTTCCGCTCATGGCAATAGAATAAACTCGTATGCATCCTTTTAAGAGCACCTTAAAAAATTCTGAACAAAAACCAAAGACAAACATGTCCAAGTGTTATACATACGTGTTAAATTCTGTAACGAAATGACATGCATTTGTGCTTTGTAAAACAAAAAAAAACAGTGCTCTAAGAAGTAATTCTTAAGTCTTGTTGGACACTGATTTTGTTTGGCACAAGAAATTTTCTTTCTTGACGAAATGTTTCACGTGTGTTGAACTTTTGTATATATTTGTTCCTGATTTTTTTTTCAGAATTGGTTGGAGTGTTTTTCTCTTTACTTGAATTTTGTACTGAAAATGAGCATATGACTATATGAGGTGGGGAGCTATATTGAATTTCCGTTAATAACCCTTTACTCTTGAAAGCAGTTGCTCCCGACAAATTTCAGGCACGGCTAGATGCTTTTGAAAAGAAAAAAACACGTCTTCGATAAAACAGGCTGAAGAAATGTACTCCGATAATCCAATAGCGTCGTCGCTCCTTATCCTCCATTTTTTCCTCTTCCCGCCTCTCCTCCGCGCCCCACCCCACCCCACCGCCGGCGATGCCTCCCCCGGCGGGGCTGCTCCCATGGCCGTCTCCGACCGCCCCGGCTCCGCGTATCGCCACCACAACCAGACCGCGCGCCCCGCCTCGCGTTCGCCCTCCTCCCCCTCCCCCACCCCCTCGTCGTGCCCCGTCGACGACGCCTTCGCCACCTCGGCTCAAACCCGTCGTCGCGCCCAAGCTGTCCACCTCAACCCCCCCGCCTCCCGCCATTGTTTCTACCCACGACCCGGCCTCCACCTGCCTCGGATGCACCCACTTCGGCTCGTAGGATCTCTCTCTCTCTCTCCGTTCTTCTCCCTGCGCGAGTACGTGCTCGCTCCCGTGCGTACGCGTACGTGAGCTAACCTTTTCTTATGCACCATTTCGCAGGTGCTCCGGGTGCACGCACGAGTTCGACCTGGACAAGCCGCCAGTGCTGCAGGAGGTGACTGATTTTTTCAAGACCCACGGAATTGAAGACTTCACCTTCAGCAGGGGCAGGCTGGTAAGTGTAGCTCCCACTTATGCTAGTATGTTAGTGGTTAAGACACATGGTGCCAAACATTAGTTTGATCGATGACCAGAACTTAGCTCTGTATTGGCAGTTAGCTTAGCTTTTGTGAAGTGAGGTAATCTGTAATCGTGCATGATCTTTGTTCATTATGGAGACGGTTTGATGGACATAAGTGATGAGCCTCATGCCGAGGCTAATCAAGTAATGGGCACCAGAAAAATCTAGAGTGGAATGTATTTATGTTTATTTGTTCTCAAGTTTAATTAGCTTGGTAACTTCTACTTACCCGATCAAGTAACCGGGAAGACATTTATGTTTAAGGTTTTCCACTTTCCGGTAAATGTTAAGTTTAGTCAGTTAATGGATTTTCGTTTGCCGCTAAGCCTAAATGTGGGAACAATGTTCGTAGTCTGAATGGCGGTGTCGGGCAAAGCTAGCGGTACGTGGAACAGCAGAGAACCCGCTGATTGGCTTATATCAGGAAGGGACACATATTGTGCAAGATATTCCCGATTGCAGAGGTTAGTTATCAATTATATAATCACAAGAGTTAAACGCAGTGCACACTTGTTCTGTTCCAAATTTAAAAAAACATCAGTACCAAATATTAAAAATCATTAGACCTATATCATTAGATCTATCATGAAATACATTTTCTAATTATATTTATTTGGGATCACGGTTGTTGTCATTTTTCCCTATTACCTGGTCAAACTGTACAAAGTTTGAATTAGGATATGCACTACAATTTGACATGGAGGGAGTATCTTATTTTCCACTTGAACTTCGTTCTGCTTCATGTTATTTTTAGTTTTCATCAATGAATCATCATTTCATTTTCACGTCTTCAGCCCATCACCCAAGCATCAATGCTGCAATTAAGCTTCTGAAGCAAGGTATGCTGCCGTCTGTTGTGCTTGCTTCAGACAGATAAAATATGTAGTTTTCAATTTGTAAAATTAAAACCTAATATATTAGAACTCTGGTATTGTAGGTATATCTGAGCTGAATGTGCAGCCTTTTAACGAAGATGCTGGTACTGGTGAACTAAGATACGTGCAGGTATTGTTACTCTGCTTAATAGCATGTACGTAAAGTACATATATAGTGTTCTATTTTTTATGGACCAAGAACATACAACATGGTCTCATCAAACATTTATGGTTTCATCAAGCATGTCAATGTCAATAACACTAATGCATTTATTTGTTATATGCCCTAGATGACCGTGACAACATATAACACGTCTATTCCAGTTGCACAAAGATATGAGCAAGGTTAGCTTTATTCTCCCTGTGTTCTAATTTCTAAGATGTAGTGTTGATTCGCCAAGCCCAAGTAGATTGAAACATGCTTTTTTTATGTAGCGAGAGTTCAAGTTTCATTGGTTTGGAATTCAAGAGACGAGTGCTCGAAAAATTCAGAGAAGTTGAGTTTGTTGCAAGAAGTAAGTTTTCCAACTCAAGTTCCACACAAATAGCTGCTTGTGAGCTTTCCTATTTCCTTGGGCATTCTATGAAAACATTCTACTTCGCTTTTGTCTACTTCTATCCTCAATTTTGGCGATTGCACTTATGACAGTTCTTATGGAGAAATGGTGGACCAAGAAGTAATTTGTATGTGATTCACTCTATATGGGCCAATTTTCAGACATCAACCAGCAATGTAAGATATGTGTGTGAGTTTTGGTGGATGTAATATACTTCTTGTTGTCTAAATTAAGGCTCACACTGCCTTTTCCATTTTAATTATGGATACTGAAATAATATAGGTTATTGAAAGTTGGGATAATGATACTACATCATAGTATTTTTTTTCCTGCAAAGTGATGAATACTGATGATAAGGTTGAATGCTGAATAAGGAGTGAATGATTCATATGGTTCCATCAGACGTTTCCCATCTCTACAAAACTACAGTTGATCTATGTTTTCTAAAACATTCCAGTAATATGGGTCAAAGAAAAGACCGTCCACCATAGTGGTAAAGAACTTTCTAGCTCAAGCATTTGAGGTCACGAGGCCCATTTATAAGAAGCTTATGCATATGTTCGTTTAGTCTCTTCTGATCAGCTGTAGATATATGCTCCTTTGAAAGTCCTAGAGGGGGATTCATCTGTTGGAACCACTTCCATGCTCCTATGAAAACTTTGTTCTAAAATAATGATGCATACACAATTACACAGATGAGAAAATCCTATGGATCAAAATTTTGAAGGTTTTTCTCACATTCTATTGGTCTCGCTCAAAAGTTAAACTGTCTGCTTACTAAATGTTGATGGATATTTGGTTTGGTTAAAATTTGCTCCTTATATTGACCTCCTGTTCGACCAATTAGTTACCTTCAGCGTCTTTGCCCCTTTTTAACAATTATAATGCTGTTGCGTCCTCAGATAATTTTTGGGCATAAATGGAGACATATTGGTGGAGAGGCAGACCTGTGGGAGCGTTTGGGAGGAGTTGATATTTGTCTCGATCCATATAGCTTTGGTCAGGCTAATACTCTGGTATTGCAATTATGACTGTTTATTCATGTAATACTTATCGATGTACATCAGGATTAAATTTTGTACCAGGAAGTGTAGTGTAGCAGGCACTGTAACATCGATGCGTTGTTTCTCTGAAAAAAAAAACGATGCATTGTTTCAAGCGGTCCTGTAGCAACCATGCAGTGCGTGTGCAGACACGCACCGTTAGTTTCAACTTTGAAGTTAGATAAGACTACTTAGTTTCCCTGTTACCTGGGTTTATTTCCTTGTAGATATATTTCATTTATTAGAGATGAGTTCTCCTAGAGACAGATCTGAGTTAAATTTAGATTGTTAGATGACCTTGGAATGGATTGTTAGAGATAGAGTTCGTCTTAGTGGGCAGATCAAGTTAGGCTTATAAAGTCCATTCATTTCTTATGTATGTGAGAAAGCAAGAAAATATATATCTATATCCCATATGAAGTTCATCATCCTACTCTTAGTCCATCTCCCCTTTCAATGCCCTTCAAGCCTTACCACCAACCATCTTCGGGACCATAGTTGTCGGCTTGTCGCAGTGTGAACCAATGCTCACCACAGAAGTAAAACACTCTAGGCAGCTCTATTTACTAGGTGCTCTTGATTAACCATAAAGACTGCAAAAGAAGTTTGACTGTATAGCACTATATCTTAACTTGAGAGACGTTCTCCATACAATTATTTTCTTACAGTGATGTATTTCTTTTGCAGTCTTTTAACTCACTACTGCATAAGTTGATCAAATATGTACCACGTGGCTCAACAGTTGTTGATTTGTACTCTGGTGCTGGTGTTATTGGGTTATCCCTTGCGGCTTCTAGGAAATGCAGGCGAGTACAAAAATGCATTTTAAGATGCCGTGCAGCAGATTTAAATTCGTCCATGTTCTTAATGATTCATGATCTGATGCACTATCTTAATGCATGCACAATATAGAATATTGCAATAACATATTTGTCCGAAGAGCTAGAATTCCTATTTTGACTAAAGAAACGCTGGTTTAAAAAACCAGTGTGCTACGGTTAGTACCGTCATGTAAGTTAAAATATTTGGTTGTCTCAGATAGATTTTGCCCAACCCTGCTCGGGTCTGATCTGGAAATGATAAATTCGAGACTGGTCTGGCTCGACCAATGAGTCCCAAAACCACTGTGATTTTGTCCAAAGCCCAGTTGTAAGTTTTTGAAAACGAAGTATGTTATTTTCCAGTAGAAATGTTGATTTGCACTTTTTATACTGAAAATACCCCCCCTTCCTAAATTTAAGATGTTATAGCTTTTCTCAGTTTTCTCAGATTCACATGCATCTAGACGCGTTTTAGTGTGTAGAGTCACTCATTTGAGTCCGTATGTAGTCCACATTGCAATATCTAAAACATCTTATAATTAGGAACGGAGGGAGTATATATTTGTAAGAACTTCTGGTTGGCCTGGTTCTAAAACCAGTTGACTCAATCTCGAGATTTAGAACAGCCAGGCTTCCGGTGGCTTCTCTATTCAAATATTTATAAGAACTTTCACTGTACAAGTTATAGTGCCTCGCTTTTTTAGAAACTCGTATTAAAGTTATTCATGAGAAGTTCTTATAATACAGGTCTGTCAAATGTGTTGAGATCAACAAAATGTCGAAGCTGTCTTTTGAGAAGTCAGCAAGCCGACTTCCAACAAACCTGGGTTGCACCATAACTTGGCACAATACTGATGCTTCAGTTGTAAGCAACCAACTTGTATTTTCTGTGCTGGTTACATTTCATGGTATAAGCATTAATTTGGAACCTGCATCATGGTACCAGGAACCTATTCACTGGCTTGAAGGGTCAAGTGTTGCTATTGTGGATCCTCCCAGGAAAGGACTGCACCCTTCTGTTATCAATGCTCTACAGAGAGTTGGTTTGTCTGAGCGAAAGGCGCACAAGGCTAAAAGGTAGAAGTATTATTTAGTCTGTGTGCTTTCATGCTTTTAATTTTGTCTATTTGACAAATATTGAAATATGTACACCTGAGTTTTCTTAAATTGCGGCATCCTTTGCCAATGTGGTAACTTAATCGGTAATGGCATCCATTTCTGCACGCAGTTCGCTTACGAAGGTCAAAGATGAGAAGAGACCATGGATCCTACGAGCAAGGGAGCCAGCTGTTCATGTTGATAGCACAATCATGGAAGAAAGTAGTGAGACATGGCCAGAAACCCTCATATACATCAGCTGTGGATGGGAAAGTTTTAAGAAGGTGACAGTTGCTTGTGTTTCATGAAGTCCTGGAACTCGAATTGTTTGTGTTTATGCAATGGTAGCTTATAAGGAGTCTCTGAAAGTTGTACCCCTACCTCAGTTTTCTGTTGCTGCAGTTCTCTTCTCTCATCTGTAACCATTTCGTTTACAGGACTGCAAAAGCCTGATATCCCACGAGGCCTGGTATTTGGAGAATGCTCATGCTTTTAACTTCTTCCCTGGCACTGATAGGTACTGGTTGCAAATTCTCGGCTGGAAATTATCCTTCTGTTTTGCAATTGTTATGGGGTAGTTTTGGAGATCCTTCTGTACCTTTTCAAGCTCTAACACCAACAAACATAAATCTTCCAAATTGCTCTGACCAACGCTTATTGCCACCCGGCTTGAGTGATTATATTGATTTGAATATCTCATTTGGCACCCCTCATTTCATTTCATTTGGCTGAAATGAAATGAAGGACATTGATGTCATCATTTAATTTCATTTGGTAGAAATGAGATGGCAGGGTCAGGGACATGAATTGACTTAACATACCAAGACATTTGCTAGAATTCCAATTGAAATGACGTTTCCAATTCCATCACAGCCAAACACATTGGGTATGGACTATGGAGTATGAATTGAATTCCATGATTCAGGCCCGAATGATGTACCAAACGAGCTTTAAGGCTAATTAAGTTTGAATATAGTCCGAGAGTAGTCTAGCATGTGTATTTCAGTGTCTTTAACTGCATAATCGTGGACTTTTCATGCTTTAGGGGGCCACTTGATAGAGCTTGCTTCGCTGATCAAAATAATTAACTTGAAGACGCTTCTCAATATTCTTAATCAATGAACCTGTCTAAAGCTAAATCTGGCTTTGATGACCTGTTCCAATAGCTTAACTTAGCTTCTCTATCTGTACCCATGCAAACCCATTCTTAATTTTGACATTAGTTGAAGGCAACCAGGTAATGCTAGTATTTATTATTATTATGATTATGATGATTCAGATGCTTGCCCCTGGACCCTTTCCAAATTTTGTACTAAATAAACTATGTTGACTGTGTGCATCTTCTTGAGTCTTGACGTAGAGGCCAATAGAGCATTCAAACCTCCCTGCTAAAAAGTTGTTTAGATAAGTGTGGTTTGTCATGTGCATACTGGATACTTTGTAGTCTTGAATCACCTTACTTAATAAAATTACTAATGCAGCATCGAAGTCCTGGCAATCTTCAGACGGGAATCTGGAAGTGTTCAGAAAAAGAAGAAAATGAAAACAAAAACCAAACCGAAGAAGAAGAAAGCCAAGTAGGCTACCAAAAGGCTGACCCAATAGGAGCGACTTGGGCATACCTGAAAGGCTGGAAGTGGCATGGGTTAAGGCGCTAATCTGGCTTGCATCTGTAGAGCTTCTCCATGCCGACCCAGAAATTCATGGCTTGTTGTGAGGAATTTTACACTGGCCTAACCAACCGTCGACTCAAGGATCTCAAATTAGGCAAGGTAATTGGAGCAACTCAGCATATCTAGCTTGTCTTGAGTAACCAGGAACTTACAATCTGTGCTAGGAGAAGAGACGTGTCATGGCGATGTAATATAGTGGCTTTCAGAGGGATTCGTGTAGACCAGCATTGAAGCTGTGTGTGTGCAGGTTAGGTTAAGAGGAGAACTTCAAGCGCAAGGATCTCATGGGCCGTTTCATCAGATTTTCGGCGTTCTTATCAGTGTGATGTTGTTGAATATATAGAGATTAGACCACCTACAGTGGGCTGTATATCTAGACCTGTATCTAGGAAGGAGAAAACATTCAAATGTAACATCATCGCCAATGCATTGTATGCTCAGGTAGCATCTTAATTTTTGATTAGCTCAATCAGCTTGTATCTGCTACTGCGGTTAGGATGTTTGTTCGGAGAAACTGGTGTTCACTGAAAAGGAAGCAAGTTTCTTGGATGCTCTCCTCCGTTGCAACATCTAGTTTCGTTAATCAGTCTGTATTTCATGCAGGGGAAGGTACAGGTTACCCTCTCCCCTACCTCGTGTTGAAACAAAATTAGGGAATTTTAGATGCACAAAAGGAGATGGAGTATTGCAGATGATATTTTTTAATTTGGTACTTCCCAGTTCCCACTATACCAAACCACATAAATATGTAGATTTTTTAAAAAATAAATATTTTTCTAAAAGAAGAAAAAAATCTGAAAATGTAGCTGTACGCTGTGGCCCTTCTGGTGGGTCGCACGTAGTCAATGGCTGCCAGCACGCACGACCCCAGGTCTCAGGGAACATGAGGATTGTACTGGACTCTAGCGGACCGTCCGTCTCGCCGCCGCTTTTACCTAGCTAGACGGTGGCCATAGCGTACTGGTGTACATACGTCGCCGTCACCGGTCTTGTTGGGGTCGGTTTCTCCGGCGAAACCCGTCACGCAAGAAATTAATTATGTTGTTCCTTCCCTGCTTTACCCTTTGCGATATTGGCCACGCGAAGACGTACAACACATATTTCACCATCCTACCTTATAAGGGAATGAGCTCTGACTTGATTGTGAGTTGATAGAGAATTAGCAATTTTTTTAAAACTTATACAAAACGATTAAACTTACGGTTTCCTATAGTCACTAATGTTAGCGCTCACTCGAAATGCTACACCATCATTTTTTTTTTACAAAACACAATATAAACATAGACGTCCACATGCACGCATATAAACTACAAACACACACCTCACATCATTTTTCCTATCAACATCTCCGAGAGACCGTATGAGGTCGAAAACGACGCCTCTCACTAAAGAACAATAATCCGTCATCAATAAGCACCAATGTCAAACTTAAAATGTAAACTCTAGCTGGTTGCTGGGTATAAAACCATCCTTTAACCATCCAACCCACACATTGGTCTCACATACTTGTTGCAACTAAGATTCGATTGTGTCACATGGTTTAAAACTAAATATAAATTGGAATGATACTACTTCGATATTTTTCAATATAAAAGTTGTTGAAGCTGGTGCTTTATTCCCATTATGATTTTTTTTTTTGGAAATTTAGTTATACCCATGTTCGTGTTCTACAATAACTTGCATGACAAGGACATGTGTGAAGAATAACATGTAAACAATCATCATCTGGCAGGTGTTCATCACACGCATAACATAATTTCAAACCTAACGTTCTTGCGCAATCAACTTATCAATCCGTTGTAATTTCAAAAAAAAAACTTATCAATCTGTTGTTGATCAATTAAAACTTCTCCAGATCCGGTGCTCACTGACCTGCACTGAACCAGCAGAGCTAGTTGGTTACTATCGTGTTCAACAAGCCAAAACGTGAGAAGACTGCCGCCGAAGCAGTAATAATAAACGGTAATAACCCAAAAAAAAACATTTGGGTTATCTGAATCTGCTGCCCGAAAAAAAGCATACGTACGTTCTTCTTGGTCCCTAAGCCAAGAAGAAGATGGCGAGGGTTATAAAGGTCAATTCCGCCGCCTCTCCTTCCTTCTCCGGTGCTCGACCTCGAATACAATACAATACTACGGGATAACCCCTCCACTCCTCCCGATTCAAATCCGCAGCCCCAGGAAAATCAAGAGGGGAACGGAATCAGACGACGCCGAGCTCTCGATCTAGGGATTGATTGATTCCCCCTCCCCCAAAACCCTAGACGACCTCGAGCCGGCGGCGGAGGAGCTCTCTCCCGCTCCCATGGCCGACGACCACTACTCCTCCTCCTCGGGCGCGTCGTCGCCGGCGGCGACCGCGGCGGCCGCGGCCGCCGCCGTGGTGGGGTCCTCGGTGATCCCGATCGTCAACAAGCTGCAGGACATCTTCTCGCAGCTGGGGAGCAGCTCCACCATCGACCTGCCGCAGGTCGCCGTCGTCGGCAGCCAGAGCAGCGGCAAGTCCAGCGTCCTCGAGGCGCTCGTCGGCCGCGACTTCCTCCCGCGCGGCTCCGACATCTGCACGCGCCGTCCGCTCGTGCTCCAGCTCGTGCACCAGCCGCGGCGACCCGCCGACGCGGAGGCGGACGAGTGGGGCGAGTTCCTGCACCACCCTGGACGCCGATACTACGACTTCCGCGAAATCCGGCGCGAGATCCAGGTCACCTGTCCCCCCTTCTTCTCGGTAGCTCTTTGGGTTGGGTAGGATAGGCTCTTGGACAGGGACGCGAGGGTCTCATCCTAGGTTGATTTGGGCTACCTATGCGGTTGTTAGTATGGTAGCTGTAGACAGTATTGCAATGCGACTGTGTTACAGATGATGATTGTTTACTTCGGTTTTTGGTGGTTGTTTGGACGAACCATACCCAAGCTGGTTTTGGTGGTTGTTTGGACGAATCATACCCAAGTGGGCCGCGTCTGTCTAACCAGACTTTCTGGATGGGAGATGTTGCTTTTGGATTGGCATTGTGGTAGTAATTCCTGCTTAGTTGACACCAAATTCTGATTTAGTGGTGCTGATGCTTTGTCAGTGCTGCTTAATGCCGTGATTTCAGTAACTGCCCTTTAGTGAGTATATATCTTGTAAAGGGTATCCTCGAATGATGCTGACTGCTTGGAATCATTTGTATTGATGTGTATTTTTTGTGAGGTTGATCTGACTGCTGATACCATGTAATTTCTTTTAGTGTTCGTTTGAAACAGCTGCTGGAGATCTCTGTGATGAATTAGAATTTGGTTTCTGGTAATCGGATTATTTGGACATCTGTTACTTCCTCCTCCTGCTTCTCTGTAGTCACGTTTATGTTTGTCTGAAACAATTGCTGGAGAGTTTAGAGACCATTATAATATCATGTAGTGCAGCGACTTGATTTAACTAGAAATAGTCATAATACCTTATACTACTTGTCAATGACAAGCTTCGCATTCAATGCAGGCAGAAACAGACAGGGAGGCTGGCGGTAACAAGGGCGTGTCAGATAAGCAGATACGTTTGAAGATCCATTCACCAAATGTTCTTAACATCACATTGGTTGATTTGCCTGGAATTACTAAGGTGCCAGTTGGCGACCAACCAACTGATATTGAGGCCAGAATAAGGACTATGATATTGTCATATATCAAGCACAAGACATGTATCATCTTGGCGGTTTCACCAGCAAATGCTGATTTAGCCAACTCTGATGCTCTTCAAATGGCTCGCCAGGCAGACCCTGATGGTATCTATTTCCTGTATAAGTCCATGTTTAGTTCAATAGACCATTTCTGTTAAGATGTATTGTCTTACATGTCTGTTTGCTGTTCTTGTAGGTTCTCGAACAATTGGTGTTATCACAAAGGTTTGCTCCTGAACCTTCAAATTTTACGTTATTTGATCGAAGAAGCAACACCCTCTAAATGTCACCCAACTTCTGATATTCACTGCCCTTCTGTTTCCTTCCAGTTGGACATAATGGACAGGGGCACCGATGCCCGTAATTTTTTGCTGGGAAATGTCATCCCATTACGACTTGGTTATGTTGGCGTTGTAAACCGCGCCCAGCAGGTACTTAAGTTTGAAGCATGTTTGCTTAGTTCTAAGTCTGCAGATGTACTGATAACTTCCTCACAACATTGCCTTCTTTCGCAATTTGATAGTGGCCTAACTTTACTGTCACTGCGCATTCCGTACAATAACAGAATCTGCTAGTAGATAATTAGTGGTCAACAACCTGATTAACTTGTAAATATATGTATATATAAGCTTAAAACCTACTTCATATATCAAAGGCCATTTTCAGAATGATGTGCTAGTGAGTTGTAATCATAGTAATGTCTTGTAAGCATTTTGTCCAGGACCGTCTTTACTGTTACCCAAAGGTTTTCCTTTAGCTGTCTAATGTTTATGGTGCTAAATAATGTAGGATATCAATGCAGATCTCAGCATCAAGGATGCCCTGTCACGAGAAGAGAAATTCTTTCGGTCTCAACCGGTATGCTGCAGTGAAGCTCACAGTTTCAATTATGTATTCTTTTATATTTACCTATTTGGTCGTCCTGAGATGTCACTCCTTTCAGGCATACAATGGTCTTGCTCAGTTCTGTGGGATACCACAGTTAGCAAAGAAGCTAAACCAGGTATTTTTGGTGGATAATATATATGTTATGGCCAATGTTACATGACTTCCAGTCCAAAAAAAAAACGTCACATGATTTCCAGCTGTATGCTGTGATTTAAACTAAAAATGAATCTGTGGTTTCAGATCTTGGTCCAACATATCAAAACTATTCTGCCGGGACTGAAGTCACGCATAAGTTCTCAATTGACAGCTATTGCTAAGGAGCATGCCTTTTATGGTGATCCTGTCGAGTCCAAGGTCGGTTATGAAATCATTTGTAACAAATCATATTCTCTTGTCTGACTTGATTTGTGTTGCAGCTAGTAAAACCTGGTTGCTCAATCTTTCTTCTGTTACTCTTTTGGTCTTTCCCTCGATGATCAATCCCTATGTTTCGCGATTTCAGGCTGGGCAGGGTGCTAAGCTTTTGAACATTCTAGCTAAATACTGTGATGGTAATAAACTGAACCCTGGCCACTTTCCTGGCTACTTCGTTTCAGCCCTTGATATTATGCTTTGTGGCACTACTCATAAATGTAAACAACTTGTGTGTGCTGCAGCTTTCTCCTCAATGGTAGAAGGAAAAAATGAAGATATATCAACAATCGAGCTTTCTGGTGGAGCAAGAATTCATTATATATTTCAATCTATCTTTGTCAAAAGCTTAGAGGTTTGTAAATTTTGTTCCATCTGCTAGCTTACTGGATCTTTCATTACTCTGCATGGTAGCATTCATCATATTATGAGAATATAAAATCTGTCTTTATAGGGTGTTGACCCTTGCGAGGATGTCACTGATGAAGACATCCGCATGGCTATACAAAATGCAACTGGTCCTAGGAGTGCTTTGTTTGTACCTGAGGTATGATGCAAACTGTGTTAATTTTTAGATTCTTGCGTGTTGGTCAGTTGAGCTGAGAACTCCTATGCGAACAATTTGTCAGGTGCCATTTGAAGTCCTTGTACGTAGACAAATCAGCAGATTGCTTGATCCGAGTCTTCAGTGTGCAGATTTCATATATGAGGAACTGGTCAAGGTATGTCAGTCCAGCGGTTGAATCTTGTAAACAGAAATTTACGCATCTATTCGGCTAATTTTTTAGTGTTAAATAACATTAAACTTGCTTATATATACTATTTCTATTTTTCTCATCTGAAACATTTATTTTGGTTTAGATGAGCCACCTTTGTCTTAGCAATGAGCTGCAGCAGTTCCCTATACTCAGAAGGAGCATGGATGAAGTAATTGGGAAGTTTTTACGGGATGGGCTTAAGCCAGCACAAGATATGATAGCACACATTATTGAGATGGAGGTAAACATTTTTCTTGCCCTGTGCCCATGGGGATTCTAATTGATTATTCACAGTACCCCATTGGAGTTTAAAAACATGTTTGTGACTTGCCTCTATTTTATTCGAGCCTCTCTATATAGTGATGAAACACCTGCACAGTTTAAAAACTAAATATTTTGTTATCTGAATAATCCATTCACTTTGTTATTATGTCCTTGCACTGATACCTTGTCTGTTTTCATCATATTACCTGTGCAGGCCGATTACATAAACACATCTCACCCAAGTTTCATCGGTGGCAGCAAGGCCGTAGAGCAAGCACAGCAACAAGTTAGAACCGCCAGATTGCCTGCAACAGTGGTTAGAAGAGTACGTATATTTTACTGAACTTACATAGAGTAATTTCTTCTGTTTAGGTTCTGAGGGCAACTGAAGTCTAGAATGGCTACCAATTACATGTTCATATTCGGAAAGACCACTGCTCCGCAATATTATTGACTATGGTGCCTTGCAAACAAGCTCTTTATCTGATAAAATATCCACTGCTTCTGTTTCTTAGTGTCACTGGCATGTACATACACTATCAACACTCTGATTTAGATGAGGCTTTATTTTGTGATGCTTTTAGAGTATCATATTTATATTTGATGGGCAACTCCTATTTCCTACAAATATGTAGCAACGATTTCTATGTATGTTGATTTTTTCTTGAATTGTTCTCAATGCAACTAATGATAACCCTTGTTATGCTTCCAACCATATTATACATAATCACATCAATATGGCAGTGCAAAACCATTTATATCTTTGGGAGAAGGTGCGTATACCAAGCCAATTCTCGCTGCACATGTTAGAACTTGTGGTGCTAGATAATTGTAGACATGCAAACATCTAGTACTCCCTCCAGCTCGAAATGGTTGTTGTGGACGGTAGTACAACTAAACTACCGATCAGCTGATGGCCGCGCCAATTAAATCTGACCGGAGGTAGTACTATTTATTGCGGCACATTTTAGCTTGTCAAATAATGTTTGAAGATTTTTTAACTAAGTTACACCTTTGCTATTCACATCCTTCATTTGTATTTTGAGCCACTCCACATTCTATAAACTACATCCTTGTATTTAACAGTACTACACTGCAGGATGGAGTTGATACCGATAAGCCACAGGCTTCTGAGAAAATCCAAAGACCACGTGCATTATTGGGTAGAACTGCTAATGGAGTTGTCACTGACCAGATCCAGGTTTTTTGCGTCGCCTTTTTTTAATCAGCAATGATTGGTTCCAGTGTTTCTAAGATCATGCTCCTTTCCTTTTGTGGTCATTAAAGCAGGGGGTACGATCTGCTGCTGAGGCAGAGAGACCAGGATCTTCAGGTAAGGAGTCCTTTGCAAATGCAGTGTATCCTTTATGCTATCATATCTGAGTACAGTAGGCAAGCTCTGTGTTCTAAGAAATATAGTACAATTTCACCTCGGCCTATTTTACTTACCTAATTATCTTTCAGGTAGTGGAAGCACTTCTTTTTGGGGCTCAATATTTGCCTCAAGTGAGGACCGTGCACACTCTTCAGCGAGAGATAGTTCAATGAACAAATCTTATGCTTCAGCTACTCCCAGCCTGGAACATTCGTTCTCTTCAATACAGTTAAGAGAGGTGAGCCATCTTACTAATGCTAGCTTTCCGTTGTTATTTGAACGTGCTAAGTGATTGATGGAGACCATTGTGAAACAGCCGCCGCTAGTCCTCAAGCCTTCAGAAAATCATTCAGAGCAGGAGTCCCTTGAAATAGCAATTACAAAATTGCTGCTGCAGTCATATTACAATATAGTCAGGAAAAATGTTGAGGATTTTGTACCAAAGGCAATTATGCATTTTCTGGTACGATTCTTTTAACTCTTAGTATCTACTTAAAGAGTTCATACACTGCTTATTTCTGTGTGCAAATTGTATGTACTCTGATGGCTTATGTTTACTTGGATAGGATAAGTATGGTGACTGTTTCTGTGTGCTATTTTTGTGCTATTTTCTTAGTTGCGTGGTTAACATAGATGAGCGGAAGCGCATAAAAATATTAAATCCACCAATGTTTTTTCCTGAACTACTCCAAGCATGGTTAAAGACCATCTGTAGGTGGCATTATCAAACACTATTGAGTACGTTATTCAGGGTTTCCAGCAAAACACATCTTAGTTTGAGCATTTGTTTTACTAACGAGCTTGTGTTGCATTGATCAGATTGCTGTAAAACTCTTTTGTAGTTTTTATTTCACTAGAGGTCGAATTGAATATGTTGCATCCTTTCCCCAATTCTTGAGTCAGCTTTTTGTGCTGTTGCTAGTGACAGGAAGCTGCATAGAACACCTAGTACCAAAAATTCTGTTCTTAAGGACTTGTTTGTCTTGCAGGTAAATCACACAAAAAGGGAGCTGCATAATTTCCTTATAACTACCCTTTATAGGTGAGAAGGCATGATTGTTTCCCATGAACAGAATGAAATTATTCGCATTTGAGTACTGTAATTTTTTTATTAGTTATTGATATTTTCGTGTATATACCAATACAGAGAAGAGATCTTTGGGGACATGCTCAGAGAACCTGATGAAATAACCACAAAGAGGAAGCAGATACGTGACACCCTCAAGGTCCTTCAGCAAGCCTACAAAGTATGATTTCACAACTGCTCGTTGCTTTCCATCCAAATATGTTATATACTACACTAGGTATTTGATCTGATGATTCCCTCTTGTGCACCTTATGTTTTTTTTGAATGCAGACTTTGGATGAGATACCGCAGGAAGCGGAGACTGTTGAGAGAGGCTATTCCCTGGATTCAGATGCGACGGGTCTACCGCGGGTCCATGGGGTTTCTTCATCCTTACACGATGGAAGCTCGCCATATTCGACTCCAAAGCATATGAGGTCCCGGAAAGGTCACTCTGGGGAGCAGCAACCTTACAATCCCAGCTCAAGTGGCAATGGATTTTGATATTGCGATTCACGACCGCTCCCCTGGTTTAGTGACCAAGCCAGCAGATGTGCTGGTAGCAACACATCAATCCACATTCAGTTTCCCGGTGCCCAATAGATAATATGTTTTTTTCTAGCCATTGTTATTCTTTTTAGTGCTGCGCCCAACGAAGGATTGGCATGGTGCCAAATTTTTGCCGTTTGCCCTCTCTTGTACAGTATATCGCTGCCCTCATTTCGTCTTAAAATGGTACTGGTGATGGGTTATGTTTTTTTTTTGTTGAAACCCATGTAAGAAACTATGGGAAAGCTATGAGAACCCATGTAATACCTTGTATCAGAAGATTCTGAACACTTTACCGTGATAAGTGTGACATGCTTTATGGGAAGGTGCGAAGAAATTGTGCTACATGAATATGATGTTGCCATCAATTGATTACTTCGATGTTTAATAGCCGTGATTTTGTATGAGGTACTCCGTGGAAATTAGAAGTCACGGTTCCGCTCTTTTTGTTGAAGCCTAAATCCACTGCAATTTTTTTTTCTGTAATTTCCTGAAATGTTCTCGCTTATTTTTTTTTTAATACGTCTCACACGGCAGTTTGGCAGAGAATGAGTGATGACTGATGAGTTTCTAGCTAGAAACAGAAATGATGGAGAATAGACCAATCACGATGAAATGAGAGGTAATTAACTGAATTTTGCAATATTTTTCTTGGTTCTCCGAACATGCAACTTCAGGCGAACAATGTTTTTGCTCGGCTTTCCAACTTACAACTCCACGCTCATCGGATCTTAGTCCCTAATTAATTATCCAACAGATAAACTTCTTAATTACTAGTCATGGACGGAAATACTGGGTGTACCAGAGCAGAGCACACCCTCCATTGACGTTATTTGTATGCATCACTGGCTCACCAGTGTGGCAGATAACTAACGCTCAAATGCTGGTTGCATGGAGCGTGGACGTCGCCATGGGAGCTACCCACGGTGTTGGTTTGCAGTATTAACCTCCACGGTGGAGATACCTGCTGGTCATTATGGATTAGTAAACTCCAGATAGCCAAGCTGCTCAAGTAACCCGCTCCCCGACAGGGTCGCACGGCGCCATCGGAGTTGACAAATGAATCGAAGAAGAAAAGAGAGGAATGAACAGCCTCTTCCACGTGAGATTCGTATGAATTCCGGGATGGGGTGGTTGGGGAAGAAAGCAACTGCGCAATACTAAATTGCCAGCGGTCCAGCATTACACGCATCCAAGCAGTATTTCTCTATATCTTTTGTCTGATGAAACTTGGCAAGGTCCACGGGGGTACTAAGTTAGTTTTCCCCGGTAAGCACGCGCTTGTTTTGATAAGAACAATGGATATACATAGAAGATGCAACGATTGCTTACATTTCAACGCAGGGTCTCGTAGACAGAATCAGCTGAGCCTGGCAGCTTGCTAGAAAGAATGAATTACCACATGGGACATATGAATGGAAGAACGCAGAGCTGCGTAGATGCAACAAACAAATAATACACCATCGGTACCAAGTTTCTGGTGGCATACAGTACATATATGCACATGTAGCAACTGTTCCAAGGAGTACAACTGAAGATCACAGCACGTTGGACATCTCCCCATCGAAACCGACTGAACCAAGAGGGTCTCTGACCTCCCACATGACAAGTGCACGTCGTAGAACTGGTCTGATTGGGAAGTGTCCGTGTGACGTACCATGTTTGAACATCTCAACGTCCTAACTAACATATAACACGAGATTCAGAGTTAAGTAGGCGTAGCGAGAGGTGCTAAGCAGTTTCCCTCCACGGCACTCCTCTTCTTCTTCTTAAACCCTTTGTCTGTGATTCAGTCGTCTTGCCGACGGTCACACACACACATGATGGGGATCCAGCCGAACCTGCTCAACCAGCTGGTGTCGCTGCTCCTCGGGGCGTCGGTCGCCGGTGTGCTGCTGTTCTTCCTGTCGTCGGCCGGGATCGGCGCGGGGCCTTCGACGCCCGGCATATCCAGCTGGGCCAACGGAACCATGGGGCTCCTCCCGGTTGCCGCCCCGCAGGAGGTCAACAACACTACACAGGTTTCAGAAATTCTTATATCACATAGTTGTACTTATTTGCTCAGTCGTCTGTTGGTTGTCTGTAACTGTAACTTTGTATTTTTGTTGCCTCGGCAAGTTGTCAAGTAGCTCGAGTCTTCATTTGATGGTTCTTGCGTTTGACGTCTGTTTTTTTATTGTCGGGCAGGCGTCGGAGCAGGAGTTGGAGCTGGAGCGGCTGCTGCGGGCGGTGGCGGACGAGCACAGGACAGTGATCATGACGTCGGTGAACGAGGCGTGGGCGGCGGAGGGGTCGCTGCTGGACCTGTTCCTGGAGAGCTTCAAGAACGGGGAGAAGATCGCGCACTTCGTCAACCACCTCCTCATCGTGGCCCTCGACGCCGGGGCGCTGGAGCGGTGCCGGGCCGTGCACCCGCACTGTTACCTCCTGCCGCCGCTAGTCGCCGCCGGCGGCGGCAACAGCAGCGACCTCTCCAAGGAGAAGGTGTTCATGAGCAAGGACTACATCGACCTGGTGTGGAGCAAAGTCAGACTGCAGCAGAGGATCCTCGAGCTCGGCTACAACTTCCTCTTCACGGTACGTACGCTACGCTACGTCGTCGTAGCAGTTGAAACAGTTGCCTTGACAGAGACAAATCGAGAATAAATGAACCAAAAAAAAAGAAGTTAAGAAACGGTCCAGTGTGAGCACATTTCGGTTGGTAACCAAGACAGGAGATTCATTAGCTTAGTCATGACACTAGCACTTATTGTATCTTTCAGACATTTGGGACATGCTATTCTGTCAAAATACAACAGGTGTGATCGATGGGTTTAAAAAACGGATGTGCAAGTTTGCAAGCACATTTTTTACTTCCTTTTAGACAGGTCATATCTCTACTATATAATATGCCTTAAGGTGAGGCGTCGTACGTCGCGCCTATTTTTCAATTTGGTCCCTCGCAATCTGAGAAATAAACCCGAAATCCACACATACCGTTTCGTTTATTACCTTAGCTATGGAAATTATATACTTAAGCCCCTGTGAAACCTGAAAAACAATATACGTTCCGTTTCAAATCCCCATCTTTCTCCTCAACCATGGCAAGCAGGCGGCGGAGGGGATTGAGGGGCGGTGGTGAGGAGGGAGGGAAGGGGCCGGATGTGAGGACCGTCCGGACGCCCGTGAAGATCCGAGTCAGAGAGAAGGAGCACCCCACGCTGTGAAAATGGCATCTACATCTCGCGTCGTGTCCATGGGCACCGTACCTCAGTCTTCTCTCTATCTCATCCCCATCTTGAGCCGCCGACCGTCGTTGCGATTCCGGCCGACCTCCTCCGACTACCACATGAGGAAGATACGTCTCCGTTGTTCTATTGCGTCTGAGTTCATTGGTTTTCATGACATTGTCTTCGTAGCAACACACGGGTATTTTTTTTTGGTATGCACCCGTTTCCGATTCAAGCTCGAGTCCTCTACTATAGCACGTCTCAATCCAATATAGTCTTAGCTATCGTCCCACTTTCAAATTAGAACTTTTTGTAACATGGGTTGTTACGGTGGAAGAAACATGTGCTAGCGAAGACGTGTTATTACATGTATAGAAAATAATTTATATATTTTGTTTCAATTTTTCTAGCCTTACATTCATTGTAATTTTCTTGATCATGATCCTTGTACACACACAAAAAAATATTTACACAATTTCACATTTCCCTCCCGTTGCAACGTATAGGCATTTTAATATTATTGTATAAGAAATGGTTTGCCTGTAGCAAGCGCACGGGCATTTTACTAGTATGTTTTAAAATTCCTTCAGTAATCTACTCGCAAATACATAGTCTCCAATAATATGAAACCTACATGCTCGATTATCACACATATACATACACCTATGCTTACATTCATTAGTTACTTCCTAATGTAGGATGTGGACATCATGTGGTTTCGTGACCCGTTCGAGCGAATGTCCGTGGCGGCGCACATGGTGGCCTCCTCGGACTTCTACTTTGGCGATCCGTACAGCCCCGTTAACGCGCCGAACACGGGATTCCTCTATGTGAAGTCAAGCAGACGCACAATAGGAATCTTTGAGGCATGGCGGGGCGCCCGGGCGTCCTTCCCCGGGAAGCATGAGCAGCAGGTGTTCAACGAGATAAAGTTTGGCCTCATTGAGAAGCGCGGGCTGCGGATGCAGTTTCTTGACACGGTGCACAATGCCGGGTTCTGCAACAACACCCGCGATTTCAACACCCTCTACACCATGCACGCGAACTGTTGCGTTGGCCTCGGCGCCAAGCTCCATGACCTGGGAAACCTAATGGTGGAGTGGCGTGCATACAAGGGGATGAACGAGGAGCAGCGGCGGCGAGGTCCCGTGCGGTGGAAGGTCCCTGGCATATGCATCCATTGATCTATTAGCCATGTGTACGTGTGTCGTTCTTTAATTCGGTTTGGGGTGTGCAAATATGTGTGCGGTGGGACAATTCAAGATGTTTGTTCACGAGAATGTAACTTCACAATCCGTGTTTCTGATATCATCTCCGGGCACATTTTCTGACAAAGTGAGTCGCCGCATAAGAGATCAACGTGAAAACCACATTATCAGAATGCTTCATCTCCCTACCCCCACTGTATATCCAAAATAATTATACAAATAGAAAAGAAGACTAATAGCATTATACCTTCTTGAACATTATCTGTGCTCATGGTGCTCCCAATCACTACTACGTATACTAGGGAATATGGCGCGGCGACACGCCGCACCCATGTGGTGTCATTGAGTGTTAATTGTTGTCTGAGGGAGACATGTCGATGTTGAGAAGGGGCAAACAATTTGATCTAGGTGTACTTCTTAAATATATATGTGTTGATATAGCGTGTCTATAAGAAGGAAACCTGAAAACATAATCAATTTTATGATAAGCATAACCAAATTATCAAGAGAAGGAAACATGCCACATTAGATTGCATTACCTAGTAACTGAAAACCTACAACACTATGGCATTCCAGGGCCTTGTGCCCTTTTCCTGTTAAAAAAAACACTATGGCACTAAAGCGGAAGATATGAACTAAGAACAAGTGCTCTATTACTACATGATGAACCAATTGTAAAGAGTCAAGTAAAGTGCAGCACATTTGATTGTCAGCCTCAGTTGCGCCTTGGTTTTTCTACATTTTAGAAAATAATGACAGTTTCTAGTTAACTGGAAAGTTGATATTGTCTTGAACCTATAGCATAAACAAAAAAAAATGTTAGCCATGCATATAATAAATGTAAAAATTCAGAATTGTTGTAATGACAACCACCATAAAATATGTTCTATACAAACGAAGACTATAAGATACAGATGAGCTTACATTAGTAAGAGACAACACTTCTTTCGTAGGTATGTATGAATACTCTTGGAAATGCGAATTTCAGTTATGCTCTGAATCTTGTTGTGATATATCCATCAAACATGATAGTAGTACTTTAATTCGTAATATAGCTGGAATGCTTTTAACATTAAGACAACAGACATGACATCAGTGCCTAGCTATGCTCCTGTCGACGCCAACTATGTTTATATAGCTGTGAAAGACCTTGATGTATTTCTAAATAGACTATATTTCTTTGTTTGTGCAGTTGGTTTTCCATCTTTTCATAGAGGCTGGATCTGCTTCACCCAGAATATAAAGTGTGATCTGGACTTAAATTTACATGTTACTTTTGCTCCATTAGACCTACGCATATTTTTAATTTTTTTTGTAAAAATAAATAAATATAGAGCAGTAGCTCTCCTGCTGCAAGTTTTCAATTATTATTTTGGATATAGTCAAACACATGAGGGGATGAATAAGAGAATCATAGGTCAAGAAAAAAATTTGAGGTGTTATCACCAAATAAAAGTACCTCTGATAAACCAATGTAGAAGAAATAGAAATCTTGTTTGTACATGAATTATATCTGCAAAAAGCTCATCTTAGTTACTGCATAGAAACAAACATATTTGTATTCCAAATTTAACAAAATAGTAGAGTGGTAAAAGTAAATCAAAGCAGATAAATAATTAAGAAATGAATTAGTAGGATAATGAAATGCAGTTTCTGCCATTGATTGAACAGAAAAAAATACACCTGTCAGAACATGGTCTTATATTTCCAGATGGTTTCCAGTAACACACTACCTTAGTATTGACATATTACAGTTGTATAAAACACCTTGGTTTTACATTTCATATCCTAGCGAAACTGATACCAATATATCCTCACACGTTAATACCGAAAGAAAAATATCAAGTCATTTACCAGATTTATTGCAAGAACAACTAAAGTTAAATGGTACCAATATATCCTCACGTTTTAAATTCCTAAAGCTACTGAAATATGAGTTTTGGGCAGAGATACAAATTTCCACTATTCGCTAGAACTTGCTGGACTGGGAGCATGCTCTTTCTATGTAGCCAACAAAGCTAAAAGCCATACCTTGCCTAATTCTTTTTAAGCTTGCTTCCTGTACTCAACCAGATCGAGACATCCAGAAGAGAGATGGTGGGGAGGTTCGACAATAGACAAAAGTTGGGCAACTAATCAGGAGATAGAAAAAAGAGCACAACTCTAAGCTTAGCGGGTAATAATAAAAAGGATAGTCAGATTGAGGATCCAAAATAAGGGATCAGAATAATGAGTACTCGACTACTCGTAAGTAAAATATGTTCTCTTAGGTTCTCTCTGACATTGTCCTATGAGTCAACTTAATGGGTAGGCAAACAAATCAATAGACTCAAAACAAATTTGAAATACACCGAAGAAGTTATCTAAAGATATAAAAGGATGAACTCATACAGACCTAACAATCAAAAGAGCATTGATAATCTCAACATGGTGGTCACACTATAAGATTGAATAAGGTTTCCCGTCTGTGGTATTGGATCTGCAATTCTTACAATGAATGCAAGTACAGAGTATATAACTTCCAACAAAACATCGCAGTTTAAATTGTTACGGCTATATTTTTTTCTTATCCTTTTAGCTGGATAAATACATAACATGCTAGCATGTAAATTTGTAGGTTTAGCAAGTGGCTAGCTACAACATATGCCTAAAATACGATTGAGAAGTTAGAACGCAAGAAAATTTCATCTTCTAGCAAACTCGTGCCTTGAAACCTGACGCATAAATTCTACCATCAACTCCCTGAAACCTGAAGGTAATATGTCGTTCTACATTTGTGCATGTATATATTCAGGAGTAGAGACCACCTTCGTGCTCAGGTGAATGTAAAACATATCAATGGCATGGAAAATGTCATCTTTATTTTTCAATTCTATAACCGGACAAAAGGTGGTTTTTGTTGTTCATGTAGCTTCTCTTGCATGAGGGCACCAATGTAGCTAATAGCATAGTCACGGCCATGGTCTGGCAGCTAGATGCCCTTGTTGCCGTCTTCGTCGCCTGACCTGTATTAGACCTAATTTTAACGTGTTATGCGCATCTGTATCATCTGATTCTCGATTCATGCTAGGAAAAAATGACTCGATTGAAGCCAGCTAAAGTAGTACTGACGGGAGGACGCGGGCAGAGGTAAGGAGGAGGAAGAAGCAGATGAACTGACCTGTGGCGGCGACGTCAAGATGGACAACGCCGCCATGGCCTCCCCGCTCCCGCCGTTCGCCGTGGCCGACCTGCGCCGTCGCGTCCCCGACTCCCCGTCGCTGCCGCTCGTCCTGGACGCTCCTACATCGTCGTGTCCTGCCCCTGTCTGCGTGATGCTATTGATGCGTAGCAGCCAACAACAGCATATACGGGGATGAAGATGGTGGAGTTGTTGTGGGAGTCCTGGGTTGAGCCAGATCGGAGGGGGAACAGGGTATCGGGCGCCATGGACGTAAGGTGTACGGTGAGTCAGTGGCGGGGACCGGATTATCGGGCGACCGGAGCTGCGGAAGCGTACCTCCTATTCCATCCTCTTGCCGGCCGACAGTGCCGTCGAAGACGTTGGAGGCAGGCTCGCCGGCGATGTAGGTGCACGGCCAGTCAAATCGTCTAGGTCCTGCCACCCGTGAGGAGAGAACTTCTATCCGCAGGCCATCACTGGTATGAACGGAAAGGGGTGGGGGCTACGACGGAGCACGAGGTTGGGAGGAGATGGCCTACCGGCGGCAGTGGGCTTCGATCTGAGCGGGGAGGCGCGTAGCAGCGGCGACGTGCGTCGGCGGCGGCGACTTCTGGAATAACGTACTTCGTAGCGGTAATATCTAGACTGCGGGGCAGTGGTTCAGTTTGTGAGTGGTTTTTGTGCAAAATAGCCACGGTGACCGCCTGGAACCGGCGTGACCGGATGGCGACCGAGCAACATGTCACACTGCTATTGGTAGAAACCCCTCTGCTACAGTAATGCGGGTTTTGGGGGTGGGTGTGGTCGCATCTGGGCGTCTGTGGCACCGATCGGACGGCAAGAGAAAAAATGGCGACTTGGATAGCAGATCTGGACGTGAATCTGTCCAACTTTCATATATAGGGTATGGCCTTCTTGTTCCGCTCCAAAATCCCCTTGGATGGGTATGTACCTATATATTAAGGGGCAAGTTTTTAGAGCTCTCTCCGTGCTCGAAAATCGGGCCGTTGGATCGAGATCGGACGGCGGAATTTCACCGATTCGGCTGGTGAACAGTTATTAACAGTAACAATGCGTTTTTGCAATTCCCCCCGCCAAGGACTTAAGCGAAAATACAGTAGACTCAAGTGACTTTTCTGCAAAAGCGTCTAGACACGACCCCCGCTCTTTCCTCTCCGCCGGCGTCTGGAGGAATCGTGCTCGGGCGGCCAGAGTCGCCACCGCTCCGCCGGAGTTTGCCACCAGCGTCTGCGGTGTCCGCCGCCACGGGAACGGTCGCCGCCGGTGACTCCGGCGACCATTTGGCGCGCCGCGCCGCGCTCCACCGATTCCTCGTCTCCACGGGTCGAGCCCGGTCGATGTTGCGCCGCCGCAGGCCGAGGGTTGCCGCCAGCGTCCGCCGCCCGCTGATGTCGAGGGCTGATGTCAGCGCGGTCTGGCTGACGCGCGGGTCCCACCTGTCAGCCGCTGTAAAAATTAGAAAGAAAATCCAATTCAAAAAAATCATAACTTCTAGGGTGCACCCCTCCGAAAAATACAAAACAATGGCCTTCTTGTTCCGCTCCAAAATCCCCTTGGATGGGTATGTACCTATATATTAAGGGGCAAGTTTTTAGAGCTCTCTCCATGCTCGAATCGATCGGACGGTCGAATTTCACCGATTCGGCTGGTGAACAGTTATCAACAGTAACCATGCGTTTTTGCAATTCCCCCCACCAAGGACTTAAGCGAAAATACAGTAGACTCCAGTGACTTTTCCGCAAAAGCGTCTAGACACAACCCCCCCGCTCTTTCCTCTCCGCCGGCGTCTGGAGGAATCGTGCTCAGGCGGCCGGAGTCGCCACCGCTCCGCCGGAGTTTGCCACCGGCGTCTACGGTGTCCGCCGCCACGGGAACGGTCGCCGCCGGCGACTCCGGCGACCATTTGGCGCGCCGCGCCGCCGGTTGGACGCGCCGCGCCGCGGTCCACCGATTCCTCGTCTCCACGGGTCGAGCCCGGTCGATGCTGCGCCGCCGCAGGCCGAGCGTTGCCGCCAGCGTCCGCCGCCCACTGATGTCGAGGGCTGATGTCAGCGCGGTCTGGCTGACGCGCGGGTCCTACCTGTCAGCCGCTGTAAAAATTAGAAAGAAAATCCAATTCAAAAAAATCATAACTTCTGGGGTGCACCCCTTAGAAAAATACAAAACAAATACCAAAATTTGCAGAAAAAACACCTCTACAACCAACCCAGCTTCATGTATGTTTAGAAAACTTTTTAAAAATAATAATCTTTTTTCCTTTTTGCCCTTTTTTGTTTCCCTGAGATTTTTTAAAACTTTTCAAACACAGCTTCGAATTAATTCATTCAGACAAAAATCTAAAAAAATGTGTGAATCAATATAGCCATTGTAGCTATGTTAGGATCTTTTCCAAGTTGATTCAAATCTTGAATTTTTTTTAACTTCTTAAACAACTCCAAATTAATTCAGAGAAAATTAAAAAAAATCGAGTAAATCAACATAGCCAAAATATATTAAGGGGCAGTTTTTAGATCTCTCTCCGCCCTAAAAAATTAGACCGTTCGATCGAGATCGATGCGGACGGCTGAATTTCACCGATTCGGCTTGTGAACAGTTATGAACAGTAACCAGGCATTTTTGCAATTTCCTCCGTCAAGGACCTAAGCAAAAATATAGTAGACTTCAGGGACTTTTCTGCAAAAGCGTATGGACACAACCCCCCGCTCTTTCCTCTCTCCCGCGACCTACGAATCGCCGCCGCGCCCCGCCGCCGCTCCGCACCTCCCCGCTCCAGTCCACGGCTACCGGGAGAAGCGTCGTCATCTCCTCTATCTTCGCGCCGGAGGAATCGTGCTCGGGCGGCCGGAGTCGCCGCCGCTCCGCCGGAGTTTGCCGCTGGCATCTGCGGTGTTTGCCGCCATGGGAACGGTCGCCGCCGGTGACTCCGGCGACCATTTGGCGCGCCGCGCCGCCGGCGACTCCGACGACCATTTGGCGCGCCGCGCCACCGGTTGGACGCACCGCGCCGCGCTCCACCGATTCCTCGCCTTCATGGGTCGAGCCCTGCCGGCGTTGCGCCGCCGCGGGCCGAGTGCTGCCGCCAGCGTCCGCTGCCCGCTGACGTCGAGGACTGACGTCAACGCGGTCTGGCTGATGCGTGGGTCCCACCTGTCAGCCGCTGTAAAAATTAGAAAAAAGATGCAATTCAAAAAAATCATAACTTCTGGTGCACAACTCAGAAAAATACAAAAACATACCAAAATTTGCAGAAAAAACACCTGTACAACCAACCCATCTTCATGTATGTTTAGAAAACTTTTTAAAAATAGTAATCTTTTTCCTTTTTCCCTTTTTTGTTTCACTGAGATTTTTTAAAACTTTTCAAACACAACTTCGAATTAATTCAGAACAAAATCTAAAAAAAATGTCTGAATCAACATAGCCATTGTACCTATGTTGGGATCTTTTCGAACTTGATTCAAATCTTAGATTTTTTTGGTAACTTTTTAAACACAACTCCAAATTAATTCAGAGCAAATTTTAAAAAAATCGGGTAAATCAACATAGCCATTGTAACTATGTTGGATCTTTTCCAAAGTGACTCAAATCTTGAAATTTTTAATACAACAAATAGGAGCTCATTTGACCCCTTTATGCCGTTTTAAGAAAATGAATTTCTGAGTTCTCTTATCGGGAAAAAAGCGCATTTAAACTACAGCATGTTTTAAACAATTTATAGAAAATAATTTACGGTATTTCTTTAAACATGTCCATAATTATGCTCAACATTTATTCTAGCAACATTCTAGACGTACTAACAAAACAGATAAGTGCAGACCATGATAAGAGAATAGACTTTACAAAAAATTTAACATCAAGGGCGCAGCGTGTCGACGCGCTAATTCCACTAGTACATGACTAAGCATGGACTGTAACAAGATCTTTGAAGGTGCTTCGCTAACGAGAATTGGGAGTACCGTGACTCCGTGAGCATGAACAATGTTTAATAAGGGATAATGCTATTACTCTTCTTTTTCTATTTGTGTAACCATTAGGGATATTATAAACTGAGTCAAATTCGAGATCTCTCACGCCAACTCACTTTTGGACCGTTGGATTCATCTCAGCTCACAATCCTGGCCATTCGATTTCTTTGTGCAGGCTAAATGGGCCAAATGTCCCTGAGGGACGCTGCTCTAGGCATCAAATTGAACCACTGTGGTTAATTGGGCTCCTAATATCCACTGAAGTCCATGTACTAGAGGACCCCCCATATCCACAGTAATCCCACCGAACAAGCGAGTCCATCTTCCTGGGTGGGCAAGCGGCGGCGGCATGAGAAATACAATTCATTCTCCGCCGAAGCACGCCAAATTAATCTACCGTTACTACAAGTAATTAGTGGCGGTGGAGCTGCACCACTCAAAACCAGCATTCATCCCCTTCCCTCTTCAAGGCGTACTTAATTGCCCAACCCGAATCGATTGCTACTTGCGAGAGAGAAGCTAGAAGAGGATCGTGAGATATGTGATGCGGCAGAGGGTATGAGAGGACTCGGGCAACTCGGCGACGGCGGCATGGCCAAGCCAACGCGGCAGGGCGCATGAATTGATGCACGGAAGTGGTGCCTCCCCTATGCCTTCCGATCAGAAGGCCACGACCTGCCATCTGCTCCTCCCCAACATCTTTGGTTCACTGTACTGCTCCCTCCTTCATGCAGGTTCCTTTTTGCAGGTTCCATTAGACGGAACGACTAGAAATAAACATCCACTTGGTGTTGTTTTTGCAAGGTTCCGTTAGATGGAACAATCGGAAACAAATACAAATTCGCAAAGCAGTTGAACTGGGTGGAAAGGTAATACAGTATGTGTTTTCTTGCATATCCTGACATGAAACTTGGCACCACTAGTGGAAAAATGGGCACTAGTCCCGGTTCCAGACAGGCTCTAGTCCCGGTGTAGCAACCGGGACTGTCAGGCCGGGACTAGAGCCCCCTGACCCTTTGGTCTCGGTTTAATACGAACCGGGACCGGAGCCCCCACCCCCAATGAGCGCAGCGCACGTGGCCACGGCAGGGCGTGCGGGGGCGAACCCTTTAGTCCCGGTTCGTAACACGAACCGGGACTAGGGTTTTTATTTTTTTTACATTTCAGGGTTTTGCTTTTTTTCATTTCAGGGTTTACTTTATTTATTTCTACCGGTTTTCTGGGTAGGGGTTTTGGATGGTACCACGTCGATGCGTGACGGTAGGGGGTTTCGGATGGTACCACGTTGATATTATAGTCGATGTGTGATGGTAGGGGGTTTCAGATGGTACCATGTCGATGCGTCGGGGTAGGGGTTTCGGATGCTACAGTTTCGATGGGCAAAAAACACGTATAAATTATTATACGAACCTAGATGAAGTTGCATCATGCATATATACAATTACATGAAGATCATGTGTTGATAACACATACACATTTAAGTACGCGTGGTACATGAATATCACGTTTCCCGGTTCCAGAGACTTAGAAATATTTTATTACATGGAGATCACTATATATTACATGTCCGCACTAGTCAAAATAGTGGTACTCTCCGGTCTCCGGTATGACATCGGTGAGGTAAAATCCCGTCAACTCCTCTGCAATTGCCCTGAAGCGGGTCTTTATTGGTAACTCGTTGCGCTTTCTTGCCAACTGTAAAAAAATGATATCACAATGAATACATGAGATATGAAATGAATAAAACTCATCACGATTGATGATACAAAAATAATGTTGTGACTAGAGCTTTACGTACTTCGATACTTCTTTTGCTCTTCAAACTCTCGTTGACCACAGTGTGCATGTACTCGCAAACGAAGAATCCACATAGATCAGTCCCGGTTGGCTGTTTAAGACAAGTCTATAGAAGAATACAATTTAATCAAATAATAATAAAGTATGATAATGGTGCATGGGCCTAGTTATAGTACTACTTACATCGTTAGTACGCCAGCGCAGTTTCTCTGGCCATCCACTGTTCGGATGTTCCGCGAGGAACATTTTCCAAACGCTGCATGACAAGAAAATGAATGAATGAGTCATAAATTCCTTGATATTAGGAAATGAACGAAAGAGGCGATAAGAAAAGAAAGTACCTTGCCACCAAATCAAAACAGGTCTTGTATTGTTTAGGGCATCTTCTTAACGAGTCAAGGACAACAATTTCTCCTTTCTGCAAGTCAATAACGATAAGCATGTAGTGGTAGCTGCGCACGTTTATAAATAGTCATGCATAACTAATCAATTAAACTTAACACCGGGTGAGAAAAATAGAATGTGTAATAAGCCGTAACACTCACTTGAAGTTGTAAGGCCATAATATTTTTTTTGTAAGCTTGTCGCTTGAAAAACATTAGCAAATTCCCCGGTGTATCCTTGTTAAGTATTGGATCAATTATGTTATCTTCATGCATTATAGAGGGGTCAATGAACCCAATGTGGTTGATTTTCTTCTTCTTGCATTCGAGCATCTTCATTCTGCGTAATAAAGCACACAAAATATTATAGAGAGGATTATCACAGACAATGAACGAGTAGAGATAATTAAAACATTAAATTACAGGAATAGATGACTTACAGACAATAGGAACTCATGATGCCTTTGTCGAGGGCCCGGAGATTGTATAACTGAAAGATTTCGGCGAAGTAAAGGACAACATAGTATTCTTGGAAATAATGCTCTTCCGTAACTGCCATCATGAGAGCGACTTTATTCGTCTCCTTTACGGTATCCTTGTACCAGGCTTGAAATTGACGCATTCTTGTGGGTAAGTCGCCGTCAACAAAATTCTCCCCGTGAACATAAGTACGAACAACATCCGCGAAGGGGATATCATCTCCCGAATATACCAGCTCCCGCACATTGATGTTTTTGAGAACTCTGTCATCAAGCACCTTGAGCGGGGGGGCCGACTGTGCGTCTTGTTCTCCGAGTTGGGCAACTTGTTTCCCTTTTTCCGATCGATCATCCATCTCTTCGTCATATGACTTACCAATGTTGCGATCATAGTCTGTTGGCGGCGATGGTGGGGGGTTGTATAGGGCATCGATGCAACGGTCAATTTTTTCCTGAGGAATTCCGGCAGTAAATTTTGCAGGAGGCAATTGTTTCGCTAACGCTTTCTGTTTCACGCCAGCAAGCCAGGCATCCGTATGTTCTTTGCATGCGATATCGTTTTCCTCGACGGTTCTCTCCCAAGGTAACTTTGGAGTAGGCGGCGGTGTTTTCTGCTTTCTTCCTAACAGGAGAACCAGACTGGCGCCTACTCGAGAGCGACTTAACATTCTGGCGGACTGGCACAGACTGCGATGGCCTCGCGCTAGGAACCCTCTCGGGGGGCGGTTGGCTTTGCTGTTGAGCTGGAGATGGACTCGGGCTGGGGTACCTATCGGGGAGGTGTGGGCTTTGCTGATGGGGTGGAGATGGACTCCGTCTTTGATCCCTCTCGAGGAAGAGTGGACTTGGCTGGTGAGCTGGACTCCTAGAACGAGGAGTGGACTTTGCTTGTTCTGAAAGGACGATGTATTTCTTGGGCCATAGGGCGAAGGCATGCTTGACGTCTGTCAACGTTTTCTCCTCGTCACCTCCAGGTAACTCAAGTTCCAAGGATTCAAATCCCGGCATAATTTCGTTCACCCTGACACGAGCGTAGCCATCTGGAATTTGACCACAATGGTAGAGTTCTCCAGGTTGAATTACTAAAGCTTGCCCCACCGCCACCTTCAAAGTTATGTTTCTCATTGCTATATGTAGCTCACAACCTTTAGGCTCTGTGATGTCATCCACTGGGTAGGCACCAACGTCGACCTGACGCGTGGAACCAACGCTGCTTCTACGCTGAGATGGGGCGGCATGTGCTTCATGGTCTAATTGGTGCCGCTCCTGAGGTTCCGTTCTTTGCTCCTTCAATGCTTTTATTTCCGCCCGTTGCTCCTTCATTTCACGTTCCAATTGTAATATCCGGTCGGCCTCCTTCTTCTTACCTCTGCTACGGCTTCTATAAGTGTGAGCGGATTCCGGCCACGCAGTCTTAAACGTAGCACCGCCAGTGCTCGTCCGACATGTTCAGGATTCCCCAGTGCCCGTGTCAGCTCGTCATCCTCTCTATCGGGTTTGAACACACCATTGCGAACATCATTAATTGCTTCTTCAAACTTCTTTTTTATACGATTAACGAGAACCTTCCATTTTCCCCTTCCAACAATCTCTCCGGTTTTTGGGTCCAACATTGCCCCATGCGCGAACAACCAGAATTTCGACCTCTCGGGCCAGTCAAGTGTCTGTGGACGGACCCCCGATTGACTCAGTTTTTCTTCATAGGCTAACCACTTAGGAATGGCGCTCTTGTAGCCACCTGTCCCCAATGTATGGTGGTGTTCCTTCAGCCCAACATTCAATTTATTTATCGTCGATCGGGCCACAGCCATAGGTGATTCCCTATACGCCTTAAACGCCGCCCATTCAGATTCTAACTTCTTCCCTTGTGCTCCACTGAAATCTGGCACTTCTTTTGTTTCTACATATTGATTCCATAACTTTTTCTTCCAGTTTCGGAATTGTTCCGCCATCTTAATAAGAGTCCACTTCTTGAGGTTGTCCTTCTTCACTTTAGAGAGATCTGGCGGGAGGGTGAAATGTGACAACAGCGTGTTATAGACCAAATCCTTAAGAACTTGGTGGACATAACATGGGTCGTCCACATCTGCGACCGCCGGCTTATTCCATTCGCGTATGCTGATTGGGATCATGTCCCTAACAATAACTCCAGCTTGACTTATAAATTTGCTGCAGTTCTGTTTTGGTTCGAGCGGTTAGCCGGAATCAGCAATTTCCTCAATCGGTAACTTTGGATCCTCGCTCGTCATTCTTTTTGCCTTGCCTCGAGGAGCACCTGGTGGCTGTTTTTTCGCAGATTTGCTTGATCCGGATGGCTAAAAGAAAAATGAGTCGTTAATAAATACAACACAAATCAATTAATGCATGTAGTTAACAACAACATATCGCCATATTTATTATAAACACATATACACCTCTCCACCGGAGTTTGTTATCACCACATCAAAGTCTTGTGACTCGATTCCAAAGTCGTTTAAAAATTGTTCGAAATCATAATCATCTACATCTCCTCCAGCTCGGGCATCATTAAAAATAAGTTGTTCCATTTGGTCTTCCATCTCTTCGTCTCGTTGAAATTGTGCTTCTTCTATCTGCTCGTCTCGCAAGTGCTCCATAGCTCAAATGTACCTGCAATCAATAAAATTTGCAATCAAGTTTAGATTTATTCTAAAAAAGATACAAGTATGCAATCCTATAAATTACAAGAATATGAATATTGGGTTGAATGATTGTTTAAAATATTCTATAAATTATAATGTACCTGTTTACTACTCAAGCATGTCAAACTAATGCACCCAAGTGAAACTCTCATAAATAAAACTGGGAGGAAGCAGCTGATACAACTGGGAGGAAGCAACTCGAAGGATTCAATACATATAACCAAGATATTCTCTGTTAGCTTTTCATTAAAGATGGGTGCAGTTCATAACATGTAGTATGGGCTGAATATTTACAATGGATAGTCTAATGCTAACAGAAATGCTAACATATGAAGATCACCCTCATGATTTTCCGCTCTGATGTTTTTCATTTACAATGGATAGTCTAATGCTAACAGGTGTATGAAACTGCTAACATATTTCATTTTCTCCAAGTGCACCTCCCTCTAAGTGGAACCAAATTGAATCCATAATTCTAATGAACTTGTAGTAATTTAGTTGCGAACACAAGGGGACAAGTAAGAACACACGAGTTAGGTGTCGCTGTAGTTTGTGATAAGCCATTCGCTATGAATTTATATATCAGCTCCAACATGTACATGAGCTGTACTTTCGCTTTGTTTGATAATTAAAGTAAACTCTGATGACAACACATGCACTCGGGGCACCCGTATCCGTAACCTCGAAAACCCTCATAAAGCTACTCCCTCAACCTCAAGTACACATTACCACTTTGTATTTTGTGCCAAACTCTAATAGTTTGGCCAAAAAATTATATTTACAATATTCGTCCATATCCAAATAAAATAATCAACTCGGTTGCCTAAATGATAAAGGCAATGTTATACTTTTCAATAAAGAGCAACTGTCAAATCCAACTTTACATAACAAACTTGTGGGGCATTTCATGTCTCCTGTTCATTAGATCCACATCTAAACAGAAATATTATATCTTTCAAATACTATGAGGTAGAATCAATCCTATATGGAAACAAGTTATAGACTGTTTTTTTAGCACGAACACAAGTTATAGACTTATAGTGCCATATGAAGCTAATAGCATGTGCATCAGTCCAGCAATTTGCTTAATGACTTGTGCAAAATTCAACAGTTAGGCATGATTAATTGCAGCAAATGGATGTAAAATGCACTCACACTTTGATCAATTGGTCATCCGTACAAGATCTGAAATACTGATAACAATCTGAAATACTGTAGAACAACAAACTCCTACACCATATCGAGGAGGATGAGCATCTTACCGAGGACGAGGAGAAGGTGGGGCAGCACGGGCCGGAGTCGAGCCGGAGTTGGGGCCGGGTAGCACGGGCTCGCGCGAGACGACGACGTCGGGGACGGGCTCACGCAGCAGAACGGCAGCCTCGGGCACGACAGCGGCGGCGGGGACAGCACGGAGGCGACTAGGGTTTCCGGGGAGCTAGCGGAGCGTGGCAGGGCTTCGCCGGAGCACGGAGGGGAGCACAGAGGGGGGTAGCAACGGACGGAGCATGGCTTCGTCGGAGCACGGAGGGGGCAGCAACGGACGGGCTCGCGCAGCGGCGGGGACGGTCGGAGCAGGGCGTCGCCGGAGCAGCAGTCGCGCGTGGATTTGGGGGAGACTTGTGAATTTTTCGGCCCCGACCTGCCTAAACGCCGCGTTACAGGTCTTTAGTCCCGGTTCGTGCTTGGAACCACGACTAAAGGGTCTTTAGTCGCGGTTCCAGCCACGAACCGCGACTAAAGACCTCACTGGGCCGCCAGTGGCACCTTTAGTCTCGGTTGGTGTTACCAACCGAGACAAATACCTTTTTTTCCTGTTTCTTTTTACTGATTTTGTTTTTGTTTTCTTTTAAATTGTTTGAATTGTTTACTTATTTGTTTCTTTTTTTGGTTTACTTATTTTTTGAATTGTTTTGGTTTCTAATTTATTTTCCTGTTTTGTTTTATATTCTTTCATTTTAAGATGCCAAGGTGATGCACATATTTTTTTAAAAAAACAATAATATCATTTTATAGTTTTTAGATTTTTTGTGAAGTAAGTACATAAAATATGATTCCAAATGGCACCCAACTATTTTTCAGTAAGAGTGGTGCACACATGATGGATGATCCCCAAGTTTGAGTTTTTTCTTATAATTATAGCTAATTTTCCCTAGTTAATTGAGTTTATGTTGATTTATCGAAAGTAATTCAAATTTGAACTACAACTATTTGATAGTTTGGTCTGAAACTTTTGGAAAAATCATTTTAAGGTACACAACTAGTGGTTATATCACAGAAACATTGATAGTTCTAGAAAATATCACATCTTCCGATGATTAGTCGTAGCGACCGTTTGTTTTAAGAAAAAATGTAATAAAGTGATAAACACCTCAAAAAATCAAATCCTTTGGCATGGGCTCCTTATTTGTGTACTAGTTGCTATGAAAAATGATAAACTTGATTTTTGCCAACATTTGCAAAAAAAATATTCACAAAAAGGTCTATCATGTATGAACATCTAGAAGTTTCAAGCCAAATGACCAAGTTATGGTCATTTCAAGCCAAGCTAAATGACCGTGGCAAGACATCTCTGATGATCAACAACCGTCCGACAAAACATCTCTGATGATCTGCAACCGTTTGGAACGGTCGCAGATCATCAGAGACGTCTTGCCGTTGGTTGCCCAAAGATGCCTCTGTCGAGTGGAGGGTTCACCTTCAGCCTTCACTGAGTGCTCTCTGCTACCCGTGTGCTGCCAAAATGAACAATAATGAGTAGACACTGAGTGTTGAACATGTCCGGGAGGGGGGCTATATATAAGGTACGTGTGCTTCTTTAGTCCCGGTTGGTAACGAAGTGGTCGTCATACTGCTGATCCAACAGCTCAGAATCTCTCAAAAGAAACACACCTCAGATCCAACGTCTCACAAGCGCTAGAAAGAAACACACGATCCATGTGCTTCTTTAGTCTCGGTTGGTGCAAAATACTTCAGTTCACTTGTTCTTCTGATACAAAACATTCGGATATTACACATCAACAATAATATCCCTCTCTAGTGTTTACTTGTTCTTCTGATTGCGTCGTAACCACGGACAATCTTCTTCATTTAACTTGATACTTGGATCAGTGTTGACTTTGAAGGGCGGAATGTCATGAAACTTATCGTAATCTTCTGACATGTCTGTCTTGTCCTCCACTCCCACAATGACTCTTTTCCCTGAAAGAACTATGTGGCGTTTTGGCTCATCGTATGATGTACTCGCTCGCTTATCTTTTCTTTTTTTCGGTAGGGTAGACATGTATTTCACATAGAAAACCTGAGCAACTTCACTGGCTAGGACGAATGGTTCGTTCTCGTACGAAAGATTGTTGAGATCCACTGTAGTCATTCCGTATCGTGGGTCTACCTCTACCCCGCCTCGTAGGTTTAACCATTTGCACTTGAACAAAGGGACCTTAAAAGTAGGTCCATAGTCAAGTTCCCATATCTCCTCTATGTAACCATAATATGTGTCCTTTGTCCCGTTGCAGTTTGTTGCATCAAAGCGTACTCCACTGTTTTGGTTGGTGCTCTTTTTATCTTGTTTGGCTGTGTAAAATATATTTCCATTTATCTCGTACCCTTGAAAAGTCAATATAGTTGAAGCTGGTGATGTGGCCAACAAGTATAGCTGTTCTTCAACATTGGTGTCATTAATGAGACGTCTTTTTAACCAACTGCTGAAAGTCTTCATGTGTTATCCATCAATACAATCTTCAGATTTCTCCGGGTATTTGGAGCGTAAAACATTCTTGTGTTCCTCGACATACGGACCCACCAAACTGGAATTATGTAGAACGGTGTCGTGTGCTTGAGTGAAAGAATCCCCGTCTTGACATATTGTTACTTTCTTTCCTAGGGTGCCTTTTCCATGCAGTCTCCCCTCATGACGTGATTCAGGAACACCGATCGGTTTCAGATCAGGAATAAAATCTACACAAAACTCAATGACCTCCTCTGTTCCATAACCCTTGACGATGCTTCCTTCTGGCCTAGCCCGGTTATGCACATATTTTTTTAAGACTCCCATGAACCTCTCAAAGAGGAACATGTTGTGTAAAAATACAGGACCGAGAACAGAAATCTCTTCGACTAGGTGGACTACAAGGTGCGTAATAATATTGAAGAAGGTTGGTGGGAACAGCAACTCGAAGCTGACAAGACATTGGACCACATCCTTCTCTAATTTTTTAGAGTTAGTGGATTGATAACCTTCTAAGAAATTGCATTGAGAAATGCACATAGCTTCACAATGGGTTCTCGAACATTTTCCGGTAGAAGCCCTCTCAATGCAACCGGAAGTAATTGTGTCATAATCACGTGACAGTCATGAGACTTTAGATTCTGAAATTTTTGCTCTGCCATGTTTATTATTCCTTTTATATTTGATGAGAAGCCAGATGGAACCTTCATACTGCGAAGGCACTCAAAAAATATTTTCTTCTCTTCTTTAGTAAGAGCGTAGCTTGCAGGACCTGGCTGATTCTCTGAATGAGTATCGTCTCGATGCATCTCTTCGCTCATACGTTGATGGGTCTGCCTTCCTTTCGGTGTACCTTTTTTTTGACTTCCCATCTTTTGACTTCCCATACACGCCCAAGAAGTTTAGCAAATTGCAACAAATGTTCTTTGTCACGTGCATCACGTCGATTGCAGAGTGAATCTCTAGCATTATCCAATATGGCAGCTCCCAAAATATAGATTTCTTCTTCCACATGGGTACGTGGTTGTTTGCGTCATTCGGAACAGTGAGACCGCCAGGACCCTTTCCAAAGATTACATTTAAATCCTTGACCATATCATGTATAGCAGAACTAGAAGGGCGGGTAGGCCTCGGCCGATGATCTGCCTCACATATGTAATGCTTGCCTTTCTTCCTTAACGGATGCTTGGGTACAAGAAACCGACGATGACCTAGGTACACATTCTTGTTACCTAAATGTATACTATCAGTCTCAGCTAAACAGTGCGTGCATGCATTGTATCCCTTGTTTGACTGTCCTGAAATGTTGCCTAGAGTAGGCCAATCATTGATGGTTACAAAAAGCAAAGCTCGTAGATCAAATTCCTCCAGTTTGTGCTCATCCCACACACGTACACCTTCCTCACACCACAACTGCAAAAGTTCTTCAACTAATGGCCTGAGGTACACATCAATGTCGTTGCCAGGTTGCTTCAGGCCTTGAATGAGCACGGGCATCATAATGTACTTCCGCTTCATGCACAGCCAAGGAGGAAGGTTATAGATACATAGAGTCACGGGCCAAGTGCTGTGACTGGAGCCCTGCTCTCCAAAAGGATTAAAGCCATCTGTACTTAGGCCAAATCTTAAGTTCCTTGCGTCATCTGAAAATGTCGGGAACTCTCTGTCAATTTTTTTCCACTGGGACCCATCCGCGGGGTGTCTCAACATCAAGTCTTTTTTACGATCTTCTTTGTGCCAACGCAACAACTTGGCATGCTCTCTATTGCTGAACAAACGTTTCAACCGTGGTATTATAGGAGCATACCACATCACCTTTGCAGGAATCCTCTTCCTGGGGCGCGGCTCACCCTCAACATCACCAGGGTCATCTCGCCCGATCTTATACCGCAAAGCACCGCATACAGGACATGCATTCAATTTTTCGTGCTCACCGCGGTAGAGGATGCAGTCATTAATGCAAGCGTGTATCTTATGCACCTCTAATCCTAGAGGGCATACCACCTTCTTTGCTTCATACGTACTAGACGGCAATTCGTTATGCTTTGGAAGCATCTTCTTAACTATTTTTAACAAATTTTCAAATCCCTTGTCAGAAGTACCATTCTCTGCCTTCCATTGCAACAATTCAAGTGTGGTACCTAGCTTTTTATGGTCATTTTGACAAGTTGTGTACAACAATTTGGCGTGATCAGCTAACATACGCTCCAACTTCAACCTTTCGTTTTCACTTCCACAGTCCATTTGTGCATCACGAATGGCCCGACGAAGATCATCGTCGGGCTCATCAATAATGGGATCTTCTTCAGTTTCGTCTTCTCCCATTGTAGCACTGAACCAAGGATACTTGTCATTATCCTCCTCTTCTTCATTTTCTTCCATGATAACCCCTGTTTCTCCGTGCTTGGTCCAACAATAATAACCAGGCATAAAACCATTATGCAAGAGGTGTGAGTGAATGACTTTTGAGGTAGAGTGATCACTCATATTCTTGCAGGCACTACATGGACAACGAATAAAACCGTTCTTCGGCTTGTTTGCCTCAGCCATATGGAGAAAATTATGCATGCCATCAATAAACTCAGGACAACATCGGTCACCGTACATCCATTGTCGGTTCATCTGTATAACATAAAAGTATATCGAACCCCATTATTACACTACTGTCATAAATAATATGTAAGAGCAAATTAATTAATACAATGTCATCCATTAAAATAAGAGTAGAGTATTGACAAGCGGTAATACATAGTTCTCATAAAACATACATTAACTGAACCAAATATAAAAATTATCTAAAGAATTTAAATCCAACAACAAATGCGATCAAAATCGCAACTAAGGTAAATACTGAACCCACAGCATAATGATACCAAGCCTCCCGATTAATGGCATATTTTCTAATCCTTTTTATCTTCAAGCGCATTGCATCCATCTTGATCTCGTTACCATCGACCACGTCGACAAGTTTGAGCTCTAATTTCATCTTATCTTCTAAGCATTGAAGATAAAGATCTTCACTTCTTTTCAATTTTGCTTTCAAATCATTGTTTTCTTTATCCAAAAACTCGACAATAGGGTCAGGTTCAATTTCTGGTTCAACTACCTCCTAGATAAAAATAATTCTATGTCAAATTGGTCGCCATAATTGCCAGAAACACAGAATGAAATAAATAGTTTTGAAAATATACCACATCCGAATCATAGACCGGACGAGGACCGACGGTGACGGATATCAGAACCATGACACTATACATATAATACAAGTTAGAAAATTATACAAGTAGTAACTATGCATATAAATCATAAAAGCTATGTTTTTAAAATTAAATAAAATAAAATATAGAGGCTCACCGAGGTGGTGACGGGACGGCGCGGGCGACCGACGTCGATAAGGCTCCTCACTACACTAAAACACATAAATCATTATTTTAGTTTGAGAACACATTGCACATATACACAAATGAGATCATAACTTAGGCATTACATCGAACACCTTGCTTGCACAAAAAAATTGAAATGAGCAAAATGAGCTAAATAAGCAATGCCGGAAAGAGGATGAAGAGGCTAACCGTGGGGTGCCTTCAATCTTGCCAAATGGTGTAAAATATTATGGATTATCTAGTCTTGGGGAGAGGAAATGGAGAAGAAATGGAGAGGAAATGATTTTGAGCTCGGGCTCGGTGGGAAAAATGGAGTGAGCAGGGGTGGAAGAGGCTGATAAAGGTCAGGACCATCAGTCCCGGTTTGTGTTATGAACCGGGACTAAAGGGTTCTGACGCTGGGGCCCGCCTCTGCTGCCGCATGCGGTGAACCTTTAGTCCCGGTCGTAACACGAACCGGGACTAAAGGTTCCTCACAAATCCGGCGGTGTGGCTCTCACCCCTTTAGTCTGGGTTCAAAAAATGAACCGAGACTAAAGGGGTGAACCAAAGGCTCGTTTTCTACTAGTGACCATCTCCAGATTTTTAGTGCAATAGGATGTTAAAAAGCAATATATATAGCAAAGCTGGCTATCAAGAATCAGTAGAAAAAGAATAAAAGAAACGGAAGAGGTTTTGATTACTACAATACTGTTTTGATTTTCTCAGGAACATAAATGACACATGACACATGATAACTCCCTTACAATGATTTGCTCATCTGAACATTTCGGTGACTGAATCAGCGACTGAATCTTGAGGTAAACCAATCCATCTTTGATTAGTGTCATTTTCTACATTTTTCCTAAAATTACATGTTAGCCGGTTGATTATGAGGAAGTTTTCTATCATTTACTTCCTGCTATGTTAAGCAACAACACAATTTTAATATATTTCACACTTTCAGAACTTTCTTGTTCTTCAAGTAAAAAGTAGGCCATAGAGAGTTTTACCTATTATCATCAGGTCTGTTTGCATATGTCGCCTTTGGACAGGTTTGGTTAAAAATGCTTTCCTCCCTGCATTCTGGTAATGGTTCAGAAGGATTGTAACGATGTTTGAAATACTACTACTTAAGTTATAGGTCTAAATTCATTATCTTTTACAAATTCTTTGAAAAAAAAGGACGATGACGCCGCCGGAGAGGAAGACCGCCGGGAGGAGCCTCCGGTGGCGCGTACCGGCCAGGTGCGGGACGCCGGACAAGAGGGTCGTCCGAGCGTTCAGTTAACCAATTGCTGACGCATCGCATGCAGCGTACGTACGTGCTGTTCTGGACTTCAGTTCAAGAGAGAAAATTAAGCTAGTGCATTTTGACGTTTGCAATTTGCATAAGTTGACTAGACTCTTGGACTCCAAAAGCCTTCTAGCTAGGCTTCTATAGCTCAAGGTTTACAAGAGGAAGACGAGTTTTGTTTTCAAGGTCCAACTCTGGAAGCAACCGAGAATGCAGAATGGGACGCAGTTGGACTTAAGCTACTCAAACGTTTCGAAAGAGAGAGGGGATGAACAAAAAGTACTCCATTGAAAAATAGTATAACCGTGTGATGCACGGCATGTTGTTTAACCGAAAATCAAACAAATTCTAATGCCAAACATGTGGCGTCGATCGCTGCTCAGCTGCTGGTGCACATGAAGGAACATGGGCGTCGCCCAACGGCCGGAGTATCACGTATTACAAGGTTGGTAAATAACTCCTCGAAACAGACTTGCGCCCCGCTTTATAAATAAAGCCACACCAAAAGAGACCGCTGCTGGGCCAGACAGCACAACGCCCAAAAGAAAAGCGAAGAGAAAAAGAAAAAGAAAAAGAAAAAAGCCGACAACGGCGGAAAGAAAACAGAAAGCAAGCTCCACAGACGCTGCGCCCACCGGAGGCCTGCCACCAAGCTCCTAGTGCTCCGGACCGTCGGTACCAAGCAACACCTTCAGGAAGGGAAGCGACGATGACGACGTTGTTGCCAAGGGTTTCCCCCGGTACGCGATGGGGAGAAGAAGGAGAACACCGGACGCCCTTCAGGAAGGACTGGCGACACCCACAGGCGCCACCGCGCCGGAGTCGGACACGCCGACTAGGATTTCTCCCGATCCCCACTGTCACCCCAGACGCTCCAGAGCACTCCACCAAACCGCCCACCACCCCACGCCACACGATTGCGGAGCCGCTCCCGAAGTCTCACCAGGCACAGAGAGGAGCAACCTACACACCGAGAAAGAAGAGCCGGGACTAGGTCTCACAGCACCGCCGACGTGCGGGAGGTACCAACCTCCACCGTCACAGACGGTAACCGACCGGACACAACAGCAGGAACACACCGGGCCCGCGAGCCCGGCCGAGCCTCTCAGCCTCGAGAGGCCCGTGAAGCTCCTGCCGTCGCGCTGCACAAGGCACACCAATGGCACTGTTGTTCCTAATCCGAGCTGCTCTCCGTCCTCAGTGTAAAGAAGGTTGTGCCACCGAGGATGCAGACCGACCCGCCTAAAACCTAGATGGGCCCCAGAGGGCCCAGATCTGGGTCGGGGGCGGCGCGTCGGACCAACACCACACCGGACACGACCCTGCCGCCAAAGGGAGGCGCCACCACACTCCTACCAACCTAACCCAACCCGGGAAACCCCAAGGAGGATCAGAGCGCCGCCATCGGCCGACCAGCACCGCCGCGCGCAAGGAAACGGCCAAAGCAAGCCACCAGATCTGGGCCGACCTGGACTAGATCTGGCGCCCCAGCCCCGAAGACGGCCAGGGAGAGCAACAAGTGTCGTGGAGGCCGGGGCCGCTCAACCCGCCAGGCCCAGATCGGGCCCGGACGGGCCAGCGCCGCCAGCCCCCGCACAGCGGCTGCACTGCCGCCGTAACGCCGCACGTCCTCTCCACGAAGCCACCCCAACGAAGCCCGACACCGCAGCCACGCAGAACCTCGAGGTCCGCCACCAATGGCGGCACCCTACGAAGCCCTCCACCTCCACGCCCACGAAGCCCTCCACGCCCTGGACGCAACGCCCGCGACAACCGCCGCCGGCCCCCGCCACCGCGCCGCCACGCCCCTCGCCAGCGCGCCGCCCCCGCTCGTCGCCGCCGTCCCGCGCCGGACGCCACCAAGGGAGGAGAGAGAGGACCCCGCCGCCGCCCACGCCGCGGGGCCTTGCCCGACAGCGCACTCCGGCGACGGCGGGACGAGGGAGCGGAGGGGACGGGCGCTCTAGCGGCGGCTAGGGTTAGGTCGCCCTCTGTTGGCTTTTCCTAACGAACCCCTGAACGCACACTGTCAAGGTGTCCCGATTGTGACCGGTTGGTAAATAACTCACGCACACATACATTTGGTCTTCGTTTGAAGCGATCAACACATTTTGATCTCCCGAAAGTTTCCTTGTTTAAGTAGTAACCACCGGCCGGCCGGCTGGCCTGCGTGTGCACATATAGACAGTAGGCAGCTCCCGTTTCTGCCTCCACCGCCGCGGCGCTCTGTGCATGAACTGGTGCCGATCGACGACGATCAGTCAATCGACATGGTAGGCAGCCTGAGCGGCAGCGGCGTCAGCCACTCAGTCTCCTTCCTCCTCGGCGCGCTCCTCCCCACCTTGCTGCTCTTCCTCCTCGCCTCCGACCGGCTTGGCGACAAGCTGGCCGGCATCTCCAGCTCCAGCTCGGGGAACGGATCATCAGCTCATCAGCTGACGAGCCCGGCAAACCTCTCCGGCAACGGCAACGGTACGCAGGAGGAGCGGTTCGTCGGCCTTGCGGAGCTGCTGCCCAAGGTGGCGACCGACGACGGCACGGTGATCATCACGTCGGTGAACGGGGCGTGGGCGGAGCCGGGCTCGCTCCTCGACCTCTTCCGCGACGGCTTCAAGAACGGCGAGGGCACCGCGCAACTCCTCAACCATACCCTCATCGTCGCCGTCGACCCCGGCGCCTTGGCGCGCTGCGAGGCCGTGCACCCGCACTGCTACCTCCTCGAGGTCACCTCCGCCAACGTCACCTCCGCCAACCGCTTCATGACCAAGAGCTACCTCGAGCTCGTCTGGGCCAAGCTCGAGCTCCAGCAGCGCGTCCTCCAGCTCGGCTACAACTATCTCTTCACGGTAAGCTATATATAGTGAACATGCTTCTTATTTTCATGTGGATTTTCTACTACGATCGTATGATATATAGTTGCATGCAAATCGTACGATCAATATATAGCTAAAATTCAAAAAACAAATATATATATATATATATAGGACTATTGTCACACAAACTCCATAATCTAGAAGCACGCAGCTACCGAACTAGTGAGCCGTTCGATAGAAAAATCAATCTGCAAAGCGTTGACCGGGAAACAACAATTTCACACACAATTAAGAAATACACGTTTCGTAAATTTCACCACTGAATATCCTATTCTTCATTATGCTTAATTACTATATATGATTTGCAGGATGTGGATATCATGTGGTTGCGAAACCCATTTCGGCACATCAGCCTCTACGCCGACATGACCGTCTCCACCGACCGTTTCAACGGCGAAGCCGAGGACATGACAAACGCACCCAACACCGGCTTCTACTACGTTAAATCGACGAACCGAACAGTGGAGATGTTGAGGCGTTGGCGGGCGGCGAGGTCACGGTTCCCTCTGACCCACGACCAGGCGGTCTTCAACGAGATCAAGGGCGAGCTCGCCACCGGTGAGCTGGAGATCAAGTTCGTGTTCCTCGAGACGACGCTCTTCGACGGCTTCTGCCAGTTCCACGGCGAGATGGACAGGGTTTGCACAATGCATGCCAATTGCTGCATTGGGCTCGAGAATAAGGTTCATGACCTGAGAAACATGGCCGCCGAATGGAAGAACTACACGAGCCTGATCACACCACTGGAGAAGAGGAGCGGCAAGTATATGTGGCCGGTACCCGCCAAGTGCCAAGCTTCGATGGGACAACGATGACGGATGAAGGACGGTCCAGTATGCACAATAGTCGGTGAAGGTTGATTATAATGTTCTTTCGTTGTTATTGGATAAATTAATTTTTTTGGGGAGGGAGAAAATCATACATGTATGCGGGTGTGTCTATTCATTGAATGGAACACTTGTACGAGAAAATATCTGGTGGAATACAGATGAAGCGGGTGAAACTCACACATAGATCATAGATTCAAAATTGTCGAAATTACATAACATTGGATGGGTAAAGTTCAATCACGGACTCAAAATCGTTTTGTAGGATTAGAAACCAATTCAGCCATCCCTATCATCTCATTATAGCCTAGTCACGGACAAAAAAAAGTACTTAAGTTTCACTAAAATTAAGCACTTCTTACGGTGCAACTTCAAGCTAACTAACCAGTGTGTGTAAAACTTTGGATGCACGAAACTCACCGAAATTTCAGACAACTACGAATTAGCAAAATCCAAATTAGCATAGAGAAACCAAGCTACAGTAACTATATATCTTTCACGTATAGGCCGTGTTTGGTCAGACATGACGGTCAGGCCAACAGAGTCAGCTGAATCGGGCTGGTTTCAACCATGACCGCGTGAACCTGAATCTTCTCACCTCAATACCTCATGCACAAGTTGAACCGGAAGCTTCTCACCTCGTGCAGTGTATACAAAATCTTGACATCAAGCGGAAAATCTTGCAGGGGCGGTTAATTTAGTCAGTCGTGTTCAACAATTTGTCTCCTGATACATGCGTGCCGTGCGTACTCATCTCCCTCTCGACTAATTAACGAAGTCCAAGGTAGAATCCGCAGCATCCAATCCAACTAAACGTGTCAATTTGAAAAGCCCGGAGAATCCAAAGCAGCCACACACCATAGTAGGACTTCCGGCCATGTGCAGGTCACTGACAATGCAAGTATCATAGTATTAACGGTCTGTGATACTATCTTCATCACAAAATAGGAGTAGAATTAGTTTGTCTTCTACACATGGTGGCCGCTTGTCATAGTATGATTTTTTCAATCAAATTTCTTGTAGCAAGATCTATAATATTGTATTATTTCCTCTCCCTTCTTTAGCTGTAATACTCCTACCGTATCTTAATACAAGACATTTTGGTAGCTCAAATTAGCTACCAAAACGTTTTATATTTTGTTATAAAGGAAGTACTATCATTTAACTATTTTTGCTTTGTTTTGGAAAGAAGGTTGAGACCCGGACATGATCTAGTACATTACCCTAATTACCCTAATATATTAAGGAGGCAGTTTTTGAGGCTCTCCCGTCGCTCGGCTACTGTTCCTATGAACAGTGTTTCGATCGCGCGCCGTCGCCATTCGATCCAACCGTCCACGTGGCTATTTTGCAAGAAAGTCCTACCGTTTTCCGGAAATTACGAATCGCTTCCCATTTATATAATGCCAATTGGTAACCCTATATACCTAATATCCTCATTTTCCCCATCACGGCCCTGAGACGGCTCCCACCGCGCCGCTGCCCCGACCTTCCCAGCGTCTCCCTCCTCACCGTCGCCGCTCCGCCGGATGCCGCACACCTCAACTCCCGCGCGCGCTCCGCCATCCCGCCCGCGGAGCCCGACGCCCATCGCTTCCAGGTTCGTCGCCACGCGCCTGCCTCCCGCTTCCCCTCCTCCAGCAGCATGACGAGCAGCACCTTCACCGCTAGCTTGGCCGCCGCCGCCTCCCGCACCACAGCCACCACCCTGGCCACGACACCTGCCGGTGTTCCGCGCCACCATCAAACTGAGAGGTCCCGCACCGCCTTCCCACGTGCCCTCCAAGCCCTGTCCCCACTCTAATTCAGCAAGGTGATCACCATCTCGGCCACCCCTGTCCTCTTCTCAATATTACAGTAGTTGTTTGGTTTTCTTCTGTTATAATACAAACACGCAGTAACTTGGGAGTACATTACCTATAGCAAATTTAGCATCCCGAAAAGCTTAAATGTGAGAGTATTATCTTGATGGTACCAATAAGGTCGTGGGCATGTGTGTATCCTTGATTTTGTAACATCTTCTACAAAAAGAATTGATTGATGTATGAAAATATCATTGTATTAATTAAATTTTAAATATGCTTTGTACCACTTCAAAGAAGGAACACAAACATATTCAAATGGTTAGCCTTTTCCTTTTCTTTTGTAGGAGGAATAAACGTCCGCAGTTTGTTTATTGATCTGAACCCATAAGAACACTTCTTCTGCCATGAGGGAATTTATGTTTTGAAAAAGAGAGGGTTTGTAAGTATATACTTCTTTACTTTCGTATTCATTCATGCTTTATGCTATGATGGACTGATGGTATACTAAGCCATCATTGAGTTCTCCTTTGCCTCATTTGAATATAATGGATTTAAATTGAATTTTGTTGTTTTTAAAGAAGCGACACGGGAACTTCCAAGTGTATGCGCTAAACATGCAGCCATAGTAAAGAAGCGATGCGGGAACTTATAAGTGTATGCACTAAACATGTAGCCATAGACTATTAGTTTTTGTGTCAATGAAGATTCTTTGGTGTAATATTGGTTTTATGAACGGATATACCAATGTTTTTTTTCTTCATGAGTCTTTCTTCTTAATTTTGATTCAAATTATGTCCTGCAGGATTGGGGTTGTTGAAGGTTCATGGATGGTAGGAATTATTGATGAGATCCGAATGCCTGTGAATAGAATATCATTTTATTCAATTCTGGTGGATACAAAGACACGTCTCAAAAGCAACAATTCTCTCGGAAGCGCATAGATTTAGATGAAGAAAAGAGCCATGTGTCGACACTGAAGCGGCTTCTGGCTTGGGAAAAGAAGCTCTATGAGGAGGTCAAGGTAATTTCTCCATTGGTGACTCTTAGAGCATAGTTATCAAGTTAACAGTTGAGTACATTGCTCAAATTGATACGCTCTGCTATAGAAATCTAATAGCTCATCTGTTAAAATTGTGGTACTCTTAATTGTGCTTCACGCATTGTCGATGGAACATGTTAGCTTATATTTTTAGTCACCAACATAGCAACCTCAGTGATCTTCAAAGTTCTAATATTATAAAGCAACAAAATGACTTAAGTAACACTATAATGATCAAGGATGAAGTGGAAGTAGGTGAAACACTTGCACAACGAGAAGGCACTATCTATCTCTTGGCTCTTCTGAATTGTGGTAGGTACAAATGAATTATAGCAAACAAATGACTGGACATACCGGACATTGTGGTTTTTTTTTGGATTTGATTGTTTTTCTAGCTGAGCACTTTCTCTACCTATGCACATATAGATTGTGGGTTGGACTACCTTCTGGTTCATTAATGTTTAATCTCCATTGTTGACGATAGATTTTTGTTTATTTATATCTTGGGTGTGCACTCTGACGTGGGGCTACTCTTCGACTACCCCACGATGAGGCTACCTGGGTCACGTCAAGACTGCGAAGACCCAAGGAAAGCCCAATAGGGATAGCGTGCGGCCTAATTCTAGTCGGTTAGGTCATACGACTCTTACCATATCTGTAATCGCCATCGACACCGTTCACCCGAGACCTAGCCTGTGATATAAAGGCTAGGAGGGTTGCTCGTCCAAAGACAGACACAGAGAGGCATAGATACGCTCATAGCCGCCGCCACAAACCCTAGCAAGATCGCCATCTCGCCATTGTAACCACAACTCGCCATCAATACCCGACAAGCAGGAAGTAGGGTGTTATCCTCCGGGAGCCTGAACCTGGATGAACGCCTTGCTTGTCAGCCGTCGTGATCACCAATGCTCATATTTCTCCCCCTTAATCAACCCGGGGTGGACAACCTGGGATTTGCCGAGCCACACACTCGTCAATTGGCGCCGTTTGTGGGAAAGAACGAGCGATGGAATCATGTTCGCACCGGCTCCATCAGCGAAGAAGATCGACGTCTGCATCACCCAGGGGCCAATCTGCTTCGGGTCCTTCGAGTACACCTTCCACCCGCCAGCCCACCGCTCGGTGTACGCCGATCTGCACGTAGGTATGTGCATCACCTTCTGTACCATACACTGCTTCGTAGACAGTCGTGGAGTATTCAGGTCCATGGTGACCGCGCCACGTGCGGCGGCGACACCCGCACCTGCCACCATCGTGCTACTCCCGCCGTCATCTGCCGCGGAGATCGCAACCACCATGACTGAGAAGATCGCATCTTCAACTGATGAATCCGCATCTACGTCGACTACGTCAACCACCTCCGCGACTGCCACGTAGATCGAATCTACTCTGACCATCTCGATTGCGCTGCTCGCGAAATCAAGATCTACACCAACTTCAACTGCTTCGACCGCGTCTACGCGTACGGCCAGGGTCACACTACCGTCACCCGCGCCGCACGCATCTCCATGGACTCACCAAGTCTTCCCCGAGCCAATCGCACTCGCTCCGGCGACTGCGAAGTCGCCCTTCATGTCCGCGACAAAGATCGCAGAGTTCCAGGAAAGGAGACGCAGCGACGACTACGCTGCCTATCACGTTGCAGCGATTTTTGATCCCGAGCAAGGCTCGGATGACGGAAGGAGCAGCGGCAGCGTTCACACCCCTACCCAAGTCTACCCCGCACAAGTCTTCATGGCCGGCACGGTGCCGCCAGAGAACAACGACGAACCTGCATATCCACTGGAGGTGATCATGCCCGACCAGGTGACGCGACTCACCATCACGCGTGACATGGCAATCAGAGCTATGAAGCACGTCGACGACGGCACGTTCCCACCACCCGACGCGCCTCGAGAGGATCAGCTGGCAGTCTAGTACTTGCTACGCAAGGAAGGTGAACGACTTCGCGCGGAAAAAGCCGAACTCCTTCGGCGCAAGAGGAAGGCTGACGCATCAAGCGCCAGGAGGGCCGCTTATTCATTTACCTCCTCCACGGAAGTCAACCAAGGAGCGCGGCCCCACAGAGCTCGCGTGCCCCTTATGACAGAAGCCGATCGAGCCAGGGTCACCCGCAACCTCGACTCGTCCTTCGTAACTAAGGATGAAAACGGGATACCCGTCCCCAAATCGGCCAACGTCGCTATCATGGCAGTCGAAACATACCTGCGGCTCACGCAGCCGCCGGAGGGTGACGCGCGGGCCCTTCACCACATGCAGCAAATCATGTCCATGTGGGCAATTGAGGACGCCTTGGCAAGCAAAGCGCCAAACGACCGGGCACGAGAGGAGCGAGAACACCGCGCCTGCGAGCCTACATCACTTGCTGGCCCAGCAGCCAGGCCGCTACGACAGCCGCCACCAGGCGAAGACCTCCGCAACGTCATCGTAAAAAGGACAGTGGACTGCAACCGCACACAACGTACGACCAACACGACGGACCTGGACGATCGAGCCGACCGCGACTTCGAGCCGTGTGGCGCTGCGTGCTTCAGCTTCAACATCCGCGACACTCGCATGCCCAAAGGCTTCAAGATCGCAGCAGGAACACCCAAGTACGATGGGAAACAAGACCCACACCTTTGGCTCGAAGACTACCTCATCGCCTGCACCTGTCAAGGCGGAACTTCGACCACGGTGATGCAGTACATCCAGCTCATGCTCACGGATTCAGCGCGCGGGTGGCTTACTAGCCAGCCTAAAGACTCCTTCAGAACCTGGGAGGAATTCCAAGATACTTTCATCAAAAGTTTCCTTGGGACATACGCGAGGCCAGCAACCTACATCGAGTTACAAGCCTGCAAGCAAGGACGAGACGAGTCGCTCCGATCGTACATCCAAAAGTGGACACTCCTCCGCAACACTTTGGAAGCTGTCTCAGAAGATCGGGTGATGGATGCCTTCATGCACGACGTCTCTCGCCGCGACCTCCGCGAGGAGTTTGGGAGGCTCCAGCCGAAAACCATGATCGAGCTCATAAAGATAGCCAACAAGTGGGATGAAGGAGAGGACTACGTCCGCGACAACTCCCCGCTAAACGAAGCCAGAACAAGTAACTAGCAAGAAGGACGCCAGAAGAAGAAGCCACGTTTCACCAACCTCGACTCGATCGAGCGAGTAGCGGCGGGATATCAAACCCCCCGTGATGACGCGCGCGACATCAATCGCCAGTACGATCAAGGCCACCAATACAGTCACAGCAGTGACCAAGGTCGCCAGTCCGACCAAGGACAATACAACCGAAGCGGCAGCAGCATCAACCGCAACGACGGAGGCCAAAAACACGAGTGGAGACGCACATTGACCCCAACAGAGGAGCTGGCGCAACCTTGCAAACATCACATGTTCCGCAACCCAGAAACAGGCAAATGGGGCTCCAACCACTTGTTGAAGGATTGTCGCAAAGCACGCAAGATCTACAAGGCCATGCAGAACATCATCACTCCTACACCGGCGCTGCAGCCAGCCACGCAACTCGTCATCCAGGCAGCACCCACGAACAACACCCCAGCACATGTGGCAGGAGCTTTTCCCCAACAGCAGCAGCAGCAACCACAACACGAAGCCCAGCCGACGACACACAATGCGTACCCAGCCGCGCGTGGACAAATCAACATGATATAGAAGGGGCGCCCTTCAAACAGGGTCCAAAAGATCATCACCCGCCAAGTTCTCCAAGCCTGCCCACACGCAGTACCAAACTACCTGAGAGGGTCAGAGACACCGATCACGTTCTCAAGGGCGGACCACCTGTCGGATGTACCTCGACCTGGGCACGCTGCCCTAGTAGTTGAAGCTCTAATTGGAGACTACAACCTGAAGAAGGTGTTCATGGATGGAGGCAGCGGTATTAACATCATATTCGCTGATACTCTCAGAAGGATGAACAAGTCGACAGAGAAGTTGCCGGAGTCTCAGAAGACCTTCCACGACATAGTACCAGCGCAAGCAATCACGCCCATGGGAACGATCACACTCGACGTTATCCTCGGCACACCCGAGCACTTCAGGAGAGAGTCAATCGACTTCGAGGTCGTCGACTGGAAGTCGCAATACCATGCGATATTTGGGCGCCCTACCTTCGCCAGGTTCATGGCAATACCCCACTACGCCTACTTGATGCTCAAGCTGCCTGGACCCAAAGGCATAATTACGGTACGGGGCGACTTCAACCGCTCCAACAGCTGCAACCGCGAGTTCAGCAGGATCTCTGAGTTCTTCGGGGTCGAAGAGCACTTCGAGGCAATGGAAGCAGTCAACGACAAGACCATCTTCCCACCCCGCAAGAAGCCAGCCAAGGACGCCGCCTTCAACACAAATGACGACACTACAACCCATCAAGTCCACCCGACTGACGGCAGCAAGACGGTCAAAGTATCGTCAAGTCTGATTGCCGCATAGGAAAGCGCGCTCGTCGAGTTTCTACGTGAGAACTGGAAAATCTTTGCATGACAACCCTCTGACATGCCAGGGATACCCAGGAATCTCGCCGAGCACTCCTTAAAAGTACACAAGGACACCAGACCAGTTAAACAAGCCATGCGACGCTTCTCCGGACCCAAACGAGACGCGATCACTATGGAAATCGACCGACTGCTGCATGCCAAGTTCATCCGAGAGATCAAGGACTCAGACTGGATCGCCAACCCTGTCCTGGTAGAAAAGAAGAAGACGAAGAAACTATGCATGTGCGTCGACTTCACTGCCATCAACAAATGCTGCCCCAAGGACCACTTCCCGCTCCCGCGGATAGACCAGATCATTGACTCGACAGCAGGTTGCGAGCGCCTGTCTTTCCTGGACGCCTACTCAGGTTTCCAGCAGATTAGACTGAACGTCGAGGACGAAGAAAAAACTGCATTCATCACACCCGACGACGTCTTTGCTATCAGACAATGCCCTTCGGGTTGAAGAACGCAGGTGCCACATACCAACATACAATGCAAGCATGCCTCAAAGGGCTCATCAGACAAATTGTCCAGGTCTACGTCGATGACATCGTCGTCACCACCCGCAAGGAAGACACCCTCGTCGCCGACCTCCGCAAGGTCTTCGCCACGCTCGACGAGTACCAGATCAAGTTGAACCCAGATAAGTGCGTTTTCGGCGTGCCAGCGGGAGAACTGCTATGGTACCTAGTCTCTGCCAGAGGAATCGAAGCAAACCCCGAGAAGGTGCAAACCATACTCACAATGCCAGCACCGACCAAGCTCCGTGAGGTGCAACACCTAGCCGGCCGAGTCGCAGCTCTCAGCCGGTTCATTAGTAAGATGGGTGAGAAGGCTCTGCCCTTCTACCAACTGATGAAGAAGACGAACAAGTTCGAGTGGACAGAGGAAGCACAGGACGCATTCAACCAACTCAAAAAGACCCCGACGACTTCCCCAGTTTTGGTAGCACCGCGGGAGAACGAGCCGCTCTACCTCTACGTCTCAGCCACCAACAAGGTGGTGAGCACGGTACTCGTAGTAGAACGAGAAGAAGGGCACAGTCATCCCGTCCAAAGACCAGTCTACTACCTCAACGAGGTTCTAACACTGTCCAAGCAAAACTACCCGCACTACCAACAGCTAGCCTACAGAGTCTTCATGACTTCAAGAAAGGTCTTCCACTACTTCTCCGAGCACCCAATCACGGTGGTAAGCTCCTCCGGGCTATCATACATCCTCACAAACCAGCGCGCGACAGGACGCTTTGCCAAGTGGGTTGTCGAACTAGGACCCTGGGGGCTGAAGTATGCTCACCCGAAGTCAATCAAGGCTCAAGTTCTGCCAGAATTCACCACCGAGTGGATAGAAGCCCAGCTACCAGACATTCTCGACTTGTCCAATGCATGGACAATGTACTTTGACGGATCCAAAAAGTTCAGAGCGGCCGGAGCAGGAGTCGTCCTCATCTCCCCCAAAGGAGACAAGTTGAAGTACGTCCTACAGATGGACTTCCCAACACCCTCCAACAACGAGGCAGAGTATGAGGCCTTAATCCATGGCATGCGGATGGCGAAAAACTGCGGCGCCACCCACCTCATGATCTACGGCGACTCCTATCTCGTCGTGCAGCAAACTATGAAGGCTTGCGACGCCATCGCTGACAACATGATCGCCTATAGAGACCTGTACAACCAGCTGGAGGGCACCTTCGACGGCTGCGAGTTGCGGCACATCGGCTACGAAAGCAACGAGGAAGCCGACGTCCTCGCCAACATGGGATCGGAAAAGGTGCCAGTGCCGCCCGGCGTCTTCCTCGATTACGCAGAGATCCATTAAGCTTCGACCCGCACCAGTCTCCTTCGCACCTTCAACGAGCACCGCCAACCCGCCAAGCAAAGAGAAGGAGCCCATGGAGGTCATGCTGGTCGAAGCCACATGGACAGGCCCATATCTAGCTTACATGCTGCACCAAAGGCTGCCATTCGATCCAGTCGAAGCCAAGCGCATCATTCGGCGCTCCAAAAGTTTCACCATCATCAACGGTGAGCTCTACAAGAGAAGCATCTCAGGAATTCTACACAGGTGCGTAGATCCAGTCGACGGTCAAGCCATCTTACTCGATATTCATGCTGGCATCTGCGGGCATCACGCTAGCAGTCGCGCCTTGGAGGCCAAAGCACTACGAGCCGGGTTTTACTGGCCAACAGCTATGCACGACGCCGAAGACCTAGTAAGGAAGTGTCCTGGCTGCCAAGAGTTCGCCAACAAGCCGCACGCGCCGGCATCCGCGCTGAAGACAATACCACTAGCCTAGCCCTTCGCTCAATGGGGACTGGACATGGAGGCCCACTCAAGAAATCATCACCCGGAGGACACACACATCTCCTGGTAGCAGTTGACAAATTCACCAAGTGGATCGAAGCCGTGCCTATCACAAGTTCGACCACCTCATCAGCAGTTTACTTCTTCAGGTCCATCATCTTCAGATTCGGGGTACTAAACGACATCATCACCGACAACGGCTTGAACTTTACAGCCGAAGAATTCAAGGACTTCTGCTCCGATCAAGGCATCAAGCTCAACTATGCATCTGTCTCGCACCCGCAGTCCAACGGGCAAGTCGAAAAAGCCAACGGCCTAGTCTACAACGGCATCAAGAAGCGCATGCGAGTGCCGCTGAGACGCGCCGCGGGCGCCTGGGTCGAAGAACTGCCATCAGTACTTTGAAGCCTGCGAACCACGCCAAACAGATCCACCCAATACACACCATTCTTCATGGTATATGGCGCAGAGGTGGTCTTGCTCTGCGACATCAAGTTCGACGCACCACAGGTGGTGGCCTACGACGAGTCTGACGCAGAAGAAGCACTCGAAGACGACATGGACGTCCTGGACGAAGCCTGCGACATCGCCCTCGCACGATCAGCCGTGTACCAGCAAGACCTGCGCAACTACCATGGACGGAGGTTGCGGCCAAGGGCATTCGTCGCAGGAGACCTAGTCCTCCACCTCAAGCAGAAGAAGGTGCACAAGCTCGCCTCCCCATGGGAGGGCCCGTACATTGTGACAGAAGCAATCGGCGGCGGAGCTTGCCGCCTGAAGGACTCGAAGACATGAGCAATCTGTAGCAACCCATGGAACGTCGCGCAACTTCGTCGTTTCTACGCTTAGTCGAATCCATCGTTGTATCAAAACCAGAATGTCAAGGAGGCAGGTTTCAGACGCACTCTTTCCTTTACCAGGGTACCTAAGGGGACTGGAAGGGTTTTAACGAGGCGGCCTGCTCGCAAAAATCAATACAGTGATTTGTGGAACAAGCTCTCCCCTTTACTTTTTCATTCAAAAAGCAACTTCAAGCCTAGGCCGCCACTCGAACTACTCGGGGGCTGCGCCATACAGGTCAAATCAAAAGCCTAGGCCGCCACTCGAACCACTCGGGGGCCACACCATACATGCCTTATTCACAAAATCCTAGGCCGCTACTCGAACCACTCGGGGGTTGCGCCATTCAGGTCAAGTCAAAAATCCTAGGCCGCCGCCCGACACACTCGGGGGCTGTGCTTTACAGGTATCACTTGAAACCTAGACCGCCACTCGAACCACTCGAGGGCTGTGCCATACAGGCCTTATTCGCAAAATCCTAGGACGCCACTCGAACCACTCGAGGGCAGTGCCATACAGGTCAAGTAAAAAATCCTAGGCCGCCGCCCGACACACTCGGGGGCTACGCTTTACAGGTATCACTTGAAACCCTAGAACACCGCTCGAAGCACTCGGGAGCCGCGTCATACAGGTCCGTGATAAAACCTTAGGCCGTCACCCGACCCACTTGGGAGCTGCGCCACACAGGTGTAAGTCAATTATATCTATGTCACACACTCGATCCGCTCGAGGCTGCGTCAAAGAGATTCACACAACAATGCAAACAATCTCAACTTGCTTACTCGGGGGCTCCCCCCACCTTAGCTTACATACATTGATATCTACACTTGGCAAATTTTCATCTCCTATAAGAGCAGGACCATCCCAGCACATGAATAATTCATGGAGCTCAGATACAAAAGCTTGTTTACCCTCCTCATAGGGGAACCCATAAACTGTTGTGATCCTAATTACTACACCATCGATTTTAGTCTTCAGTACAGCACTAACAGAAAACTGTTTGATGTCCCAGGCTACAACCTCAAACATATCATTATTAACTCCAACCAAAATACCACCAGCCGAGCCTTTAGCAGGGAGGTAGTTCCAGGAGAAGTTTTTATTTCCTATCACATTTTTCAGGAAAGAATTCGAGAATTTCTCCTGTTTAGTCTCCTGGAAGCCAATATAATCTACCTGAAGGGGTACCGAATCGCAAGTTTTTACGATGCCACTAGAGTCATGTAACGGGGGTCACGGGGCTTTGAAATCTTCCTGGGATCCAAAAACCGTGGACTAAAGCCCACGAAACCCAGAAATGCCTTAAATCACGAGTTTTATGATTTCGTAAAAATCGTGTGACGGGTCCGGACCATTTAAATCCACGTCGGACCCTAAAACCGTGTGCTATAGCCCACGAAAACGGCCAGAAATGCCCAAAATCACGAGTTTTTACGATGCCACTAGAGTCGTGTACCAGGGGTCACGGGGCTTTCAAATCTTCCCCGGACCCAAAAACCGTGGACTAGAGCCCACAAAAACGGCCAGAAATGCCTGAAATCACGATTTTTTTATGATTTCAAAAAAATTGTGTGACGAGTCCCCGACCATTTAAATCCACGTCGGACAATCCATGAAAACGGCCAAAAATGCCCGAATCGCGAGTTTATACGATGCCACTAGAGTCGTGTACCGGGGGTCACGGAGCTTTGAAATCTTCCCGGGATCCAAAAAACATGGACTATAGCCCATGAAAACCCAGAAATGACTTAAATCACAAGTTTTATGAGTTCGTAAAAATCGTGTGACGGGGTTCCGGACCATTTAAATTCTGTTCGGACCCCAAAACCGTGTGCTATAGCACACAAAAACGGCCAGAAATGCCCGAAATCACGAGTTTTTACGATGCCACTAGAGTCGTATACCGGGGTTCACGGGGATTTGAAATCTTCCCGGGACCCAAAAACCGTATACTGTAGCCCACGAAAACGGCCAGAAATGCCTGAAATCACAAGTTTTTTATGATTTTGCAAAAATAGAGTGACGAGGTGCCGGACCATTTAAGTCCACGTCGGACCCCAAAACCGTGTGCTATAACCCACGAAAACGGCCAGAAATGCCCAAAATTGCGAGTTCTTACGATGCCACTAGAGTCGTGTACAGGGGGTCACGGGGCTTTGAAATCTTCCAGGGACCCAAAAACCATGGACTATAGCCAACGAACACGGCCAGAAATGCCTGAAATCACGGGTTTTTCATAATTTCACAAAAATCGTGTGACGGGGTCCCTGACAATTTAAATCCACGTCGGACCCCAAAACCGTGTGCTATAGCCCATGAAAACGGCCAGAAATGCCCGAAATCGCGAGTTTTTACGATGCCACTAGAGTCGTGTACAGGGGTCACGGGGCTATGAAATCTTCCCGGGACCCAAAAAACCGTGGACTATAACCCACGAAAACGGCCAGAAATTCCCGAAATCATGAGTTTTATGATTTCTTAAAAATCGTGTGACGGGTCCCGGACCATTTAAATCCACGTCGGACCCTAAAACCGTGTGCTATAGCCCACGAAAACGGCCAGAAATGCCCGAAATCACGAGTTTTTACGATGCCACTAGAGTCGTGTACCGGGGGTCACGGGGTGTGAAATCTTCCCGGGATCCAAAAACCATGGACTATAGCCCACGAACACGGCCAGAAATGCCTGAAATCACGAGTTTTTTATGATTTCGCAAAAATCGTGTGACGGGGTCCCGGACCATTTAAATCCACGTCGGACCCCAAAACCGCGTGCTATAGCCCAGGAAAACGGCCAGAAATGCCCGAAATCGCGAGTTTTTACGATGACAATAGAGTCGTGTATCGGGGGTCACGGGGCTATGAAGTCTTCCCGGGACACAATAACCGTGGACTATAGCCCACGAAAACGGCCAGAAATAACTGAAATCACGAGTTTTTTATGATTTCGCAAAAATCCTGTGACGGGGTCCCAGACCATTTAAATCCACGTTGGACCCCAAAACCGTGTGCTATAGCCCACGAAAACGGCCAGAAATGCCCGAAATTGCGAGGTTTTACGATGCCACTAGAGTCGTGTAACGGGGGTCACAGGGCTTTGAAATCTTCCCAGGACCCAAAAACCGTGGACTATAACACACGAAAACGGCCAGTAATGCGCGAAATCGTGAGGTTTTACGATGCCACTAGAGTCGTGTACCGGAGGTCACGGGGCTTTGAAATCTCCCAGGGACCCTAAAACCGTGGACTATAGCCCACGAAAACGACCAGAAATGTCTGAAATCACGAGTTTTTTATGATTTCGCAAAAATCGTGTGATGGGGTCCCGGACCTATTAAATTCACGTCGGACCCAGAAACCGTGTGCTATAGCCCACGAAAACGGCCACAAATGTCCGAAATCGCGAATTTTTTACGGTGCCACTAGAGTCGTGTACCGGGGGTCACAGGGCTTTCGAATCTTCCTGGGACCCAAAAACCGTGGACTATAGCCACAAAAACTCGTGTGACGGGTACCGGTCCATTTAAATCTATGTCGGACCCTAAAACGTGTGCTATAGTCCATGAAAACGGCCAAAAATGCCCAAATCGCGAGATTTTACGATGCCACTAGAGTCGTGTACCGGGGGTCACGGAGCTTTGAAATTTTCCCGGGATCCAAAAAACATGGACTATAGCCCATGAAAACCCAGAGATGCCTTAAATCACAAGTTTTATGATTTCGTAAAAATCGTGTGACGGGGTGCCGGACCATTTAAGTCCACGGAACCCAAAACAGTGTGCTATAGCCCACGAAAACGGCCAGAAATGCCCGAAATCGCTAGTTTTTATGATGCCACTAGAGTCGCGTACAGGGGGTCACGTGGCTTTGAAATCTTCCCTGGACCCAACCGTGGACTATAGCCCACGAACACGGCCAGAAATGTCTGAAATCACAAGTTTTTCATAATTTCATAAAAATCGTGTGACGGGGTCCCGGACCATTTAAATCCACGTCGGACCCAAAACCGTGTGCTATAGCCCATGAAAACGGCCGGAAATGCCCGAAATCGCGAGTTTTTACGATGCCACCAGAGTCGTGTACAGGAGTCACGGGGCTTTGAAATCTTCCCGGGACCCAAAAACCATGGACTATAACCCACGAAAACGGCCAAAAATGCCCGAAATCGTGAGGTTTTACGATGCCACTAGAGTCGTGGACCGTAGGTCACGAGGCTTTGAAATCTTCCAGGGACCCTAAAACCATGGACTATAGCCCACGAAAACGGCCAGAAATGTCTGAAATCACGAGTTTTTTATGTTTTCACAAAAATCGTGTGACGGGTCCCGGACCATTTAAATCCACGTCGGACCCCAAAACCGCGTGCTATAGCCCACGAAAACAGCCAGAAATGCCCGAAATCGTGAGTTCTTACGATGCCACTAGAGTCGTGGTACAGGGGTTCACGGGGCTTTGAAATCTTCCCGGGACCCAAAAACCGTGGACTATAGCCCACGAAAACGGCCAGAAATGCTTGAAATCACGAGTTTTTATCATTTCACAAAAATCGTGTGACGGGGTCGCGGACCATTTAAATCCACGTCGGACCCCAAATCCGTGTGCTATAGCCCATAAGAAGGACAAAAATGCCTGAATCGCGAGTTAATACGATGCCACTAGAGTCGTGTAACGGGGGTCACGGGGCTTTGAAATCTTCCCGGGATCCAAAAACCATGGACTATAGCCCACGAAACCCAAAAATGCCTTGAATGACGAGTTTTACGATTTCGTAAAAATCGTGTGACGGGGTCCCGGTCCATTTAAATCCACGTCGGACCCTAAAACCATGTGCTATAGCCCACGAAAACGGCCAGAAATGCCCGAAATCGCGAGTTTTTACGATGCCACTAGAGTCGTGTACAGGGGTCACGGTGCATTGAAATCTTCCCGGGACCCAAAAACCGTGGACTATAACCCACGAAAATGGCCAGAAATGCCTGAAATCGTGAGGTTTTACGATGCCACTAGAGTCGTGTACCGTAGGTCACAGGGCTTTGACATCTTCCAGGGACCCTAAAACCGTTGACTATAGCCCAACAAAACGGCCAGAAATGTCTGAAATCACGAGTTTTTTATGATTTCGCAAAAATTGTGTGACGGGGTCCCGGACCATTTAAATCCACGTCGGACCCCAAAACCGCAGGCTATAGCCCACGAAAACGGCCAGAAATGCCCGAAATCGCGAGTTTTTACGATGCCACACGAGTCGTGAACTGGGGGTCACGGGGCTTTGAAATCTTCCAGGGACCCTAAAACCGTGGACTATAGCCCACAAAAACGGCCAGAAATACCTGAAATCACGAGTTTTTTATCATTTCGCAAAAATTGTGTGACGGGGCCCCAAACCATTTAAATCCACGTCGGACCCAAAAACTGTGTGCTATAGCCCACGAAAACGGCCAGAAATGCCCAAAATCACGAGGTTTTACGATGCCACTAGAGTCGTCTTCCAGAGGTCACGGGGCTTGAAATCTTCCCGGGACCCAAAAACCGTAGACTATAACCCACGAAAACGGTCAGAAATGCCCGAAATCGTGAGGTTTTACGATGCCACTAGAGTCGTGTACCGTAGGTCATGGGGCTTTGAAATCTTCAAGGGACCCTAAAATCATGGAATATAGCCCACGAAAACGGCCAGAAATGTCTGAAAACACGAGTTTTTAATGATTTCGCAAAAATCGTGTGTTGGGGTCCCGGACCATTTAAATCCACGTCTAACCCCAAAACCGTGTGCTATAGCCCACGAAAACGGCCAGAAATGCCCGAAATCGCGAGTTTTTACGAAGCCACTATAGTCGTGTACCGGGGGTCACATGGCTTTGAAATCTTCCCGGGACCCAAAAACCATGGACTATAGCCCACAAAAACGGCCAGAAATAATTGAAATCACGAGTTTTTTATGATTTCACAAAAATCGTGTGACGGGTCCCGGACCATTTAAATCCACGTCGGACCCCAAAACTGTGTGCTATAGCCCATGAAAACGGCCAGAAATGCCTGAAATCGCGAGTTTTTGCGATGCCACTAGAGTCGTGTACCGGGGGTCACGGGGCTTTGAAATCTTCTCGGGACCCATAAACCGTGGACTATAGACCACGAAAACGGCCAGAAATGCCCGAAATCGCGAGTTTTTACGATGCCACTAGAGTCGTATACACGGGGTCACGAGGCTTTGAAATCTTCCCGAGACGCAAAAACCGTGGACTATAGCCCACGAAAACGGCCAGAAATGCCTTAAATCGCGAGTTTTTTATGATTTCACAAAAATCGTGTGATGGGGTCCCGGACCATTTAAATCCACGTCGGATCCCAAAACCGTGTGCTATAGCCCACGAAAAACGGCCAGAAATGCCCGAAATCGCGAGTTTTTACGATGACACTAGAGTCGTGCACCGGGGGTCACGGGGCTATGAAATCTTCCCGAGACCCAATAACCGTAGACTATAGCCCGCGAAAACGGCCAGAAATACCTGAAATCACGAGTTTTTTATGATTCGCAAAAATCGTGTGACGGGGCCCCGAACAATTTAAATCCACGTCGGATCCCAAAACTGTGTGCTATAGCCCACGAAAACGACCAGAAATGCCCGAAATGACGAGGTTTTACAATGCCACTAGAGTCGTCTACAAGAGGTCACGGGGCTTTGAAATCTTCCCGGGACCCAAAAACCGTGGACTATAACCCACGAAAACGGCCAGAAATGCCCGAAATCGTGAGGTTTTATGATGCCACTAAAGTCGTGTACCGTAGGTCACGGGGCTTTGAAATCTTCCAGGGACCCTAAAACCGTGGACTATAGCCCACGAAAATGGCCAGAAATGTCTGAAATCACGTTTTTTTATGATTTCGCAAGAATCATGTGTTGGGGTCCCGGACCATTTAAATCCACATCGGACCCCAAAACCGTGTGCTATAGCCCACGAAAACGGCTAGAAATGCCCGAAATCGCGAGTTTTTACGATGCCACTAGAGTCGTGTACCGGGGTCACAGGGCTTTGAAATCTTCCCGGGACCCAAAATCAATGGACTATAGCACACAAAAAAGGCCAGAAATGTCTGAAATCACGAGTTTTTTATGATTTAACAAAAATCGTGTGACGGGTCCCGGACCATTTAAATCCACGTCGAACCCCAAAACCGTGTGCTATAGCCCATGAAAACGGCCAGAAATGCCCGAAATCGCGAGTTTTTACGATGCCACTAGAGTCGTGTACCGGGGGTCACGGGGCTTTGAAATCTTCTCGGGACCCAAAAACCATGGACTATAGCCCACCAAAACGGCCAGAAATGCCTGAAATCACGAGTTTTTTATGATTTTGCAAAAATCATGTGACGGGGTCCCGGACTATCTAAATCCACGTCGGACCCCGAAATCGTGTGCTATAGCCCACGAAAACGGCCAGAAATGCCCGAAATCGCGAGTTTTTACGATGCCACTAGAGTCGTGTACAGGGGTTCACGGGGCTTTGAAATCTTCTCGGGGCCCAAAAACCGTGGACTATAACCCACGAAAACGGGCAGAAATGCCCGAAATCGTGAGGCTTTACGATGCCACTAGAGTCGTGTACCATAGGTCACGGGGCTTTGAAATCTTCAAGGGACCCTAAAACCGTGGACTATAGCCCACGAAAACGGCCAGAAATGTCTGAAATCACGAGTTTTTAATGATTTCGCAAAAATCGTGTGTTGGGGTCCCGGACCATTTAAATCCACGTCGGACCCCAAAACCGTGTGCTATAGCCCACGAAAACGGCCAGAAATGCCCGAAATCGCGAGTTTTTACGATGCCACTATAGTCGTGTACTGGGGTCACAGGGCTTTGAAATCTTCCCGGGACCCAAAAACCATGGACTATAGCCCACAAAAACGGCCAGAAATGACTGAAATCACGAGTTTTTTATGATTTCACAAAAATCGTGTGACGGGTCCTGGACCATTTAAATCCACGTCGGACCCCAAAACTGTGTGCTATAGCCCATGAAAACGGCCAGAAATGCCCGAAATCGCGAGTTTTTATGATGCCACTAGAACTGTGTACCGGGGGTCACGGGGCTTTGAAATCTTCCCGGGACCCAAAAACCGTGGACTATAGCCCACGAAAACGGCCCGAAATGCCCGAAATCGCGAGTTTTTACGATGCCACTAGAGTCGTGTACTGGGGGTCACGAGGCTTTGAAATCTTCCCGAGACCCAAAAACCGTGGACTATAGCCCACGAAAACGGCCAGAAATGCCTTAAATCGCGAGTTTTTTATGATTTCACAAAAATCGTGTGACGGGGTCCCGGACCATTTAAATCGACTTCGGACCCCAAAACCATGTGCTATAGCCCACGAAAAACGGCCAGAAATGCCCGAAATCGCGAGTTTTTACGATGACACTAGAGTCGTGCACCGGGGGTCACGGGGCTATGAAATCTTCCCGGGACCCAATAACCGTGGACTATAGCCCACGAAAACGGCCAGAAATGCCTTAAATCGCGAGTTTTTTATGATTTCACAAAAATCGTGTGACGGGGTCCCGGACCATTTAAATCCACGTCGGATCCCAAAACCGTGTGCTATAGCCCACGAAAAACGGCCAGAAATGCCCGAAATCGCGAGTTTTTACGATGACACTAGAGTCGTGCACCGGGGGTCACGAGGCTATGAAATCTTCTCGAGACCCAATAACCGTGGACTATAGCCCACGAAAACGGCCAGAAATGCCTGAAATCACGAGTTTTTTATGATTTCACAAAAATCGTGTGCCGGGGTCACGGACCATTTAAATCCACGTCGGACCCCAAAACCGTGTGCTATAGCCCATGAAAACAGACAGAAATGCCCGAATTCGCGAGTTTTTACGATGCCAGTAGAGTCGTGTACAGGGGGTCACGGGGCTTTGAAATATTCCCGGTACCCAAAAACCGTGGACTATAGCCCACAAAAACGGCCAGAAATGCCAGAAATCACGAGTTTTTTATGATTTCGCAAAAATCGTGTGACGGGTCCTGGACCATTTAAATCCACGTTGGACCCTAAAACGTGTGCTATGGTCCATGAAAACGGCCAAAAATGCCCGAATCGCGAGATTTTATGATGCCACTAGAGTCGTATACCGGGGGTCACGGAGCTTTGAAATCTTCCCGGGATCCAAAAAACATATACTATAGCCCATGAAAACCCAGAAATGCCTTGAATCACAAGTTTTATGAATTCGTAAAAATCGTGTGACGGGGTGCCGGACCATTTAAATCCACGTCGGATCCCAAAACCGTGTGCTATAGCCCACAAAAACGGCCAGAAATGCCCGAAATCACGAGTTTTTACGATGCCACTAGAGTCGTGTACCGGGGGTCACGGGGATTTGAAATTTTCCCGGGACCCAAAAACCATGGACTATAGCCCACAAAAACGGCCAGAAATGCCTGAAATCACCAGTTTTTTATGATTTCGCAAAAATCGTGTGACGGGGTGCCAGACCATTTAAGTCCACGTTGGACCCCAAAACCGTGTGCTAAAACCCACGAAAACGGCCAGAAATGCCCGAAATTGCGAGTTTTTACGATGCCACTAGAGTCGTGTACAGGGGGTCACGGGGCTTTGAAATCTTCCCGGGACCCAAAAACTGTGGACTATAGCCCACGAAAACGGCCAGAAATGCTTGAAATCACGAGTTTTTTATAATTTCACAAAAATCATGTGATGGGGTCCCGGAACATTTAAATCCACGTCGGACCCCAAAACCATGTGCTATAGCCCACGAAAACGGCTAGAAATGCCCAAAATCACGAATTTTTACGATGCCACTAGAGTCGTGTACCGGGGGTCACGGGGCTTTGAAATCTTCCCGGGACCCAAAAACCGTGGACTATAGCCCACAAAAACGGCCAGAAATGCCTGAAATCACGAGTTTTTTATGATTTCGCAAAAATTGTGTGACGGGTCCCGGACCATTTAAATCCACGTCGGACCCCAAATCCGTGTGCTATAGCCCATGAAAACGGCCAAAAATGCCCGAATCGTGAGTTTTTACGATGCCACTAGAGTCGTGTAACGGGGGTCATGGGGCTTTGAAATCTTCCCGGGATCCAAAAACCGTGGACTATAGCCCACGAAACCCAGAAATGTCTTAAATAACGAGTTTTATGATTTCGTAAAAATCGTGTGACGGGGGTCCCGGACCATTTAAATCCACGTCGGACCGTAAAACCGTGTGCTATAGCCCATGAAAACGGCCAGAAATGCCCAAAATCACGAGTTTTTACGATGCCACTAGAGTCATGTACCGGGGGTCATGGGGCTTTGAAATCTTCCCGGAATCCAAAAACCATGGTCTATAGCCCACGAAAACGGCCAGAAATGTCTGAAATCACGAGTTTTTAATGATTTCGCAAAAATCATGTGATGGGGTCCCGGAACATTTAAATCCACGTCGGACCCCAAAACCATGTGCTATAGCCCACGAAAACGGCTAGAAATGCCCAAAATCACGAATTTTTACGATGCCACGAGAGTCGTGTACCGGGGGTCACGGGGCTTTGAAATCTTCCCGGGACCCAAAAACCGTGGACTATAGCCCACAAAAACGGCCAGAAATGCCTGAAATCACGAGTTTTTTATGATTTCGCAAAAATTTTGTGACGGGTCCCGGACCATTTAAATCCACGTCAGACAGTCCATGAAAATGGCCAAAAATGCCCGAATCGCGAGTTTTTATGATGCCACTAGAGTCGTGTACCGGGGGACATGGAGCTTTGAAATCTTCCGGGGATCCAAAAAAGATGGACTATAGCCCATGAAAACCAAGAAATGCCTTAAATCACAAGTTTTATGATTTCGTAAATATCGTGTGACGGGGTTCCGGACCATTTAAATTCACTTCGGACCCCAAAACCGTGTGCTATAGCACACAAAAATGGCCAGAAATGCCCGAAATCACGAGTTTTTACGATGCCACTAGAGTCGTATACCGGGGTTCACGGGGATTTGAAATCTTCCCGGGACCCAAAAACCGTGGACTGTAGCCCACGAAAACGGCCAGAAACGCCTGAAATCACGAGTTTTTTTAATGATTTCGCAAATATCGTGTGACAGGGTGCCGTACCATTTAAGTCCACGTCGGACCCCAAAACCGTGTGCTATAACCCACGAAAACGGCCAGAAATGCCCAAAATCGCAAGTTTTTACGATGCCACTAGAGTCGTGTACAGGGGGTCACGGGGCTTTGAAATCTTCCCGGGACCCAAAAACCGTGGACTATAGCCCACGAACACGGCCAGAAATGCCTGAAATCACGAGTTTTTCATAATTTCACAAAAATCGTATGACGGGGTCCCTGACAATTTAAATGCACGTAGGACCCCAAAACCGTGTGTTATAGCCCATGAAAACGGCCAGAAATGCCCGAAATCGCGAGTTTTTACGATGCCACTAGAGTCGTGTACAGGGGTCACGGTACATTGAAATCTTCCCGAGACCCAAAAACCATGGACTATAACCCACGAAAATGGCCAGAAATTCCTGAAATCGTGAGGTTTTACGATGCCACTAGAGTCGTGTACCGTAGGTCACAGGGCTTTGAAATCTTCCAGGGACCCTAAAACCGTTGACTATACCCAACAAAACGGCCAGAAATGTCTGAAATCACGAGTTTTTTATGATTTCGCAAAAATCGTGTGACGGGGCACCAAACCATTTAAATCCACGTCGGACCCAAAAACTGTGTGCTATAGCCCACGAAAACGGCCAGAAATGCCCAAAATCACAAGGTTTTACGATGCCACTAGAGTCGGCTTCCAGAGGTCACGGGGCTTTGAAATCTTCCCGGGACCCAAAAACCGTGGACTATAACCCACGAACACGGCCAGAAATGCCCGAAATCGTGAGGTTTTACGATGCCACTAGAGTCGTGTACCGTAGGTCACGGGGCTTTGAAATCTTCAAGGGACCCTAAAATCGTGGACTATAGCCCACGAAAACGGCCAGAAATGTCTGAAAACACGAGTTTTTAATGATTTCGCAAAAATCGTGTGTTGGAGTCCCGGACCATTTAAATCCATGTCTAACCCCAAAACCGTGTGCTATAGCCCACGAAAACGGCCAGAAATGCCCGAAATCGCGAGTTTTTACGATGCCACTATAGTCGTGTACCGGGGGTCACAGGGCTTTGAAATCTTCCCGGGACCCAAAAACCATGGACTATAGCCCACAAAAACGGCCAAAAATGATTGAAATCATGAGTTTTTTATGATTTCACAAAAATCGTGTGATGGGTTCCGGACCATTTAAATCCACGTCGGACCCCAAAACTGTGTGCTATAGCCCATGAAAACGGCCAGAAATGCCTGAAATCGCGAGTTTTTACGATGCCACTAGAGTCGTGTACCGGGGGTCACGGGGCTTTGAAATCTTCCCGGGACCCAAAAACCGTGGACTATAGCCCACGAAAACGGCCAGAAATGCCCGAAATCGCGAGTTTTTACGATGCCACTAGAGTCGTATACAGGGGGTCACGAGGCTTTGAAATCTTCCCGAGACCCAAAAACCATGGACTATAGCCCACGGAAACGGCCAGAAATGCCTTAAATCGCGAGTTTTTTATGATTTTACAAAAATCGTGTGACGGGGTCCCGGACCATTTAAATCCACGTCGGATCCCAAAACCGTGTGCTATAGCCCACGAAAAACGGCCTGAAATGCCCGAAATCGCGAGTTTTTACGATGACACTAGAGTCGTGCACCGGGGGTCACGGGGCTATGAAATCTTCTCGAGACCCAATAACCGTGGACTATAGCCCACGAAAACGGCCAGAAATACCTGAAATCACGAGTTTTTTATGATTTCGCAAAAATCATGTGACGGGGCCTCCGAACAATTTAAATCCACGTCGGATCCCAAAACTGTGTGCTATAGCCCACGAAAACGACCAGAAATGCCCGAAATGACGAGGTTTTACGATGCCACTAGAGTCGTCTACAAGAGGTCACGGGGCTTTGAAATCTTCCCGGGACCCAAAAACCGTGGACTATAACCCGAAAACAGCCAGAAATGCCCGAAATCGTGAGGTTTTACGATGCCACTAGAGTCGTGTACCGTAGGTCACGGGGCTTTGAAATCTTCCAGGGACCCTAAAACCGTGGACTATAGCCCACGAAAACGGCCAGAAATGTCTGAAATCACGTTTTTTTTATGATTTCGCAAAAATCATGTGTTGGGGTCCCGGACCATTTAAATCCACGTCGGACCCCAAAACCGTGTGCTAAGCCCACGAAAACGGCTAGAAATGCCCGAAATCGCGAGTTTTTACGATGCCACTAGAGTCGTGTACCGGGGGTCACGGGGCTTTGAAATCTTCCTGGGACCCAAAATCCATGGACTATAGCACACAAAAAAGGCCAGAAATGTCTGAAATCACGAGTTTTTTTATGATTTAACAAAAATCGTGTGACGGCTCCCGGACCATTTAAATCCATGTCGGACCCCAAAACCGTGTGCTATAGCCCATGAAAACGGCCAGAAATGCCCGAAATCTCGAATTTTTACGATGCCACTAGAGTCGTGTATCGGGGGTCACGGGGCTTTGAAATCTTCTCGGGACCCAAAAACCATGGACTATAGCCCACCAAAACGGCCAGAAAAGCCTGAAATCACGAGTTTTGTATGATTTTGCAAAAATCATGTGACGGGGTCCCGGACTATCTAAATCCACGTCGGACCCCAAAACCGTGTGCTATAGCCCACGAAAACGGCCAGAAATGCCCGAAATCGCGAGTTTTTACGATGCCACTAGAGTCGTGTACAGGGGGTCACGGGGCTTTGAAATCTTCCCGGGGCCCAAAAACCGTGGACTATAACCCACGAAAACGGGCAGAAATGCCCGAAATCGTGAGGCTTTATGATGCCACTAGAGTCGTGTACCATAGGTCACGGGGCTTTGAAATCTTCAAGGTGACGAGGTTGTAACTCGACAAGTCCCAGGGTTGTACACCCCGGGTTGATTGATGGGGAGAGAGATGAGTGCAAGGTGATCACGACGGCTAACAGGCGAGGTTTTCCCAGGTTCAGGCTCCCGGAGGATAACACCCTACTCCTGCTTGTCTGGTTATTGATGCGAGTAGCGATTACAATGGCGAGATTGTGATCTCGCTAGGGTTTGTGGTAGTTCTCAGCGTGTCCTCTAGGACGGGCAACCCTCCTGGCTTTATAGGTAGCCAGGTCTCGGGTGATCGATACAGATACGGCAGGTTATAAGACCTAACCGAGTTGGACTAGGATACGAGATACCCCGAGTGGGCCTTCTGCGGGCCTTTCCATCCTTGGCGCGGCCCAGGTAGCCTCATCGTGGGCTACCCGCAAGGTAGCCCCACGTCAGTAGCCCCCGAGTGCTTGGTCGAAGCGCAGAGTCGGACAGAGGACTCCTCCTTCCTGGACACGCCATTGGATTGCTTGATCTTGAGCTTGAACTCGAATTCTTCAGTCGAACAGGCCTCTCCCGATGGGAGTAACCTTTGTAGTCGAATTACTTCGCCTTCATCTTCGAAGCTTGCTTCTTCTCAGCCTGATTGGCTTACTTTGTGGATTGATTCGGCTGCTCGAGCTTACTGTGTTGCCACCCGAATGGATTCTTCGGGTGCTCGGATCATTTGCTGACCCTACTTTGTTGATTTCAGCTCTGAAGCTTACTACTCGAACGAATCTTTCGAGTTTCTTCGGTTGATTTTGGAGCCGTTGGATTGATGACGTCATTGATGACGACCCGTTGCACGCCTCTGCGCCCGATGGGACGTGACGCGGTGGGCCACGTTGTCAGAGCTGACCACGGTCCACAGTTGTCACGTCTCCGAAGTGGGCGCGAAATTTGCGCGGCACGATGACGACGCCTCGGTTCCCGTGCATAGTGGAGGAGGTTGGCAGCGACGGTTTGTTTCTCCGCGCGACACGTGGACGGCCAGATGCCCTCGCTCGGAGCTCTTGCGCGATGGACGGCTGAGATGTCGATCTTCGAGGAATAAGTACTGCGCCCTGGCGTTTAGGATGTCATCTTCCCCAATCCATTCCTTCCTTTTCCTCTCCTCTTGCGCTCTGCCATTGCCACCGCCGTCTCGAGCTCTTTAGCAATCTGCCCACGCACCTTGTGACCAAAGCAATGGGCAAGCCGAAGGGCACCGCTGGCTCCTCCGCCGCCGCCGCCGACGCTGCCGGGCTGATGAAGAAGCCCGAGGGTGACTGGCAAAGGTCGACGATGAAGAAGGCCGACGTCGACGTGCTTCGCACGCAAGGCCTGCTGCCGCCTGTGGACGAAGTCCAGGTACGACTCCCTGGCAAAGAGGCTTTCCCTTCTCCTCGCGATGGGGAGCGCGTTTGCTTCGCGGACTTCGTTCCGCGTGGCTTCGGGTTCCCCATGCACGATTTTGTGCGCGGGCTCCTGTACGCCTATGGGGTTCAGATCCATGATCTGACCCCCAATGGCGTCTTGAGCATCGCGGGCTTCATCGTGCTCTGCGAGTGCTTTTTGGGGGTCGCGCCCCACCGGGGACTGTGGAAGTCGCTCTTCCTCGTTCGCAAGAACGTGGGGAAGAGTGGACTGACCTACCCAGTGGGCGGCTTCAGAATCCAGGTGCGCGGTGATACCGCGTACTTCGCGATGAAGAAGTCGGACTCTGTCCAAGGGTGGCGCCGGCGCTGGTTCTACGTCCAGTCGACCGGAGATGCTCTGGACGCCTTCGACGGCAGGCGCGGGCTGAGGAAGACTGGAGCCTGGGCGCACCCGCTGTCCGCCGTGGAGAAGGAGGCTGTGCGGCCCCTGTTGGTGCTGCTGCGCGAGCTGACCGAGACCCTTGGGCGCGAGGCGGGTGGCGTCTTTCTGATGGCCACCTTCTTCCGCCTTCGGGTGCAGCCGCTGAGCGCCCGGCCCCATCCGATGTGGGCTGCCGAGGGCGTTAGCGACAAGCCGCTGGACGATGAGGAGGTGGAGGCCAACGTCAGGTCCATCACCAATCTTCGAGTCGCGGACGCCTGCAACGTCAAGTGCCCCATTGCTCCTTACGGGGTTACGAACCCCGTTCCTGAGGTGAGTCTGTTCTCTCTTTCTTGTTGTACTTGTTCGACCGGAGTCTACTTTGTATTTTGATTCGACTTGCGTCTACTTTTGCTTTTAGGGTCGAGATTTGTTCATCAGCCATCCTCCCCTCCCTGAGAATGGGCCTGACGATGAGTCGAAGTTCATCGAGGATGAGGATGATGACGAAGAGATCCCCTCCGCACACTCTCCCCGCGATGAGTTGGAGGAGGAAGACGAAGTGGAGGAACCCGCGAGGAAGAAGCGGAAGCTTCCGATCCGCGGCGAGTCTGCTTCTGTGTCGTCGCCTGCTAGGGATGCGGGTGTTGCTGAGGAGGAGGCCGTGGCGACGTCCCCGGGTGCGCATTCTTCGGGTGGCTGGGAGGAACCTCTCAACGTTCCTCCAGTCGCCTCTGCTGCGCCACGGTCCTTCGCGCGGATGCCCTCGCCGTCGCTGTCGAGCTTCGACGACGCCAGCTCCCCAGGTTGGTTTCTTTGCAACATATTCTTCGAGTAGTACTTTGCGGGTTCGCTGTTTTGTTGACTTTTGTGTTCTTGATATTGCTACAGCCATCGCTCTGACAACATCGGCTCCCCCATTCGGGACACAGAGCTTACTTCTGGCCCTTCGACTGGGCTGGAGACGCCTGTGGTGGGGGAGAAGGTGCACGCGGAGGCCACCGGCATGGCCTCGTCTAGCCGGGCTCCTCCTTCGGCTGTCGATGACCTTGAGCTCCTGGACCACGTAAGTCTTCTTTTGTTTTCCTTGTTCTTCTGTTTTCTCATCGGGTGCGCGATCAGCGCTCCCGATGGGAGTAGCCCCCGAAGGTGTGGGTGACTAGTATAGTCGCCCGCAACTTTATTGACATCATGCATCTTTTGTTTTTAGCCATACTATCGCCAGCAGCTTGACGCAGCCGCGACTTATGTTCGCCTGGAGAAGGAGAGGGACCAACTGCGTTCCTCGCTGGACCAGGCTACTGGCCGGGTGGATGACCTCGAGAAGGCTCTTCGTGAGTCTCAAGAGCGGGAGCTGGCGCGGGTCGCCCAGGAGAAGACTCAGATTGGTCGTCTCCTTTCACTCGCCGCTGTTCTTGGGGGTGAGTATCAGCATTTCGCTTACTGAGTTTTTCATTCCTTTTCTCGTCCTGACTTTGAATTTTGTCGCAGAGACTTGCGGTGGAGTTCCTCCAGAAGATGCTTCGAGTGATACCGTCGATCTGGCGACTGCGGTTGGCTTCTTCGACCGTGTCTGCGCCTACGCCTCGGACGCTCTGAGGAAGTCTGCCGCCGCGCTGGAGAAGTCGACCGGAGCTCTGGCCGTGGTGCATCAGAGCATCTTCCCGGGCAACCAGCCGCCAGCGACTGTGGACGCTCTGGCTGCGCCGTTTGGGGACGCGACCACCATCGCCGACTTCACGCGGTCGCAGACGGTACGCGGCTCCGAGCTCACCTTCCAGCTCCTTTTAGGCCACCAAGTTCCAGGTGACTTCGAGAAGATCGTCAGCGGTTTTCCTCGCAAGCCTGATGGTCGGACCGCGTCGCTGAGTGGCGTGAAGGAGCGCGCCTCGCAGTTGGCTGCGCAGCTTGTGGCACTCTTCGAGAGGGCCCTTGCTAAGGCGACTGAAGCGGCTGCTCGGAAGGGCCGTTCCCGGTCGCAGTCCGCGGCCTTAGAGTAGGCGTAGTTGTAGGGATGCGGCAGTCGCTGCGATCTGTATCTTGAACTTCTTGTTTTGTAATGAATATTGCCCATGTCGGGTCTTTTGATCGTCAGTATTGAATTTGCTTTCTCTTTCTTTCTAAGTTGAACTTGTGTTTGGCAGTCGCCTTTCTGTATTGACTCTGCGTATTCCTGACAGAGTGCCATGCGTGATGATGCTCCGCCTTCTCCCTTGGCCGAGCCGAGTGGCGCGGCGTCTTCTTCGGGTGCTCGCCGTCGTCGGGCAGCGCCGGCTCCTCCGCGCAGCGTGAATGACCAGCGGATAATCACCTACTTGAGGAACAAGGTGGTGGAGCTTGAGGCGACCCTGAAGAAGACGGAGCTGACGTTGCAGCGCTCCCAGTCGCACCCCACGGCTGAGTTCTCACGCCGTGAAGATTTTTTGCTTGGAGAGATGGACTTGATCAGTCGGCAGTTGCAGGGTATGTATCCTGTTGGCGACTGCCGTCGCAGTTGTTTATCCTTCTCGTTCTGACTTGCAGTTGATGTGTGCAGATGTTAATCCCAATTGGGAAGCCGAGCGGGATCGCGTTGAAGAGCGAGTCACTCGAGAGGCGTCAGGCGACTCCTATGAAGCTCACCAGTTCTGGGTGAACAAGTCGAGGGGGCGCGTCCTTGCCACGATGCTTGATCGTACATGGCGCGCTGCCTTTCTTCTGGAGAGCTGCCGGAAGACGCTTCTGCACATCAACCGCGTGTACTTCCCGCACAATGCGCAGCCGAACGGGTTGCCTGCCTTGCTGGAGAGGTTCCGTGATGGCGAAGGGCTGAAGGAGGTTGTCGACGCTCAGCTTGTGGCTGGTGCAAACGCGGCGCTGGCGTACGTTCGGATGCACCGGCCACATCTTCCGCTTGAGCGGGTGCTTGAAGGCTTGCCAGGTGACGATGACTTCGACGAGACCTTGCCGGCTGCTCGCCGGATTATTCGGCAAGTTCAGGACTTGAGCGAGCGGCTTGTAGGTCCTCTCGACGCGCCAAAGGCTGAGCCTGCAGTTTAAAGTAGCTGTCGTCTGATGCACAGGGTTAGCTATAGAGGGCAAATTTGCCTTTGTAAATACATTGTAATATTTCATAGTACTGTTTCGAGTAATGAGAATTGATATGTTACTCGAAAGTGAGGGTGTATGATTCGACCTGGATGGCGCAGCTGCCGAGTATGCCAAGCAGTGGCCAAGTGTTACCTGTATGCCGCAGTCTCTGGTTCTACCAGGTGGCGACTTAGGGTTTTGGTTAACTCCTGTCTGGCGCAGCCCCCGAGTAAGTTGAGTGACGGCCTAGGATTGCAAGTGTTACCTGTTTGGCGCAGCCCCCCGAGTGCGTCGGGTGGTGACCTAGGATTTGGAACTTGACCTGTGCAGCGCAGCCCCCGAGTATGTTCGAGTGGCGGCCGAGGATTTTTATGATTCCTGTTTGGCGTAGCCCCCGAGTAGGTCGAGTGGTAGCCTAGGGTTGCAAGTGTGACCTGTGTGGCGCAGCCCCCGAGTATGTCGGGTGGTGACCTAGGATTTGGAACTTGACCTGTGCAGCGCAGCCCCCGAGTATGTTCGAGTGGCGGCCGAGGATTTTTCTGAGTCCTGTTTGGCGTAGCCCCCGAGTAAGTCGAGTGGTAGCCTAGGATTGCAAGTGTGACCTGTGTGGCGCGTCTCCCCGTAAGTCGTGGGTGGCGCCTTAGGATTTTGGACTTGACCTGTATGGCGCAGCCCCCGAGTCGGTCGAGTGGCGGCCTAGGATTTTTTGACTTTGTGCTTGTTTGGCGCAGCCCCCGAGTGGATCGAGTGGCGGCCTAAGCTGTTATTTCAACCTGTGTGGCGCAGCCCCCGAGTGGCTCGGGTGGCGGCCTAGGATTTTGATTGTGCTTGTATGGCGCAGCCCCCAAGTGGATTGGGTGGCGGCCTAAGCTGTTATTTCAACCTGTATGGCGCAGCCCCCGAGTGGTTCGAGTGGCGGCCTAGGATTTTTGAGCTTCCTGAGTGACTGGAAAAGGGGACAGATTTTCTTCAAATCACTTTATTGATTCTTGCGAGCAGGCCGCCTCATTAAAAACCTTCCAGTCCCCTCAGGTACCCTGGTAAGGAAAAGAGCGCGTCTGAAACCTGCCGCGTTGACTTTCTTGTACAATGTTTACTTGAACTAGGCGTAGAATCTGCGTAGTTGTGCTACGTTCCATGGATTGCTGCAGTCTGCTCCGGTCTTCGAGTCCTTTAGGCGGTATGCTCCATTGCCTATCGCTTCTGTTACGATGTACGGGCCCTCCCATGGGGAGGCGAGCTTGTGCACCTTCTTTTGCTTGAGTCGAAGAACCAGGTCGCCTGCTACGAACGCTCTTGGTCGCAGCCTCCGAGTATGATAGTTGCGCAGGTCCTGCTGATACACGGCTGATCGTGCCAGGGCGATGTCGCGTGCTTCGTCCAGGGTGTCTCTGCTGTCTTCGAGTGCTTCCTCTGCTTCTGACTCGTCGTAGGCGACTACTCTTGGTGCGTCGAATTTGATGTCGCAAGGGAGGACCGCTTTTGCACCATACACCATGAAGAATGGCGTGTACTGGGTAGATCTGTTGGGCGTTGTTCGCAGGCTCCAAAGGACTGATGGCAGTTCTTCCACCCAAGCGCCCGCTGCGCGTTTAAGGGGCACGCGCAGTCGCTTCTTGATGCCATTGCAGACTAATCCATTGGCTTTCTCTACTTGTCCGTTGGACTGCGGGTGTGAGACCGACGCGTAGTTGAGCTTGATCCCTTGCTCTGAGCAGAAGTCTTTGAATTCCTCGGCTGTGAAGTTCGAGCCGTTGTCGGTGATGATCCCATTAGGTACCCCAAACCTGAAGATGATTGACCTGATGAAGTTGACCGCTGTGGACGCAGTCGAACTTGTGATGGGCACGGCTTCGATCCACTTTGTGAACTTGTCGACTGCAACCAGGAGGTGAGTATGACCTCCGGGTGAGGACTTCTTCAGCGGGCCCACCATGTCCAGGCCCCATTGGGCAAAGGGCCAGGCTAGTGGTATTGTTTTGAGCTCTGATGCTGGGGCGTGCGGCTTGTTGGCAAATTCCTGGCACCCTGTGCATTTCTTTACCAGCTCCTCAGCATCCTGCATGTCTGTGAGCCAATAGAACCCAGCTCGTAGCGCCTTGGCCACCAGTGCCCGGCTGCTTGCGTGATGCCCGCAGGTACCCGCATGGATGTCGAGTAAGATGGCTTGGCCGTCGACTGGATCTATGCACCTTTGGAGGATTCCTGATATGCTTCTTTTGTAGAGTTCTCCGTTGATGACGGTGAAACTTTTGGAGCGTCTGATGATGCGCTTTGCTTCGACTGGGTCAGCTGGCAGCTTCTGATGCAGTATATATGCCAGGTATGGTCCTGTCCATGTGGCTTCGACTAGCATGACTTCCATGGGGACCTTGTCTTGGCTTGGCGGGTTGGCATCGCCTTTTGCGGTTGTAGCGCTTGCTGTACCCTGAGTCTTGATGGATCTCTGTGTTATGCACTCGAGGAAGACGCCAGGTGGGACTGGCACCCTGTCTGAGCCCATGTTAGCTAGGGCGTCGGCTTCCTCGTTGCTTTCGCGGCCGATGTGGCGCAGCTCGCAGCCGTCGAAGTTTCCTTCCATCTGGTTGTAGAGGTCTCTGTAGGCGATCATGTTGTCCGCGATGGCGTCGCAGGACTTCATGGTTTGCTGCACCACCAAGTAGGAGTCGCCGTAGATCATGAGGTGCGTGGCGCCGCAGTTCTTGGCCATCCGCATGCCATGGATCAGGGCCTCGTACTCGGCTTCGTTGTTGGATGGCGTCGGAAAGTCCATCTGCAGGACGTACTTGAGCTTGTCGCCTTTGGGGGAGATGAGCACGACTCCCGCCCCTGCTGACTTGAATTTCTTGGAGCCGTCAAAGTACATTGTCCACGCGTTGGACAGGTCGGGGACGTTCGGTAGCTGGGCTTCTATCCACTCCGTGGTGAATTCTGGAAGAACTTGGGCCTTGATGGACTTCGGGTGAGCATACTTCAGCCCCCATGGTCCTAGCTCGACAACCCACTTGGCGACTCGTCCTGTCGCGCGCTGATTTGTGAGGATGTCTGCCAGTCCAGAGGAGCTTACCACCGTGATCGGGTGCTCGGAGAAGTAGTGTACGACTTTTCTGGAGGTCATGAAGACTCCGTATGCCAGCTTCTGGTAGTGCGGGTAATTTTGTTTGGACAAGGTCAGTACCTCGCTAAGGTAGTAGACGGGCCTCTGCACCGGGTGGCTGTGTCCTTCTTCTTCGCGTTCGACTACGAGCACCGTGCTCACCACCCTGTTTGTTGCTGAGACGTACAGGTAGAGCGGCTCGTTTTCCATTGGTGCCACGAGGACCGGAGAGGTTGTCAGTGTCTTCTTGAGATGGTCGAATGCGTCCTGTGCCTCTTGCGTCCACTCGAACTTGTCTGACTTCTTCATCAGTTGGTAGAAGGGTAAGGCCTTCTCTCCCAACTTACTAATGAATCGACTGAGAGCTGCGACTCGGCCAGCTAATCGTTGCACCTCCCTGAGCTTCGTTGGTGCTGGCATTGTGAGTATGTTCTGCACCTTCTCGGGATTTGCTTCGATTCCTCTTGCGGATACAAGGTACCCTAGTAGCTCTCCGGCTGGCACGCCGAATACGCACTTCTCTGGATTAAGCTTGATCTGGTACACGTCGAGTGCGGCGAAGACCTTGCGTAGATCGTCGACTAGGGTATCCTCCTTCCGGGTAGTGACGACGATATCGTCGACGTAGACTTGGACGATTTGCCCGATTAGCCCCTTGAGGCATGCTTGCATTGTCCGCTGGTATGTGGCGCCTGCGTTCTTTAACCCGAACGGCATCGTCTGGTAGCAGAAAACGCCGTCGGGTGTGATGAAGGCTGTCTTCTCTTCGTCCTCGACCTTCAGCCTGATCTGCTGGTAGCCTGAGTAGGCGTCCAGGAAAGACAGGCGTTCGCAACCTGCGGTCGAGTCGATGATCTGGTCTATCCGCGGGAGCGGGAAGTGGTCTTTGGGGCAGCACTTGTTGATTGCGGTGAAGTCCACGCACATGCGTAGTTTCTTCGTCTTCTTTTTCTCGACTAGAACAGGGTTAGCGACCCAGTCCGAGTCTTTGATCTCTCGGATAAACTTGGCGTGCAATAGTCTGTCGACTTCCATGGTGATAGCGTCTCGTTTGGGCCCTGAGAAGCGTCGCATGGATTGCTTGACAGGTCTTGCGTCCTTGTGTACTTTCAGAGAGTGCTCGGCGAGTTCCCTGGGTATCCCCGGCATGTCAGAAGGTTTCCATGCGAAGATTTTCCAGTTCTCACGTAGGAACTCGACGAGCGCGCTTTCCTATGCGGGTGTCAGGCTTGATGAGACCTTGACTGTCTTTCCACTGTCGGTCGGATGGACTTGGTGGGTGACCGTGTCGTCATTTGTGTTGAACGCTGCGTCCTTGGCGGGCTTCTTGCGAGCCGGGAAGATGGTCTTGTCATTGTCGGCTGATATGGCCTTGAAGTGCTCTTCGACGCCGAAGAACTCGGAGATCTTGGCGAACTCGCGGTCGCAGCTGTTGGAGAGGCCGAAGTCGCCGCGGACGGTGATCACTCCTTTTGGCCCGGGTAACTTTACCATCAGGTAGGCGTAATGGGGTACTGCCATGAACCTGGCGAAGCTTGGGCGTCCGAGGATGGCGTGGTACTGTGACTTCCAGTCGACGACCTCAAAGTCTATCGACTCCTTCCTGAAGTGCTCGGGTGTTCCGAGGATGACGTCGAGTGTGATTGTTCCCATGGGTGTGATTGGCTGCCCTGGTACTATGCCGTGGAAGGTGGTCTCTGACTCCGGCAATTTCTCTTTCGATCTATTCATCCGTCTGAGGGTGTCGGCGAATATGATGTTGATGCCGCTGCCTCCGTCCAGGAATACCTTTTTCAAGCTGTAGTCGCCGATCAGGGCCTCAATCACGAGTGCGGCGTGTCCGGGTCGGACTACCTCTGCTGGGTGATCTGCCCTGGAGAATGTGATTGGTGTCTCAGACCCGCGCAGGTAGTCTGGTACCGCGCGCGGGCTGTTGATGGCCTGGAGTACTTGGCGTGTGATGATCTTCTGCCTCCTGTTCGACGGGGGTCCCTTCTGGATCATGTTTAGCTGTCCTCGTGCGGCTGGGTACGCGTCGGCTGCTGCCGGCGGACCCTGCTGCTGCTGCTGCTGCGGCTGGGGGAATGCCGCTTGCACTTGGTTATTATTTGCGGGTGCCGCCTGGATGGCCAGCTGCGGTGCTGCTTGGATGGCCTGCACCGGGGCGATGATTTGCTGCATGGCATGGTATATTTTTCTTGCTTTGCGGCAATCTTTCAGCAGGTGGTTTGAACCATACTTTCCTGTTACCGGGTTGCGGAACGAGTGATGTTTACAGGGCTGCATCAGTTCTTCTGCCGCAGTTAACGGGCGCTTCCACTCGCGCTTCTGACTCCCGTCGTTGCGGTCGACGCTGCTGCTGCCTCGGTTGTACTGACTCGAGCTGGGCTGTCGACTTTGCTCGTGCTGTCGACTGTCCTCACGCTTGACCTCGCGGGGGGTGTCGTAACCCGCCGCTACTAACTCGATTGAGTCGTGCGTGTATCGTGCCTTCCTCTTCTGACGTGAATCGCGCCAGTTGCTTGTTTCGCCTTCCTTTTTGGGAGAAGTCTCGCGGACGTAGTCCTCTCCTTCGGCCCATTGGTTGGCTGTCTTCATCAACTCTATTGTGGTCTTCGGCTGGAGCCTACCAAATTCCTCTCGGAGGTCGCGGCGAGAAACGCCGTGCATGAAGGCGTCCATCACCCTGTCCTCTGATACGGGTTCCATGGTGTTGCGAAGGAGTGTCCACCTCTGGATGTAAGATCGGAGCGACTCGTCCTTCCCTTGCTTGCAGGCCTGCAACTCGATGTAGGTTGTTGGTCTGGCGAATGTTCCCGAGAAACTCTTGACGAAGTTGTCCTGGAACTCCTCCCATGTTTGGAAAGAATCTTTGGGTTGACTTGTGAGCCACCCGCGCGCAGAGTCTGTCAGCATGAGCTGGATGTACTGCATTGCCGTTGTCGATGTTCCGCCTTGGCAGGTGCAAGCGATAAGGTAGTCCTCAAGCCATAACTTCGGGTCTTGCTTCCCGTCGTACTTTCGTGTACCCGCCGTCAGCTTGAAGCCTTTAGGCATACGGGTGTCGCGGATGTTGAAACTGAAACACGCCGCACCACATGGCTCAAAGTCGCGGTCGGTATGATCATCCGCCTGGGCTGCGTTAGCCGAACGCTCCTTGCGGCTGCGGTCCACCGTCTTCTGTGTTATGACGTCTCGAAGGTCCTTGATCGGCTGTCGCTGCGCCGCCGGGATGCCCGACGTCGTTGGTCCATGAGCTTGATTACCTGGCCCTTGGGCCGCTAGAGCTTCTTCGATTGCCCTTATGGAGGCAATTTGTTGCTTGTGGAGGAGCGAGCGCGCGTCACCCTCCGGTGGCTGCGTGAGCCGAAGGTACGTCTCGACTGATATTAATGCAGCGTTTGCTGTTTTTGGGATGGGTATCCCGTTTTCATCTTCGGTGACGAAGGAAGAGTCGAGGTTGCGGGTGAGCCTTGTTCGGTCAGCTTCTGCCATGTGAGGGACACGGGCTCTGGTTCGCCGTGCTCCCTGGTTCACCTCAGTGGAGGATGTGAAGGAGAGGGCGGCCCGCCTGGCGCTTGATGCATCCGCGTCCCTTTTGCGCCTGAGAAGTTCGGCCTTTTCGGCGCGAATCCGTTCGCCTTCCTTGCGTAGCAAGTACTGGACCGCCAGGTGGTCCTCGCGAGATGCGTTGGGTGGGGGGAACGTGCCCTCGTCCACATGTTTCATGGCCTGGATCGCCATGTCCCGCGTGATGACCAGTTTGGTGTTGTCTGGCATGTCCACCTCTAGCGGATATACGGGTTCGTCTCCATCGTCAGGCGGTGCTGTGCCGGCCATGAAGACTTGCCTGGGGTAGACTTGGGTTGGGGAGTTGGTGCTGCCGCTGCTGCTTCTGTCACCCTCGTCTTGCTCGGGGTCGAAAATTGCTGCAACGTGGCGCGCGGCGCACTTACTGTCGCGCCTCTTCAAGATTGTCCATGTGCCCGCACTCGACGGGGCGAGTGCGAGTGGCTTGGGGTAGACCTGAGACTTCCACAAAGGTGAGGGTGCGCGCGGTGTTGATGTCGGACGCGAGCCCCTGATCGCGCGTGCGGGCGCGGCGGTGGAGGTGGGTCTTGACTTGATTGTCGGTCCAGATGTCCTCTTCGCGGGTGTAGCTGGCGCAAACCCAGCGGGTGCGGCAGATGCGATCCTCGCGGGTTCGGCGGGCGCGATCTTCGCGGGTGCGGAAGATGCGATCTTGACGGGTCCGGCGGTCGCGATCTCCGCGGGTGCGGCAGATGCGATCTTGGCGGGTCCAGCGGTCGCAATCTCCGCGGGTGCGGCAGATGCGATCTTGGCGGGTCCAGCGGTCGCGATCTCTGCGGGTGCGGCAGATGCGATCTTGGCGGGTCCAGCGGTCGCGATCTCCGCGGGTGCGGCAGATGCGATCTTGGCGGGTCCAGCGGGCGCGATGGTCGGCGATTTTGATGACGCCGTCGCGCGTAGCCCGGTAGTCGTAGACCTGAGTATGCCACGACTATCGATGCAACAAAATATGGAGCCGAAGGTGATGTGTATACCTTTGTCCAGATCGGCGTACATCGACTGGTGGGATGGCGAGTGGATGACGTACTCGAAGGAGCCGAATCGAATCGACTCCCTGATGGCGGGTGCGCCGATCTTCATTGCGGATGGAGCCGGTGCGACCATGATCCTAGCACTTGTTGAACTTCCCACAGACGGCGCCAATTGACGAGGTTGTAACTCGACAAGTCCCAGGGTTGTACACCCCGGGTTGATTGATGGGGAGAGAGATGAGTGCAAGGTGATCACGACGGCTAACAGGCGAGGTTTACCCAGGTTCAGGCTCCCGGAGGATAACACCCTACTCCTGCTTGTCTGGTTATTGATGCGAGTAGCGATTACAATGGCGAGATTGCGATCTTGCTAGGGTTTGTGGTAGTTCTCAGCGTGTCCTCTAGGACGGGCAACCCTCCTGGCTTTATAGGTAGCCAGGTCTCGGGTGATCGATACAGATACGGCAGGTTATAAGACCTAACCGAGTTGGACTAGGATACGAGATACCCCGAGTGGGCCTTCTGCGGGCCTTTCCATCCTTGGCGCGGCCCAGGTAGCCTCATCGTGGGCTACCCGCAAGGTAGCCCCACGTCACAAGGGACCCTAAAACCGTGGACTATAGCCCACGAAAACGGCCAGAAATGTCTGAAATCACGAGTTCGCAAAAATCGTGTGTTGGGGTTCCGGACCATTTAAATCCACGTCGGACCCCAAAACCGTGTGCTATAGCCCACAAAAACGTCCAGAAATGCCCGAAATCGCGAGTTTTTACGATGCCACTATAGTCGTGTACCGGGGTCACAGGGCTTTGAAATCTTCCCGGGACCCAAAAACCATGGACTATAGCCCACAAAAACGGCCAGAAATGACTGAAATCACTAGTTTTTTATGATTTCACAAAAATCGTGTGACGGGTCCTGGACCATTTAAATCCACGTCGGACCCCAAAACTGTGTGCTATAGCCCATGAAAACGGCCAGAAATGCCCGAAATCGCGAGTTTTTATGATGCCACTAGAACTGTGTACCGGGGGTCACGGGGCTTTGAAATCTTCCCGGGACCCAAAAACCGTGGACTATAGCCCACAAAAACGGCCAGAAATGCCCGAAATCGCGAGTTTTTACGATGCCACTAGAGTCGTGTACTGGGGGTCACGAGGCTTTGAAATCTTCTCGAGACCCAAAAACCGTGGACTATAGCCCACGAAAACGGCCAGAAATGCCTTAAATCGCGAGTTTTTTATGATTTCACAAAAATCGTGTGACGGGGTCCCGGACCATTTAAATCGACTTCAGACCCCAAAACCATGTGCTATAGCCCACGAAAAACGGCCAGAAATGCCCGAAATCGCGAGTTTTTACGATGACACTAGAGTCGTGCACCGGGGGTCACGGGGCTATGAAATCTTCCCGGGACCCAATAACCGTGGACTATAGCCCACGAAAACGGCCAGAAATGCCTTAAATCGCGAGTTTTTTTTATGATTTCACAAAAATCGTGTGACGGGGTCCCGGACCATTTAAATCCACGTCGGATCCCAAAACTGTGTGCTATAGCCCACGAAAAACGGCCAGAAATGCCCGAAATCACGAGTTTTTACGATGACACTAGAGTCTTGCACCGGGGGTCACGGGGCTATGAAATCATCCCGAGACCCAATAACCGTGGACTATAGCCCACGAAAACGGCCAGAAATGCCTGAAATCACGAGTTTTTTATGATTTCACAAAAATCGTGTGCCGGGGCCCCGAACAATTTAAATCCACGTCGGATCCCAAAACTGTGTGCTATAGCCCACGAAAACGGCCAGAAATGCCCGAAATGACGAGGTTTTACGATGCCACTAGAGTCGTCTACAAGAGGTCACGGGGCTTTGAAATCTTCCCGGGACCCAAAAACCGTGGACTATAACCCACGAAAACGGCCAGAAATGCCCGAAATCGTGAGGTTTTACGATGCCACTAGAGTCGTGTACCGTAGGTCACGGGGCTTTGAAATCTTCCAGGAACCCTAAAACCATGGACTATAGCCCACGAAAACGGCCAGAAATGTCTGAAATCACGTTTTTTTTATGATTTCGCAAAAATCGTGTGTTGGGGTCCCGGACCATTTAAATCCACGTCGGACCCCAAAACCGTGTGCTATAGCCCACGAAAACGGCTAGAAATGCCCGAAATCGCGAGTTTTTACAATGCCACTAGAGTCGTGTACCGGGGGTCACGGGGCTTTGAAATCTTCCTGGGACCCAAAATCCATGGACTATAGCACACAAAAAAGGCCAGAAATGTCTGAAATCACGAGTTTTTTATGATTAAACAAAAATCGTGGGACGGGTCCCGGACCATTTAAATCCACGCCGGACCCCAAAACCATGTGCTAAAGCCCATGAAAACGGCCAGAAATGCCCGAAATCGCGAATTTTACGATGACACTAGAGTCGTGTACCGGGGGTCACGGGGCTTTGAAATCCGCCCAGGACCCAATAACCGTGGACTATAGCCCACGAAAACGGCCATAAATCCCGAATCGCGAGTTTTTACGATGCCACTAGAGTCGTGTACCGGGGGACATGGAGCTTTGAAATCTTCCCGGGATCCAAAAAAGATGGATTATAGCCCATGAAAACCTAGAAATGCCTTAAATAACAAGTTTTATTATTTCGTAAATATCGTGTGACGGGGTTCCGGACCATTTAAATCCACTTCGGACCCCAAAACCGTGTGCTATAGCACACAAAAACGGCCAGAAATGCCCGAAATCACGAGTTTTTAAGATGCCACTAGAGTCGTATACCGGGGTTCACGGGGATTTGAAATCTTCCCGGGACCCAAAAACCGTGGACTATAGCCCACGAAAACGGCCAGAAATGCCCGAAATCGCGAGTTTTTACGATGCCACTAGAGTCGTGTACTGGGGGTCACGAGGCTTTGAAATCTTCCCGAGACCCAAAAAACCGTGGACTATAGCCCACGAAAACGGCCAGAAATGCCTTAAATCGCGAGTTTTTTATGATTTCACAAAAATTGTGTGACGGGGTCCCGGACCATTTAAATCGACTTTGGACCCCAAAACCATGTGCTATAGCCCACGAAAAACGGCCAGAAATGCCCGAAATCGCGAGTTTTTACGATGACACTAGAGTCGTGCACCGGGGGTCACGGGGCTATGAAATCTTCCCGGGACCCAATAACCGTGGACTATAGCCCACGAAAACGGCCAGAAATGCCTTAAATCGCGAGTTTTTTTTATGATTTCACAAAAATCGTGTGACGGGGTCCCGGACCATTTAAATCCACGTCGGATCCCAAAACCGTGTGCTATAGCCCACGAAAAACGGCCAGAAATGCCCGAAATCACGAGTTTTTACGATGACACTAGAGTCGTGCACCGGGGGTCACGGGGCTATGAAATCTTCCCGAGACCCAATAACCATGGACTACAGCCCACGAAAACGGCCAAAAATACCTGAAATCACGAGTTTTTTATGATTTCGCAAAAATCATGTGACGGGGCCCCGAACTATTTAAGTCCACGTCAGATCCCAAAACTGTGTGCTATAGCCCACGAAAACGGCCAGAAATGCCCGAAATGACGAGGTTTTACGATGCCACTAGAGTCGTCTACAAGAGGTCACGGGGCTTTGAAATCTTCCCGGGACCCAAAAACCGTGGACTATAACCCACGAAAACGGCCAGAAATGCCCGAAATCGTGAGGTTTTACGATGCCACTAGAGTCGTGTACCGTAGGTCACGGGGCTTTGAAATCTTCCAGGGACCCTAAAACCGTGGACTATAGCCCACGAAAACGGCCAGAAATGTCTGAAATCACGTTTTTTTTATGATTTCGCAAAAATCGTGTGTTGGGGTCCCGGACCATTTAAATCCACGTCGGACCCCAAAATCGTGTGCTATAGCCCACGAAAACGGCTAGAAATGCCCGAAATCGCGAGTTTTTACGATGCCACTAGAGTCGTGTACCGAGGGTCACGGGGCTTTGAAATCTTCCTGGGACCCAAAATCCATGGACTATAGCACACAAAAAAGGCCAGAAATGTCTGAAATCACGAGTTTTTTATGATTTAACAAAAATCGTGTGACGGGTCCCGGACCATTTAAATCCACGTCGGACCCCAAAACCGTGTGCTATAGCCCATGAAAACTGCCAGAAATGCCCGAAATCGCGAGTTTTTACGATGACACCAGAGTCGTGTACCGGGGGTCACGGGGCTTTGAAATCTTCCCGGGACCCAATAACCGTGGACTATAGCCCACGAAAACGGCCATAAATGCCCGAATCGCGAGTTTTTACGATGCCACTAGAGTCGTGTACCGGGGGACATGGAGCTTTGAAATCTTCCCGGGATCCAAAAAGATGGACTATAGCCCATGAAAACCTAGAAATGCCTTAAATAACAAGTTTTATGATTTTGTAAATATCGTGTGACGGGGTTTCGGACCATTTAAATCCACTTCAGACCACAAAACCGTGTGCTATAGCACACAAAAACGGCCAGAGATGCCCGAAATCACGAGTTTTTAAGATGCCACTAGAGTCGTATACCGGGGTTCACGGGGATTTGAAATCTTCCCGGGACCCAAAAACCGTGGACTATAGCCCACGAAAACGGCCAGAAATGCCCGAAATCGCGAGTTTTTACGATGCCACTTGAGTCGTGTACTGGGGGTCACGAGGCTTTGAAATCTTCCCGAGACCCAAAAACCGTGGACTATAGCCCACGAAAACGGCCAGAAATGCCTTAAATCGCGAGTTTTTTATGATTTCACAAAAATCGTGTGACGGGGTCCCGGACCATTTAAATCGACTTCGGACCCCAAAACCATGTGCTATAGCCCACGAAAACGGCCAGAAATGCCCGAAATCACGAGTTTTTACGATGCCACTAGAGTCGTGTACAGGGGGTCACGGGGCTTTGAAATCTTCCCGGGGCCCAAAAACCGTGGACTATAACCCACGAAAACGGGCAAAAATGCCCGAAATCATGAGGCATTATGATGCCACTAGAGTCGTGTACCATAGGTCACGGGGCTTTGAAATCTTCAAGGGACCCTAAAACCGTGGACTATAGCCCACGAAAACGGCCAGAAATGTCTGAAATCATGAGTTTTTAATGATTTCGCAAAAATCGTGTGTTGGGGTTCCGGACCATTTAAATCCACGTCGGACCCCAAAACCGTGTGCTATAGCCCACGAAAACGTCCAGAAATGCCCGAAATCGCGAGTTTTTACGATGCCACTATAGTCGTGTACCGGGGTCACAGGGCTTTGAAATCTTCCCGGGACCCAATAACCGTGGACTATAGCCCACGAAACGGCCAGAAATGCCTTAAATCGCTAGTTTTTTTATGATTTCACAAAAATCGTGTGACGGGGTCCCGGACCATTTAAATCCACGTCGGATCCCAAAACCGTGTGCTATAGCCCACGAAAAACGGCCAGAAATGCCCGAAATCACGAGTTTTTACGATGACACTAGAGTCGTGCACCGGGGGTCACGGGGCTATGAAATCTTCCCGAGACCCAATAACCGTGGACTACAGCCCACGAAAACGGCCAGAAATACCTGAAATCACGAGTTTTTTATGATTTCGCAAAAATCATGTGACGGGGCCCCGAACAATTTAAGTCCACGTCGGATCCCAAAACTGTGTGCTATAGCCCACGAAAACGGCCAGAAATGCCCGAAATGACGAGGTTTTACGATGCCACTAGAGTCGTCTACAAGAGGTCACGGGGCTTTGAAATCTTCCCGGGACCCAAAAACCGTGGACTATAACCCACGAAAACGGCCAGAAATGCCCGAAATCGTGAGTTTTTACGATGCCACTAGAGTCGTGTACCGTAGGTCACGGGGCTTTGAAATCTTCCAGGGACCGTAAAACCGTGGACTATAGCCCACGAAAACGGCCAGAAATGTCTGAAATCACGTTTTTTTTATGATTTCGCAAAAATCGTGTGTTGGGGTCCCGGACCATTTAAATCCACGTCGGACCCCAAAATCGTGTGCTATAGCCCACGAAAACGGCTAGAAATGCCCGAAATCGCGAGTTTTTACGATGCCACTAGAGTCGTGTACCGGGGGTCACGGGGCTTTGAAATCTTCCTGGGACCCAAAATCCATGGACTATAGCACACAAAAAAGGCCAGAAATGTCTGAAATCACGAGTTTTTTATGATTTAACAAAAATCGTGTGACGGGTCCCGGACCATTTAAATCCACGTCGGACCCCAAAACCATGTGCTATAGCCCATGAAAACTGCCAGAAATGCCCGAAATCGCGAGTTTTTACGATGACACCAGAGTCGTGTACCGGGGGTCACGGGGCTTTGAAATCTTCCCGGGACCCTAAAACCGTGGACTATAGCCCACGAAAACGGCCAGAAATGTCTGAAATCATGAGTTTTTAATGATTTCGCAAAAATCGTGTGTTGGGGTTCCGGACCATTTAAATCCACGTCGGACCCCAAAACCGTGTGCTATAGCCCACGAAAACGTCCAGAAATGCCCGAAATCGCGAGTTTTTACGATGCCACTATAGTCGTGTACCGGGGTCACAGGGCTTTGAAATCTTCCCGGGACCCAATAACCGTGGACTATAGCCCACGAAACGGCCAGAAATGCCTTAAATCGCGAGTTTTTTTATGATTTCACAAAAATCGTGTGACGGGGTCCCGGACCATTTAAATCCACGTCGGATCCCAAAACCGTGTGCTATAGCCCACGAAAAACGGCCAGAAATGCCCGAAATCACGAGTTTTTACGATGACACTAGAGTCGTGCACCGGGGGTCACGGGGCTATGAAATCTTCCCGAGACCCAATAACCGTGGACTACAGCCCACGAAAACGGCCAGAAATACCTGAAATTACGAGTTTTTTATGATTTCGCAAAAATCATGTGACGGGGCCCCGAACAATTTAAGTCCACGTCGGATCCCAAAACTGTGTGCTATAGCCCACGAAAACGGCCAGAAATGCCCGAAATGACGAGGTTTTACGATGCCACTAGAGTCGTCTACAAGAGGTCACGGGGCTTTGAAATCTTCCCGGGACCCAAAAACCGTGGACTATAACCCACGAAAACGGCCAGAAATGCCCGAAATCGTGAGGTTTTACGATGCCACTAGAGTCGTGTACCGTAGGTCACGGGGCTTTGAAATCTTCCAGGGACCCTAAAACCGTGGACTATAGCCCACGAAAACGGCCAGAAATGTCTGAAATCACGTTTTTTTTATGATTTCGCAAAAATCGTGTGTTGGGGTCCCGGACCATTTAAATCCACGTCGGACCCCAAAACCGTGTGCTATAGCCCACGAAAACGGCTAGAAATGCCCGAAATCGCGAGTTTTTACGATGCCACTAGAGTCGTGTACCGGGGGTCACGGGGCTTTGAAATCTTCCTGGGACCCAAAATCCATGGACTATAGCACACAAAAAAGGCCAGAAATGTCTGAAATCACGAGTTTTTTATGATTTAGCAAAAATCGTGTGACGGGTCCCGGACCATTTAAATCCACGTCGGACCCCAAAACCGTGTGCTATAGCCCATGAAAACTGCCAGAAATGCCCGAAATCGCGAGTTTTTTCGATGACACCAGAGTCGTGTACCGGGGGTCACGGGGCTTTGAAATCTTCCCGGGACCCAATAACCGTGGACTATAGCCCACGAAAACGGCCATAAATGCCCGAATCGCGAGTTTTTACGATGCCACTAGAGTCGTGTACCGGGGGACATGGAGCTTTGAAATCTTCCCGGGATCCAAAAAAGATGGACTATAGCCCATGAAAACCTAGAAATGCCTTAAATAACAAGTTTTATGATTTTGTAAATATCGTGTGACGGGGTTTCGGACCATTTAAATCCACTTCAGACCACAAAACCGTGTGCTATAGCACAAAAAAAACGGCCAGAAATGCCCGAAATCACGAGTTTTTAAGATGCCACTAGAGTCGTATACCGGGGTTCACGGGGATTTGAAATCTTCCCGGGACCCAAAAACCGTGGACTATAGCCCACGAAAACGGCCAGAAATGCCCGAAATCGCGAGTTTTTACGATGCCACTAGAGTCGTGTACTGGGGGTCACGAGGCTTTGAAATCTTCCCGAGACCCAAAAACCGTGGACATAGCCCACGAAAACGGCCAGAAATGCCTTAAATCGCGAGTTTTTTATGAATTCACAAAAATCGTGTGACGGGGTCCCGGACCATTTAAATCGACTTCGGACCCCAAAACCATGTGCTATAGCCCACGAAAACGGCCAGAAATGCCCGAAATCACGAGTTTTTACGATGCCACTAGAGTCGTGTACAGGGGGTCACGGGGCTTTGAAATCTTCCCGGGGCCCAAAAACCGTGGACTATAACCCACGAAAACGGGCAAAAATGCCCGAAATCATGAGGCATTATGATGCCACTAGAGTCGTGTACCATAGGTCACGGGGCTTTGAAATCTTCAAGGGACCCTAAAACCGTGGACTATAGCCCACGAAAACGGCCAGAAATGTCTGAAATCACGAGTTTTTAATGATTTCGCAAAAATCGTGTGTTGGGGTTCCGGACCATTTAAATCCACGTCGGACCCCAAAACCGTGTGCTATAGCCCACGAAAACGTCCAGAAATGCCCGAAATCGCGAGTTTTTACGATGCCACTATAGTCGTGTACCGGGGTCACAGGGCTTTGAAATCTTCCCGGGACCCAATAACCGTGGACTATAGCCCACGAAAACGGCCAGAAATGCCTTAAATCGCGAGTTTTTTTATGATTTCACAAAAATCGTGTGACGGGGTCCCGGACCATTTAAATCCACGTCGGATCCCAAAACCGTGTGCTATAGCCCACGAAAAACGGCCAGAAATGCCCGAAATCACGAGTTTTTACGATGACACTAGAGTCGTGCACCGGGGGTCACGGGGCTATGAAATCTTCCCGAGACCCAATAACCGTGGACTACAGCCCACGAAAACGGCCAGAAATACCTGAAATCACGAGTTTTTTATGATTTCGCAAAAATCATGTGACGGGGCCCCGAACAATTTAAGTCCACGTCGGATCCCAAAACTGTGTGCTATAGCCCACGAAAACGGCCAGAAATGCCCGAAATGACGAGGTTTTACGATGCCACTAGAGTCGTCTACAAGAGGTCACGGGGCTTTGAAATCTTCCCGGGACCCAAAAACCGTGGACTATAACCCACGAAAACGGCCAGAAATGCCCGAAATCGTGAGGTTTTACGATGCCACTAGAGTAGTGTACCGTAGGTCACGGGGCTTTGAAATCTTCCAGGGACCCTAAAACCGTGGACATAGCCCACGAAAACGGCCAGAAATGCCTTAAATCGCGAGTTTTTTATGATTTCACAAAAATCGTGTGACGGGGTCCCGGACCATTTAAATCGACTTTGGACCCCAAAACCATGTGCTATAGCCCACGAAAACGGCCAGAAATGCCCGAAATCACGAGTTTTTACGATGCCACTAGAGTCGTGTACAGGGGGTCACGGGGCTTTGAAATCTTCCCGGGGCCCAAAAACCGTGGACTATAACCCACGAAAACGGGCAAAAATGCCCGAAATCATGAGGCATTATGATGCCACTAGAGTCGTGTACCATAGGTCACGGGGCTTTGAAATCTTCAAGGGACCCTAAAACCGTGGACTATAGCCCACGAAAACGGCCAGAAATGTCTGAAATCACGAGTTTTTAATGATTTCGCAAAAATCGTGTGTTGGGGTTCCGGACCATTTAAATCCACGTCGGACCCCAAAAACGTGTGCTATAGCCCACGAAAACGTCCAGAAATGCCCGAAATCGCGAGTTTTTACGATGCCACTATAGTCGTGTACCGGGGTCACAGGGCTTTGAAATCTTCCCGGGACCCAATAACCGTGGACTATAGCCCACGAAACGGCCAGAAATGCCTTAAATCGCGAGTTTTTTTATGATTTAACAAAAATCGTGTGACGGGTCCCGGACCATTTAAATCCACGTCGGACCCCAAAACCATGTGCTATAGCCCATGAAAACTGCCAGAAATGCCCGAAATCGCGAGTTTTTACGATGACACCAGAGTCGTGTACCGGGGGTCACGGGGCTTTGAAATCTTCCCGGGACCCTAAAACCGTGGACTATAGCCCACGAAAACGGCCAGAAATGTCTGAAATCATGAGTTTTTAATGATTTCGCAAAAATCGTGTGTTGGGGTTCCGGACCATTTAAATCCACGTCGGACCCCAAAACCGTGTGCTATAGCCCACGAAAACGTCCAGAAATGCCCGAAATCGCGAGTTTTTACGATGCCACTATAGTCGTGTACCGGGGTCACAGGGCTTTGAAATCTTCCCGGGACCCAATAACCGTGGACTATAGCCCACGAAACGGCCAGAAATGCCTTAAATCGCGAGTTTTTTTATGATTTCACAAAAATCGTGTGACGGGGTCCCGGACCATTTAAATCCACGTCGGATCCCAAAACCGTGTGCTATAGCCCACGAAAAACGGCCAGAAATGCCCGAAATCACGAGTTTTTACGATGACACTAGAGTCGTGCACCGGGGGTCACGGGGCTATGAAATCTTCCCGAGACCCAATAACCGTGGACTACAGCCCACGAAAACGGCCAGAAATACCTGAAATCACGAGTTTTTTATGATTTCGCAAAAATCATGTGACGGGGCCCCGAACAATTTAAGTCCACGTCGGATCCCAAAACTGTGTGCTATAGCCCACGAAAACGGCCAGAAATGCCCGAAATGACGAGGTTTTACGATGCCACTAGAGTCGTCTACAAGAGGTCACGGGGCTTTGAAATCTTCCCGGGACCCAAAAACCGTGGACTATAACCCACGAAAACGGCCAGAAATGCCCGAAATCGTGAGGTTTTACGATGCCACTAGAGTCGTGTACCGTAGGTCACGGGGCTTTGAAATCTTCCAGGGACCCTAAAACCGTGGACTATAGCCCACGAAAACGGCCAGAAATGTCTGAAATCACGTTTTTTTTATGATTTCGCAAAAATCGTGTGTTGGGGTCCCGGACCATTTAAATCCACGTCGGACCCCAAAACCGTGTGCTATAGCCCACGAAAACGGCTAGAAATGCCCGAAATCGCGAGTTTTTACGATGCCACTAGAGTCGTGTACCGGGGGTCACGGGGCTTTGAAATCTTCCTGGGACCCAAAATCCATGGACTATAGCACACAAAAAAGGCCAGAAATGTCTGAAATCACGAGTTTTTTATGATTTAGCAAAAATCGTGTGACGGGTCCCGGACCATTTAAATCCACGTCGGACCCCAAAACCGTGTGCTATAGCCCATGAAAACTGCCAGAAATGCCCGAAATCGCGAGTTTTTTCGATGACACCAGAGTCGTGTACCGGGGGTCACGGGGCTTTGAAATCTTCCCGGGACCCAATAACCGTGGACTATAGCCCACGAAAACGGCCATAAATGCCCGAATCGCGAGTTTTTACGATGCCACTAGAGTCGTGTACCGGGGGACATGGAGCTTTGAAATCTTCCCGGGATCCAAAAAAGATGGACTATAGCCCATGAAAACCTAGAAATGCCTTAAATAACAAGTTTTATGATTTTGTAAATATCGTGTGACGGGGTTTCGGACCATTTAAATCCACTTCAGACCACAAAACCGTGTGCTATAGCACAAAAAAACGGCCAGAAATGCCCGAAATCACGAGTTTTTAAGATGCCACTAGAGTCGTATACCGGGGTTCACGGGGATTTGAAATCTTCCCGGGACCCAAAAACCGTGGACTATAGCCCACGAAAACGGCCAGAAATGCCCGAAATCGCGAGTTTTTACGATGCCACTAGAGTCGTGTACTGGGGGTCACGAGGCTTTGAAATCTTCCCGAGACCCAAAAACCGTGGACATAGCCCACGAAAACGGCCAGAAATGCCTTAAATCGCGAGTTTTTTATGAATTCACAAAAATCGTGTGACGGGGTCCCGGACCATTTAAATCGACTTCGGACCCCAAAACCATGTGCTATAGCCCACGAAAACGGCCAGAAATGCCCGAAATCACGAGTTTTTACGATGCCACTAGAGTCGTGTACAGGGGGTCACGGGGCTTTGAAATCTTCCCGGGGCCCAAAAACCGTGGACTATAACCCACGAAAACGGGCAAAAATGCCCGAAATCATGAGGCATTATGATGCCACTAGAGTCGTGTACCATAGGTCACGGGGCTTTGAAATCTTCAAGGGACCCTAAAACCGTGGACTATAGCCCACGAAAACGGCCAGAAATGTCTGAAATCACGAGTTTTTAATGATTTCGCAAAAATCGTGTGTTGGGGTTCCGGACCATTTAAATCCACGTCGGACCCCAAAACCGTGTGCTATAGCCCACGAAAACGTCCAGAAATGCCCGAAATCGCGAGTTTTTACGATGCCACTATAGTCGTGTACCGGGGTCACAGGGCTTTGAAATCTTCCCGGGACCCAATAACCGTGGACTATAGCCCACGAAAACGGCCAGAAATGCCTTAAATCGCGAGTTTTTTTATGATTTCACAAAAATCGTGTGACGGGGTCCCGGACCATTTAAATCCACGTCGGATCCCAAAACCGTGTGCTATAGCCCACGAAAAACGGCCAGAAATGCCCGAAATCACGAGTTTTTACGATGACACTAGAGTCGTGCACCGGGGGTCACGGGGCTATGAAATCTTCCCGAGACCCAATAACCGTGGACTACAGCCCACGAAAACGGCCAGAAATACCTGAAATCACGAGTTTTTTATGATTTCGCAAAAATCATGTGACGGGGCCCCGAACAATTTAAGTCCACGTCGGATCCCAAAACTGTGTGCTATAGCCCACGAAAACGGCCAGAAATGCCCGAAATGACGAGGTTTTACGATGCCACTAGAGTCGTCTACAAGAGGTCACGGGGCTTTGAAATCTTCCCGGGACCCAAAAACCGTGGACTATAACCCACGAAAACGGCCAGAATGCCCGAAATCGTGAGGTTTTACGATGCCACTAGAGTAGTGTACCGTAGGTCACGGGGCTTTGAAATCTTCCAGGGACCCTAAAACCGTGGACATAGCCCAGGAAAACGGCCAGAAATGCCTTAAATCGCGAGTTTTTTATGATTTCACAAAAATCGTGTGACGGGGTCCCGGACCATTTAAATCGACTTTGGACCCCAAAACCATGTGCTATAGCCCACGAAAACGGCCAGAAATGCCCGAAATCACGAGTTTTTACGATGCCACTAGAGTCGTGTACAGGGGGTCACGGGGCTTTGAAATCTTCCCGGGCCCAAAAACCGTGGACTATAACCCACGAAAACGGGCAAAAATGCCCGAAATCATGAGGCATTATGATGCCACTAGAGTCGTGTACCATAGGTCACGGGGCTTTGAAATCTTCAAGGGACCCTAAAACCGTGGACTATAGCCCACGAAAACGGCCAGAAATGTCTGAAATCACGAGTTTTTAATGATTTCGCAAAAATCGTGTGTTGGGGTTCCGGACCATTTAAATCCACGTCGGACCCCAAAAACGTGTGCTATAGCCCACGAAAACGTCCAGAAATGCCCGAAATCGCGAGTTTTTACGATGCCACTATAGTCGTGTACCGGGGTCACAGGGCTTTGAAATCTTCCCGGGACCCAATAACCGTGGACTATAGCCCACGAAAACGGCCAGAAATGCCTTAAATCGCGAGTTTTTTTATGATTTCACAAAAATCGTGTGACGGGGTCCCGGACCATTTAAATCCACGTCGGATCCCAAAACCGTGTGCTATAGCCCACGAAAAACGGCCAGAAATGCCCGAAATCACGAGTTTTACGATGACACTAGAGTCGTGCACCGGGGGTCACGGGGCTATGAAATCTTCCCGAGACCCAATAACCGTGGACTACAGCCCACGAAAACGGCCAGAAATACCTGAAATCACGAGTTTTTTATGATTTCGCAAAATCATGTGACGGGGCCCCGAACAATTTAAGTCCACGTCGGATCCCAAAACTGTGTGCTATAGCCCACGAAAACGGCCAGAAATGCCCGAAATGACGAGGTTTTACGATGCCACTAGAGTCGTCTACAAGAGGTCACGGGGCTTTGAAATCTTCCTGGGACCCAAAAACCGTGGACTATAACCCACGAAAACGGCCAGAAATGCCCGAAATCGTGAGGTTTTACGATGCCACTAGAGTAGTGTACCGTAGGTCACGGGGCTTTGAAATCTTCCAGGGACCCTAAAACCGTGGACTATAGCCCAGGAAAACGGCCAGAAATGTCTGAAATCACGTTTTTTTATGATTTCGCAAAAATCGTGTGTTGGGGTCCCGGACCATTTAAATCCACGTCGGACCCCA